>CM050523.1:70395240-70467740 GCA_027563665.1 Antrozous pallidus
AGGACCGGCCCCTCGCCTGTTAGCACCACCTCTTCATTGGCCCACTGGTCACCTCCCACAGAGGGAGGCCGGACTGCGGCTTAGGCCCCCTCCTCCAGGCCAAAGCCATCAGTTGGACATCCCCCAAGGGCTCCCGGACTGCAAGAGGGCACAGACCAGGCTGAGCGACTCTCTGGGTGCATGAAATTTTGTGCACCAGGCTTCTAGTTTACTGACAGCATGCGGCCCTGATCACACCTGTCACAGCTCCACTTTCCTGGGTGTTGCTGGCCTCTTCCACCTGGAACTTCTTCTGCCTCCTCCCCCTTACCTCCAAGCCCAGGCAAGAGGCATAGAATATTCTGGGTCAAGGGAGGGGAAATAGTGGCACACCTACCAGCCCTTCCCAGGCTAGATCCCTAGCACCTGGCTTCCAGTCTAACCCTATAGGACAATGCAGGTCATTCTCCACTGAACCACACCATGCTTCTTTGTGCCTCAGAGTCTGCACCACATCGACCTCTGACCCCAGTCTTCTGGAAGAATTAATTTTTAAAAACATGAGTAAGGTCCATCTCCTGAGCCCTCGTCTCCTGCCCCAAGCTTTATGTCATTTGGGGATAATTGAGAACTGGAACGTTCGCTTCTTTCCACCCACCAGGGTACAGTCTACTCTCATAGCCTCAAAAGACGGTCACAAAGCAGTCAGACATGGACGTTTCTCTCAAAGTCTCTGCTACTCAGTCTCGTCCTGGCCATCACGTCAAATATGTTTTCCAAATTTGATGCCACAAATAGGCGCCATCTGCAGAACGAACAGTAGCTGGTGGTTGTGCCCCTTCTTATTGCTATTAAGTCAAGGCCAGTTTCTTGGAAGAGCCACGGAGATTTGCAAGTCTGGAAGGGCTCACTGGCTGTCCTGATGGCATTTGAGAGACTATTTGCAAGGCTGCCCCAGGGCCTTCACCTCCTTCTAGGAAGCAGCAGTCAGGAGCCATCGATGGTGTGTTTCTCAAATGGAAGAACAGAAGCAATTCGCTACTTTTATCAATGTCATCTTTTCTGGGCCTCTCCACGTCGATCATTTGAACTGGAGCAAAACCAAGAGACTGCTTTTGCATTCGAAGCACACACACACTCAACTTAGAACGTTTGCCAAAAAAACAAAACAAAAAAAACTTACAAACTAGAAAAGAACTCACTGGTTTGTAGCACAAATATGTCATTCAAACCCAAAAAATTCAAAGTAACTTGGGCTTTTCCAAGTTCCACTTCTTTTCCCAAATAAACAAAGATATCTCTTCCACATTGTTTCCACCCGGCTCTTGAAGCATGCCTGCTGGATTTCTCCAAGAACACATTTCATGTGTTTCCAAGTGGCGAGAAACGCCAGGAAACCAATCCAGGGAGTGAAAAAAAAAGTTCCAAGAGCTGGCTAGCGAGACAGAATAAGCAACAGCCTTGCCAACGTCCAGCCAAGGTGAAGCTCCCCCGGCTCTTCAGGCGCCGGGTGACAGCCGTCGGGGCTGTCTCGTTTGGAAGTCCAGGAGCACAGCGTCCCTGTGTGAGCAAGGCATTGCTGGGACCCCAGTGAACCCATATCCGGACCGGGAGGGGATGTTGGAGCAGCATCCCATCCAGCATTAAGCTAGCCAAGTTTGTGTCCCCCCACTGCAGCCCATCAGTCTGTTTCATGTGGGGTGTGCAGGCCACGTGGCTATGGAGGGATCACGGGTGAATGCAAAAAAGCCACATGAGCCAAGAAAGAGAACACCGTTGTCTAGGGGATTAGGTGTCCCCCAATTTTTGCAGACTTGCAATGGCCCTGCCCCCACTAGCCAATGATGTCTGCTTCCAGGTTTGACTGACAGGCACTGCTACTCAGTCTTGTCCTGGCCATAACGTCAAATGTGTGGCTTCCCTCCACCAGTGGCTTTCCTGTTTCGAGAGAACACATTCAGACGTCGCCCTGAAGGCCTGGCGTGTGAGACAGAGGACCCTCCATTCCATCAGAGCCCGAGAGGGGCGAGCTCACTGTGGGACTCCTGTGGCTCCCGCAGCAGATGGTCCGGTGGTTGAGGCAAGTCTCACCGGGCTGCCCTGGCCATCATAAAGCGTCATGCTCAATTAGATTTCCATCTGTCGGAGGACTAAAAGCAAAGAGGTATCCCCGGAACTGCACCCCATGCTGGGCACTACACTTGTCCTTGGTCTTAGGGGGCAACCCCTAGAGACACCTCTCCATATGCAGCCCGTGCATTCCATGTCTTTTTCAGGCTTTATTTTCGGCCAAAACAGCTCAGCCATCCCTCCTGCAAAGCCACCTTCTCAGGGACAACAACTCTGGGACCAGAGGAGACCGAGAGCCCTGCTCTTCCCCCCTTTCTCAGCAGACATCCCTCTGGTCAGATGATGCTCACGGGGTCAGCCATGAGCACAGCTGGCCATTTCTAAGGCCAACTACTCCATCCCCAGGCTGTTCTCATGACTGAAAATCTTTCCCCCCTCCAATCTCCACGCTCTGGGGTTCCACAGGCTGAACATGCTCCCGAGTCCAGCTCTTGAAATATTGGAAACACTGCCCAGCTCGTCCTGTGACCTTTGTACCCTAAATATCCCCTGTTCCTTCAGCCACTCTTCCTAGGAGAGGCGGTAGCTAGACACAGGACGCCTTAAGGCAGCAACTACCCATGGACCATTCCAGGGCGGTCACATCCAAAGGGTGTCCTGAACAGAGTAGAGTTCGATGAGTATTTGTGAAGGAATCCAGGAAAAATGAAATGCTTTTGAAAACCTTGTCATTAACCTGCTTAATGACAATTAAACCTTGTCATTAACCCACCAATAGGCAAAGAGCACTGATGATGTTTTTGTGCGGGTTACAGGGGTCAAAATTGAGTCAGGAGGACTCGGTGCCTCTGGGTGTGCTATTTTTAAAAATATATTTATATTGATTTCAAAGAGGAATGGAGAGGGAGAGATAGAAACATCAACGATGAGAATCATTGATCAGCTGCCTCCTACATGCCCCACGCTGGGGATCAAGCCCGCAACCCCGGGCATATGCCCTGACAGAGAATTGAACCATGACCTCCTGGTTCATAGTTCAACACTCAACCACTGAGCCACACCAGCCGGACCTCTGCTTTAATGCACAGAATATGCTGTTGCACAGCAAACAAGGTGTGTAGATGCCCTGGACAGTCCCCAGAGAGGAGAAGCAGGGCCCCAAGCAACAGATGAGGACACGCATTCCAAGCTGACTGGCCCGGGCAAGTCCCCAGTGGCCTGTCTGGGCGAACATGCCCCACTGCCTTTTCATCCGTAGCCCCATAATTGAACACAGCACTCTAGTGAGGGCCTTGATCATACAAATCACATGAGAAATGGCATTGCTCTTAGAAAGCCAACATTCCTCTAATAATGCGGTTGACTTTTGGGTTTACTTTTCTGGCAGCCATGTCACATGGTTGGTTTATAGAGAGCTCATGGTCACCCCAAACCACACAGACATTTATTGCAACAGCTCCCTCTGAGGAGCCCCAGGCCTGCCAAGCTGCCCTGGTGCGATGCACTAATTTTTCATTTCACTTAAATATAGAGCTTTGCCTCTGTGGCTCCTACATTTCATCCTATCCCTGCCTGACCGAGGGGGGGTGGGAAGGAGGGAGAAGGACCCCTCCTGAACACCTCCACTGAACCCTGGGGGCGGGCCTCTCCACCCTGCAGAGGGCAGGGTCCTGTGACTCTGCCCTGTGGGAGCAGGACATTTGTGGGGGAAGTCAACCTTGGCATTTTGGTGAGACCGTCATTCTAAAAGCAGCCCTCATTTCTGACCTTCCCATGTTACACTGGAACCTAGCTATGTAACTATGACTTCTGCTAGAGGGAAGAAGGCCACCTTGGGGTGACAGAGGCGTCTCCTCAACCCAGGAGCAATCTCTATCTCTAATATCCCATCCACTCCATTGGACAAAGCACCAAAATGCCCCAGAAATCACAGCGCCTTACGGTCTATGTGTACTGCATCTCCCAGGCTGTCTTTGCATCATGAATGTTCCCAGGGTTCTTTGTCAGAGAATGCATATCCAATTTTTTTCTGAAAGAGTTCCTTAGAGGAGATTTGAAGGGTGTCCCGCGGAAGGTCCGTTCGGGGTCACAGGGTCTTGGAGCTGGAAGTGAACTACAAGTCTCCCCGACCTGCACTCCAGCCCTATCCTCTCCGGGAGTTCCCAGGAGACAGTGGGCACGTTGTCTGATGGGCTTCCCTCTGGACCGGAAATGTGCCTGATGCTTTGGGTCCCACGTCTGCATGGGTCTGGGGTTTCGGGAGATCACGGGGGAAGAAGGTGGGAAATGGTCATTACTATCTCTTTCCTATATCACCGTATTGTATATACACAAGTCCACTTAGCCTTTATAATTTTGAGGTGAATACAATCATCCGTGTTCTACAGACAAAGAACACTGAGGCTTAGAGAATTTTAGTCGCTTCTCCCAAAACCATACAGAGCCCACGTCTGCTGGGGTTTGAAGCCCATGTTCTTTCCATAGAATACATACTTGATAGCCACGGAAAATCTAAACTTGGGGGGAAATCTTGAAAGCTATAGCTACTCCACATGTTTATTTGTGTTGACCTGTGAACCAGGAAGCCACCATGCCATTCCCCGTCAGGGCACATGCCAGGGTTGCCGGCTCGATCCCCAGTGTGGAGCATGCAGGAGACAGCCGATCCTTGATTCTTTCTCATCATTGGTGTTTCTATCTCTCCCTCTCCCCTGCCTCTCTGAAATCAATAAAAAATATTTTTTTAAAAGAAGAATTGGAGGCCAGGAGAGTGTTAGAGACATTGGCAATGCACTGATGTAAATTAGAGGCAGAACCTACGGGGACCCAGGTCTCTGACACCAACCTCACGCCCTTTCTCCTGCTTTAACGCACAGGTGAGCTGCCCTACAGACTGAGAACCACACAGCACAGCGGGGAGCACTGCTTAGTAGAGGGTCCCTAGACCACAGGGCCAAGAGAAAGCCACGGCTGTGAATGTTAGAATAACACACTGAGAGGGTGCAAGATGAAAGATCCCTGAACACTCCCAAGTCAAACCTAAGAGGCGGAGAGTGAGACATTGATGCAGCAACACACGAAAGGTGTGTGAACTAAACCACACACCAAAGGCCAAGGCCCATGAGGTAGGCAAGGGTGGCGGGCCCCTTTCTCTGAGTCCCATCAAAATTCTCCCTGAACCAAGAAGCCAGTGCAGCCATCACCTGAAAAAATGGCTGCGTGGACCATCACAGGAGGAAAAACAACATGACCCTAGAGAATCCATCTGATTCCCTGTATTGTAAACCAGAGGTGAATGTCTTGGTTGTTGAGAGTGCTTAATCTCTTCCAGATGGCGAATAAAAACTGTTCTTTATAGAAAGCCACCTAATGGAAAAACACACAGAACCGGAGAACCATCACCAAAGCTGTCCGAGAAACAATGTCTGCATGACGAAAGCGAGGTCCTTGCGGAGGGTGGAAATACTTGACCACGGGAAGTTCCAAAGAAATGTTTCTATTCTCTAAGCTGAACAAAGTGGGAGGGCCCGGAGCTGGCGCCCTGTGGAAACCTAGGGTTTTCACTGAGATGGATTTTCCACAATTGAGTGTGCTGATGGAAATGCTACTGGTAATCAGTGAGCAAATCAGAATGTAGAAGCTCAGCATTGTCCTTGGAGTGAGTCTATGTTGCAGGAGCACGTTTGCCTTTCATGGGATCACTGGTGGTTAAAGTCCCTGGAGTAAGTCTGCTCCCATTCACGAGGAGGCATTTATGATTCTCTTCTCTCCAACAGTGAACAGCAATCACAACGAGGTCACAGATGCTGTTTGGAAATCATGGCTAACATCTGCGTTGTCCTGTTATGGTTTAAGGAGCACATTCCCATCCATTATCTCATTTGATGCACATGAAAATTTGTGAGGCAGATATTATTATCCCCCCATCACGGCTCAGCATTCGGATGAGGTGGCTAAGGATGCACAATGAGTAAGCGACAGAATCAGGACTCCCTGTCCCTGCACTCTGCCCAGCAAATACACCACCAACCACAAATACCTGCGTGCTCACCTCTCCTGGAACCTGGTTGGCCAGGATCTACTGTGCTCTCATTTGCTTTATTTGAGTTGGAGGGAAGGAGGAGTTTGGGGCAACACTCTACTTTTTTTAATATATTTTTATTGATTTCAGAGAGGGAGAAGGAGAGAGAGAAAAAAAATCAATGATGAGAATCATTAATCGACTCTTTCCCGCATGCCGCCCACTGGGGATGGAGCCCGAAACCCAGGGATGTGCCCTTGACTGGAATCAAACCCAGGACCCTTCAGTCCTCAGGCCAATGGTCTATCCACTGAGCCAACCCAGCTAGGGCAGGGGAGCGCTCTACTTTTAAAAGAGAGAAAAAAATAAACAAATAACAGTCTAGGCAATGGTGAGGACTCCTCTCTGTAGGGTATAGCTATTCTGATTTCCTACACTTTTCTGAAATTTTTTTTTATTCTAATAGGATCTAAAGTCAAGATACTCAGTCACCAAAAACCAAAATAAGTCAACTTTGTTCAATACAGCGCTTCATTCATTTGTGAAGTTGGCCGCCATATTTTTTTTAGATGTCTAATAAAAAAACTAGAAAGGTTTCCTGGTTTCCCAGAAAAGCACATGAATGAGAAATTTTGTTCTGGAACCACAGCACCATCACTGCACAAGGATGATCTTTCGGTCTGTTAATGAATATCAACACAACCTCTTTCTGCCTGTCACTGTTATTTCTCTTCTTCAGAGCTAATCCCTGGACCAGAAAATACCATGTGAGCCCGGGACCTTCATTCTTTTTTCATATGTATTTGGGCTTAAGGGTTGGAATCCAGGCATGTAAAACCCAGCATTGGAGAGAAGTTCCCTCTGTCAGGTAGGACTCTCTAGAATGTTCCTGGAGAGAAGCAGAGTGCTCAGGAATTTCTCCAAAGCGGCGGTGCCTTGGCCCTGCCATTCCTTTCGGAGTTGCATTCCAGGTAGTGTCTGAAATCCAGCCTTCAAGCAGGAGTCCTGAAGTCTGTAACAGTGATGAAATGTAATAAGAGGAAACTGCTGGAATCCAAAGCAGACTCTCCTTCCAAGAGTTTCTGCACTTAAAATCACAGTGTAATTTTGTTTACAGGCAAAGAGAGAGATTCTGAGTAAAAGGAAACAGACTTGATATATGATCCTCAGAAGCAAATATCCCCCAATCTATTAAGGCAATAGACTTGAGAGAAAATAATTGTATATGAAAAATTCAGAGATGAAGGAACATATGATTAGAGTCGGGTCTATACAATATCGACTTTGAGATAATAAAAATAGGTCAAATAAGCAAGATTTATCTCCGTAATGCCAATAAAATAGGGTGGCTGGCTCCCCACCACCTCTCTGCACTAAATTATGTAATTGACGCTGGTGACCATACTACTTTGCCAAGGCTACCCAAGCAGAATAACACAGACCAGGGGCTTATACAACAGAACTTCACTTTCTCACAGTTCTAGAAGCTAGGAGTCCAAGGTCAAGGTGTTGGCATGTTTAGTTTCTTCTGAGGCCTCTCCCCCTTGCCTTGCAGATGGTTATCTTTTCAAGGTGTCCTCACATGGTCACCCCTGAGCCTCTTCTGAGTGCCCTAATCTCCTCTTCTTATAAGGACAATAGTCCTATTGGATTAGGCCCACCATGGAACCTCAGTTTACCTTAATTCTCTCCACAAAGGCTCTATCTTTAAAGTAGCCACCTTCTGGGGGGAGGTATTTAAGACTTCAACATGTGAATTTGAGCAGCAGGCACAAGGCAGCCCATGGCACTACACAAAACCCATGTCCTCCTCCCATGCCAAACACACCCACTCCTCCCCCGGCATCTTAGCCCCCAAAAGTCTTAACCCCTTTCCAACTCTAAGTTCAAAATCTCATCCAAACTCATCTAAATCAAGTCTGGGTGAGACTCGAGGTATGGTGCATTTGAGGCAAAATTCTCCTCTAGTTCTCCATCTGTGGAACCAGACAAGTTATCTGCTTTCAACCGCAATGGTAAAACAGGCCCATCCTAAAGGAAACCCCAGTAAGGAGAAAGGTACTTGTCACAGGGAACAAGCAAGGCTGAGACCTAGCAAGACAGATTCCATTAGCTTTTTTAAAAAAATTTACCTAAAAAATATTACAAATGTCCCCTTTCTTTCCCCCATTGACCCCTCCACCCCACTCTACCACCACGCCTACTGCACTATTGTCTGTGCCCATGGGTTATGCATATATGCATATAAGTTCTTCGGTTAAGCTCTGCCTCCCCCCACCCCAGCCTTCTCTCTGAGATTCACCAGTCTCTGTGGAAAATTCAGCTGTATGGTGAAAGCAGATAGAAGAGGCCATGAGAGCCCAAGACCATGGTACACTTAAATTTTATCATTTCCCATCGCATTCCAAAGCATCTTCACCAGGGAAACTTCTGCTTACAATAGACTTCCCCCACGCAGCTTGCCCACAAGAAGAGAAGGTGCCATTTGGGCCAGTGCGAGTATTTTGGTCCCTGGGATGACTGTGTTTCCCATTCTGATGCAACATACTGGCAGGGTAGTTCTTAGAGCAGCCTGTGAGTGTGGTCCATGTGGTTCTGACCTAAGAGATGGAACACAATCTTCGTGAATTAACCAAGTAACCAAGCTCCACATAACACCTTGAACCACGGCACATCCACCTCACACTTAAAATATATTCGTCTCCCCACGTGCGATCCTTTCTGAGAGTTTCACACCACCCTCGACCTTCCTTTCGACTGAGGGTCCTTTTCTGCAAAAAGCAATCAGCTGGCCAGGAATTAAACAAGATATATAAACAAGGTAGGCGGTAAAAGCCACGAATGTGGGACCTCAATTATAGGAACTCAAGGAAGGGGAATCTCCCTTCTTCCAGCCACATGAAGGCACTTTCCTGGAAGTTGACAGTAGGGAACAGACTAAATCAGAATTCTCGTTCCTCTCAACCAGAAATCCCCCACTTCCTGGACCGTGTTTATTCATTCAACTAACTTCCCACTGGAGAGAAACTCTTCTTTAGCTGTACTTTCCCAAAAAACAGAAATCGGAAACATTAGGGGACAGCGAAGGACCAGTCGCTTAACAAGTGAGCGAGAGTCGGAAGTAATGTAGGTCCTGGGACTAAAGAGGCCCAGGGCTGGGTTATGATGCTGCGTGGACGCCAAGGAGGTGGCCAGTGAGCTTCTGGGCCCCAAGAAGAGCATGTCGCACAGGAGGAATGCTCAAGGTGGGTTGTCTGGGGACATGGTCATTGGAACACGGTCAAAGCGTTGCCGGCTCTCAGGGCTGTCACAGAAGGCATTCCTGTCCTCTTGGTCAGGAACACAATTATAAGAGGGGTTACTGCTGCCCTGGACAAGTTTGGAAGTGGAGAGGGAGACACAGTGAAAGGCAAGGAAAATGTCCAAGGCCATTTCCTCCCTGAGTAGATTCTTTGGCATCCAAGTTGGCCAGGTTGACGAAATAGCAATCTTTGAGGCACGCCGTCTGTGACACGGATGAACTCCTTCGCTTCTTGAATGTTTCAAGATGTATCTTTAGAGCAACAAGCTGAAATGAAGATTAATGGGCAGAGGGAGAGACGCAGCCAAATCTCACCCCGACAGAAACCCTGCAGCGCTCCCCAAGCAGCCGGGGAGTGTGGCTGGAGGGGTGCCGAGGCAGCATCAGAGTGGCCGGGAAAGAACCGTCTCCCCTGGCACAGTCTGCAGCACTCTCACCTCCTGGAGAGAGAGGGAGATGCGTTTCCTAGAATAGAATCTAAATCTCTGCCAGTCCAAGGTCACCGACACCTCTGTCCAAGTCTGCTTCCATTTACACATGGAGGAAAGGGGGACTGACACAGGCTAACTAAAGAGGAAATGGATGGGGTCCAAGTGCAAGTTTGGGCCGAGGAAGTTCTTTCAAGATCTGGTCTCACATATGAAAGCATGCTCAATGGCACTAACCATCCGAGACATGCAAATCAAAACGACAATGCGGTACCATCTCACACCTGTCAGAAGGGCTATCATCAACAAATCAACAAACGACAAATGCTGGCGAGGATGCGGAGAAAAAAGGAACCCTCGTGCACTGCTGGTGGGAATGCAGACTGGTGCAGCCACTGTGGAGAACAGTATGGCGTTTTCTCAAAAAACTAAAAATGGAGCTCCCATTTGGCCCAGTGATCCCACTTCTAGGAATGTATCCCAAGAAATCAGAAATAGCAATAGAAAGGATATATGCACCCCTATGTTCATACCAGCACAATTCACCATGGCTAAGATTTGGAAACAGCCTATGTGCCCATCAGCAGATGAGTGGATTAGGAAACTGTGGTACATCCAGCTACACAATGGAACACCACCCTGTGGTGAAAAAGAAGGAATTCCTACCATTTGCAACAGCATAGATGGAAATAAAGAACGTTATGCTCAGTGAAATAAGCCAATCAGAGAAAGATAAATATCACATGATTTCAACGCATTTGTGGGATATAATGAACAACATAAACTGATGAACAAAAACAGACCCAGAGACAGAGAAGCATCGATCAGACCGTCAAACCTCAGAGAGAAGGAAGGCGAGGGTGAGAGTAAGGGGAAGAGATCAACCAAAGGACTTGTATGCATGCATATGAGCCTAACCAATGGACACAGATACTGGGGTGGGGGGGGGAGGGCATGGGGGGGTGGGCAAAGGAGGGATAAGGACACATATGTAATACCTTAATCAAGAAAGGAAAAAATTAATAATTAAAAAACAAAGACCTGGTCTCAGCCCGGCCAGAGTGGCTCAGTTGGTTGAGTGTCGTCCTGGGCACCGAAAGGCTGCCGATTGGTTGGATTCCCGGTCGGGCACTTACCGGGGTTGTGGGTTTGATCTCCCATCAGGCACATAGAAAAAGTAACTGATAGAAGTTTTTCTCTCATCTCTCTCTTTCTCTCTCCCCAACCCACTGCCCCCTTCCTCCTCTTCCTAAGCCCGTCCTCAGGTGAGGACATTTTTTTAAAAAGTCTGGCCTCAGAGTTTCAGTTTCTCCGCAGACTTAGCCCATGTTGTCGGCGATCAGAGGCCCGGAGGCGGGAGGTGGAGATCAGGGATGGAAACATCCAGAACACAGGACCAGACTCGAGAGAGGGAGCTCTGGAATCCGACAACACGGGCTGCAGGTCCCGGTTGCACCGTTTAATGACCGGATGGCCTCAGGCGCGTAACCTAACCTCTGTGAGCCTCTCTCCTACCCTGCAAAAGTACGCCTGACCCCCTCCTCACAGAGCTGGGGTGCAGACGATATGCGCTCACGTGTGCAAAGGTGCCTGGCAGAGCCCGGGTGCCGAGCGACGCAAGCCAAGTGTTCACTTCCTTCCCGCTCGCATCACCTTTTCAGAATTCAGTACCGTCAACACGGGTGTCTTCAGTTACACTTCACAGAGGATATGCAACAGATGGGGAAGGAGAGATTGATCCCAAGCTGCCAACATCACGTTTTGGGGGATAGGGGGCGGGGGGGGGGTGGTATTCAGAATCGGCCCAGAAACCAGACTTCACTCTGAGCTGCAGGTGCGCCTACAAAGTCTCTGCCACGCTCGCAACGTGAAGACATTCACTGCGGCATAAACAGCAATCTGGGCGCTGCCTGGTTCAGGTTGGAGCTGTGCGTGGCACCCCCTTCTGCAGGCTCCTCCGCCGGGGACAGAGCCACGCGTTGGAAATGTCACGCTGAGACAGGAAGGCTCCTCTCCGGGACTGGAACACCTGGGGTGAGAAAATCTCACGGGAAGGTGGCGGCAGAGGAAGAGGAGAAGAATTCATATGTTTCCTGTGTGCTGTACTCGGGCCCCACCGAGCAAAGCCATAGGTTGTCCTCGTAACGTCTGTATGTGGTAGATACCCACCGGTATCTACCCAAGGCCCTTGACGCAGACTTGCCGGGGACAGTACGTGCCTCGGTGCACAGGTGAGGAGCGTTGTGAGTGTCATCCGGTCATGCCACTCCACCTGCGGCCAGGGGGTGGCCAGTGGGGCTGCCCAGAACAGTCTGCAAACCGAAATCTCAAGCTGTCCCTGGACCATAGCCAAGGTTGGGTTCTATGTCCCGATGAGACCTGGAGCTCAGCTTACAGAGACCCCAGTTTCCCGATTGTCAGAGGAGGCTGGACTTTGCCAGCTGGTCTCTGGGTTCTGAGCAGGTGAGACAGTGCCAGCAAGGGGGCTTGACCAGCCCAGAGGCCCCTGAAGAAGCAAAACCAGAGCTGGGACCCCCCCACCCCTCCACAGCCCAGGGCTCCGTCCCAGGAGCACACACTTCCCTCCACAGAGTGTGTGAGTCACTCTGCGTTGCCTCCAAGGCACTAGAGTGGGTGCGGGGAAGAGGACGAATGCTTGGGCAGGGCCTCCAGCCGACTCCATGAGGGACCTTCCTAACCCTGGCATGGCCCTCCATCCCTCCTCACACCAGGTAACGGGCTGAATGGCAACTCCCAAATTGGTATGTCAGCCGAGCCCATGGCACCCACACATGGCAGCCTTGCTTCTCCCTTCGAGAGTATTGCTCCACCCCTGCCTTCCAATTGTCTGGGCCTCAAGGGCACTCCCAGCGGAACTTCTGGCCCGAGGGCTCCGTCTCAGAGCCTGCCTCCCCGGAAGCCAGAACTACAGACGCACAAACATCCCTAATGCTCGCTCTGCATCAGCCCGACCCAGGCTGGGACTGAGGAGTCTGGAGAGTGCAGTCTTGGATGCACGCAGGCTGCCAGGCGGGCACCATGCTGGGCACCACCAGCAGCATCTGGACACTACACCTCTGAGGAGGGGGCAATGGCAAGGAGACGTGTAGCACACATTGGACCCTGAGAGCAGGATTCCTAAGCACTTGGAGTCACCCCCTTGCACTTTCTGGGATCCGTAAAATGTTGTTTGTCTTCCTTCTGTAAACTCCATTCCCAGACTTGTGCATGCGGCCAAAACTCCAACAATGGCGCACAGCTGTGGGATTAGCCAGAGCAATCTACGCAGAGCCGCCCCCAGGCCCTGCTGCGGAGAGTGCCGTCTCTCAGCATTGGGGGGGGGGGGGGGGGTGTCTAAGTCTCCTGACATCTGCCTGGCCCATGGCCACGCCCTGACCTCTGTGATGCTTGGGCTGGCAGGCAGGGAGACACCACCCACCAAGTAGGAATGGGTCAGGAGGCTGTGACACCTTGAGCTTTCCTTAACTATTTGTGGGCTAAATCCAAGGTGTCTGGCTATCCCTTTTGTTCAGGTTTGGGATATACCCATTGCCCTTAGGCAGGCAATTTCAGTAACAGACAGATTATCTTATCAGTAAGGATTTACATGATTGTTTGATGGGGACGTTGCTTTAATTAACAATGTTTTAGCTCTGACCTTTCAGAGCCAATTAAGATTGTTTACCAACCTTCCAGGCTTCCAGGCTTCCTATCCACATCTTTCTATCGGTGAGACAGGGTTTGGATTCAGGCACCTTCGTTTTTTGCATTATAAATAAATTGCTGCTGTTTGGGTGTCAGATGCTGTCTCTCCCTCAGAGAGAACAGACATCCTACCCGGCCCCAGCTATTTTCTCTATTACTGCATCTTCCTCTTCTATACTTTTATTTCTTAACCCCCAGCTCCTCTACTCAGAAACTGGACCCAATCTCTCTCTCTCTCCGAGCTGGACGTGGAAAAGAGAGAAAAACACCCACAGGAGGCTGGAGAACTTGATCCGATCTCTGGGTTAGTTTCTAACAAAACATCCAGAGGTTTCCTTTGCCATTAACCTGCTGGGTCTCAGCTCCCAGCTCAGCAGCCCCCGCCCTGGGCTCCTGTGGTTTTCAGGGCTTGGACCAGGATCTGTGCAGAACCCGGCGCTTACCCGAGGCGGCCTTGGCACTGAGACATGGCCGGCGTGGCCTGCCCGTCTTCCAGGCTCCAGGCATCCAACTCAAGAAGGTCCCCCTGGTGGGCATAGGCGAGCTGGCAGAGCGGAGGGGCAGAAGATTGAGACAGCTTCCTTCTTGCCTTGCGATTTGAAATGAAATGAGCAAAAGTCAACAATGTGAGTAGGTGCCTGTATGAGGAGAAGCGAGGCCAGTGCTGCCCCATAAGCCTGTCTCAGAACAAGCTCCAGGGGCTGCCTGCAATTTGCCAGCATGTTCCCAGCAGCAGGGGAACTGTGTCCCTCACTCTTGGTGGAGGATCTGGTTGCCATGTCACAACATCCATGATGTGCTCCACATGTAGTTCTGGTCACAAATCCTTGCACATACAACTCTCACTCCATTTACCTTCTGAGTGGAGAGAATGCCCAGGACCCAGGGAAGGTTGGAGCCACAGGACGAAAGAGGCATGGGTCCCTGAATGACCACCTGGAGCAAAGCTCCTCAGACTGAGCTGGGCACAAATAACCCCATGCTGTGTTGAGATTTGGGATTTCAGTTTTAGAGCGGTTGGTTTGCCTTCACACAGGCATGGGGAAGAGGCTGTCCAGAGACCTCTGGAAAGAATCAGGGCCTGCAGAGCTGCTATTGGGGAGATGGAGATGGGAGGAAGTGTAAGCACAGCCCTAAAGAGAAGAATAGAGCTTGCTCCCCCTGATCCTCCCTGGGGCTCAGATGTCCCTCGTAAGGACCCCACAGGCTCTGCCTCATGAGCAGCAGAGGCACCAGCTCTGCACTTGGGGGGCCTGGCTCGGACGCAAGCTCGATGTTGGCTGCTACGTGAATGGCACTGTGTGCTTTCTGAGGGCAGAATAGCAGCCTCGTTTGCCTGCAGACCCCAGGCCTGGCACTGGGTACAGAGATGCATACCTACGCGGAGCCCAGTGATCACGAGGCAGGCGTGGGGCTGTGCTCCCGTGGTCAGGAGGAAGACAGTGACGCTGACCTGCATTAGTGCCCCCGCAGGTCAGCCATTCTGCCAGCCACTTCGCAGATGGTAAGGGCACTGGGTTGTCCTCTCACTTAATCTTTGTAGCAATTCTATGAAACAGAGTTTCCCAGACCAGGATCCAAAACTGAGTTAGGCTGGGATCATGCCCGCATGCTTACAAACAGTGGGTTCCTTCCACTCACTGCTGTTTCTCTCTGTTTCTCACCATCTTCTCTGCCGTTATTTATTCATTCAGTTACTTATTCATTTATTCATTGAGTCACTTGATCAGCAAATACGTCCTTGTGAAGCACTTCCAGGCACCGGACTCTGTTCTGGGCGCTGGGAGAACGGTGAGCAAAGACGATGAAGTCTCTACCCCATGAAGCATCCTCCTCGTTGGCCAGGGCCGTCCGTAGACAAGTGGGATGCCTGTGGCTGATACTGAGATAGATCAACGTGGTTCGAGGCCAGGCGCCTGTCAAGCCAGCCTCCTGCAGAGGTGGCACGTGCCATGAGACCTGCGGAGGCCTCACCCCTGGCTCCAGCGGGCACCCCCCCTGCCCTTTCCAAGACCCTCCTCCGTTTCTCCTGAAACTGGCCCACGACGAGGTCTCCCAGCCGTCCCCATACCTCCCATGCACAGCAGTTTGGAAAACTAGGTTCGCAGAGCAGGGGGAGCAGATCCCAGCCTGCCCACCTGCCCAAGTCCTGTCGGCACTCACCGATGGCTCCTATGGATGGCTGCTTTCCCATCTGCCTGGCTGGCCCTCCCCACCCCACAAAGGGGCAGCCGATTGGAGATGGACAGTTAGGAAGACCAGTCCAAGCATCTTGGATGCAGCCACTGGCCCCATAGGAGCTCTTCACTTACTTTCTCTTCTCTTTCTGCATGTCCCTGTCCCGAGGGGGACCGGAGCTACCAGTGACGTGGGGATCTACTCTGCCCCAAGCACCCCAGGGTAGACCCTTATCTGGAATTGCCTCTCGTTACGAGAGCTTGCACATGACCTGCTTATGTTTGGTGACACGGTCTTCCGTGTGGTCACAAAGATGGTGACTGTCTTTCCTCTACAGAAGCATTTATTTGTAAAGATTGGGAGTTCGGTCTGCTAAAAATTCTCCTAGAGAAGCCATGGTTCCTCCTCCCACGCTGTGTAAGGCCGAGCTGTGGAGGAGAAATTCTGGGCCCAAGCAAGGAGATGAAAGTATCTGGGGAAGGAGAAACAGCGTGAGGTTGGAAGGCTAAACCTGCTTCCACACAGCCATGTTATTTTTAAGGACTCCATTTCCCTCGGCCTCTGTTTCCCCATCTAAAAAATGGGGTTAATGACGCCTCAAGTAAAGGGACAGGGTTGGTCCTATCCAAAGCCTTCAATGGAACACCTGTGTCCGAGAGAGAGCGTGGAGGGTCATCTTTCCCTCGGAAATCGGCTGTAACCAAACATCCGGCCATCCGTTTTGTGACCGTGGCGACAGGACGTTTTAGCCCCTCCATGGTCAACCCGCCCTCGGGATGGACTCACACTGACCAAGCTCACAAGGTCAGGCCAGAGGCCTCGCCGCTCCTCTGGGGGCTGGGAGTCTGGCTTCTCCTCAGAAAACAATCTGCCTGGCCTCGCTCCCTTTTTTCTCCTGCCCACGTCAGTCCTCTCCTGGGCACCTCATCCCCAGTCTCCAGCCGGAGACAGGGCCGTCACCCCAACACCCCTCTCTCCCCTGCACCAGCACGTTCCGCTCACCACCCCATGCAGCCCACGCCACCGCTTTACGCGCCAACCCAACCCCTTCTCTCCAGCTCGGCACTGCGGCCCGGCCAGGGCTCACCTCTCACCCGGGCTGTGCACGCCACCTCCTGGGCCGCCCTGTCTCCAGCCTCCATCTTCCAAGTCTGATCCTCCCCTGGACCATCAAGGTAGCCCCCTAAACCACAAATTGGAGCCAGGCCTCTCACATCAGAAACCTGACACTCTCCTGTCCCCCTAGACCAGTGGTCGGCAAACTCATTAGTCAACAGAGCCAAATAGCAACAGGACAACGTTTGAAATTTCTTTGGAGAGCCACATTTTTTAAACTTCTTCTAATGCGACTTCTTCAAAACAGACTCGCCCAGGCTGTGGTATCTTGTGGAAGAGCCACACTCCAGGGGCCAAAGAGCCACATGTGGCTCGAGAGCCGCAGTTTGCCGACCTCTGCCCTAGGGAACTCTGTAGACGAAAATTCCAGGCCCTCGGCCCCACGGCGTTGACACACGCACCATTCACCGCACTTCTTTCATGCGAAGACGCGCTGAACATAATAAGATGACAAGCATAAAATTAACAACTATATTTTAATACTTTTGAAGTTGAGCTGCCTTGTGTTTCTTATTGACAGACAATGGGGCAGAAAAGTTTGTTTTTCCCTGAAAAGTAATGTCATTATAAAATTGCTGATTTCCTTCACAATCACAGGAAAAGCGTGCCTTCCACTATTGCGAAATAGAGGATGTTCTGGACACGGAAATGTCCACCCAATGGCGTTGTTATCATTTCTTCTTAAAGAGCATGCGTGTCAAGACAGACAGGTCCGAGTCCTGCCCGATGCTGACCCTCCCAGGTCTCTGACCTTGGGAATACCATTGACCTTCCTGAGCTCCGTCCTCCTCTGTGAACGGGCTGGGCAGCCTGCCTTCAAGGTGCCTTTTCGAAGCATAAAACGATGCCAGGTGAGCTACGCGTTTCACATACTCAAGAAGGAAGAACAACCAATGCCATTTACTATCATGGGGCTTTGTGTGATCATTGTCAGTTCCCCTCCTGCTGGGACAGCATCGCCTAAACAGCCACCAGACCTTACCCAGTTGACACCGTGTGTGGCAACTGTAGGAATCAACTATAGTTCGTGAAGCACCAGCAGAACTCTGGCTGTTTGCAACATAAAAGAATAAATTTTAAGATCCCAGTTTTAAAAGAAAATCCAGCTTGTCCAGGACCAAACCAGAGAGGGTGGGACCTGCATTGCCACCATGTGTCCACCATCCAGATACCATTGCTGACATGGACCCATAAGGAACTATTTGACATTGAAACTGGAACTCAGAACTGTTAGACGTTGAAACTGAGACTCAAACATTTTTTGTTCTTATATGTTTATCTCTAGTCTGCAGATGCAAGATTTTTTAAAGAAAAGAAATGGGGGGAAAAATAGATACAGAGGCAAAGAAGCATGGAACAGACTGTCAGACTACAGCGGGAAGGCAGGGGAGGGTGGGGGGCTGTAAGAGATCAACCGAAGGACTTGTGTGCATACATATAAGCATAACCAATGGATACAAGACACTGGAGGGGGTGGGGAGCAGGTGAGGGCATGTGCTGGGGGGTAGGGGAGGCTGGGGGGAGGTCAATGGGGGAAAAGGGAAACATATGTACTACTATTTGTAATACTTTAAACAATAAAAAATATATATATTAAAATAAATAAATAAATAAAATTTAAAAAATCCATGTGCTTGCCTATCCTCCCCATGTCAGGTAACCATGGAAATTCCACGTCTGCTTGTGCCAGCCCAGCGCCGGGGAGTGGGGGAGGCCGGGTCCGCGTGGAATCGAGCTGGACTCGGAGTGAAGCGCTCCCACTGGCACCTCAGAGGCAGCCAGAGTCAGGGGGTGCCTTCATCCCGAAGCTCTTCATGCCCCACCTTGCGGGACTGTTCCACTTTGGTGAATTCAGCAGGCAACACAGACTGGCTGCTTCAACTCCCGGCCAGGGGTGGACTGAGTGTTGGTGGCACAAACTATGCCAGAAACCCGGGAGCCTGCTGTGTCTTCTCGCTACTCTCACACTTGTCCAGAAGATTCTGAGATATATATATATATATATATATATATATATATATATATATATACACACATATATATATAATTGATTCTTTTACAGAGAGGAAGAGAGAGGAATAGAAAGTCAGAAACATTGATGAGAGAGAAACACGATCAGCTGCCTCCTGCACACCACCCACCGGGGATGTGCCCGCAACCAAGGTCCATGCCCTTGACCGGAATCGAACCTGGGACCTTTCAGTCCACAGGCCGACGCTCTATCCGCTGAGCCAAACGGGTTTTGGCATGTCAAAGGACCAGCCCTTCTCCCCCACACTAGCTACCGGGCCCCTGGGAGCCGAGGCGGAGAAGGGCCGCACGTCCAGCTGATTGGCTGCGGTCTAACGGCGGCCATGGTCATCGAGGGCTGAGCAGTGCTGGCCAACCCATCGTGGGCGCCGCGGGGGTGGGGGCGGCAGAGTGCTCGTGGGCATCCCCACAATTACGGGCCTCCCATACATCTGACGGTAACGGGCTGTGACGGAGACATGGTGGCCACGCTGTCTTCTCGCCATCGCAGTGATTCCACACCCCGGATGTCGCTGCAGAGCTGAATTAGAGGAAGAAACAGCGCGGCCATTTCCCAGGCCAGCGTTCCCACGTCTGTCAGCCGCGCTCACTCTGGCGTCCCGAGACCCCATGCCACATCCCAGCTCAGGCGCCACCTGGTCACCTGGCCGAGACGGGGCAGGGCCCATCAGCTCCTCGCTGCCAGAGCTCCAGGCTTACAAAAAACGCAGACGCTGGGAAGGACGGGGAGCTGATCCCAGACACCCTGAGCCCTGAACACCGGCACCCCTTCGGCCTGCCCTGCCACTGGTCTGATTCTCCTAATCCCTTGTGCCACCCGCTCGCCACCTGGCCTGGGCCACGCCCCTCACCGGTCCTGGATCCCGAGCTCTCCGTCGCTCACGGGGGTTAGGAAAGGCAGCGAGACAAGATGAGAATGACCGGGGGCTTCTTTTAAACTGTGGCCCCAGCTCCTCTGCTGACTTGGGGTCCTCCGGGGATGAAACCCAGGCAAGCGTATTTCTAACCAGCTCTCCAGCTGCCGCGGCACCCAGCCCCGTGCCGGTCGCCAGGTGAGAAACCGAGGAAGGACTGGAGGATGTAAGGAGGGGACTTTCTGGTTCGATTACCAGCTACAGGCAGCACGAGGTATGTGCACGTATGCTACCTCACTGCTCACAAAGCCCCTCTGAGCGTGGGTTAAGTATCATCGCCCACCGGTCCCTCAGCATCACTTTCAGCATCACTTTGTGGACGGAAGGAGCCACATGCTGACCTGACCAGCTCAGGGGAGGCCTGCGTGGCGGTCTTGCAAACTCAGAGACCTAAAGTCACCACAAAAGGTGGTTTGAAAATTAAATATTTAACCACAAACAGGTTGTACTGGGCAGTCATGTCCCAGGCCGGTATTTTCCCCGACAAAGATCCACTTAGGTCTTTCCTGAGCCGTGTGTCTTTTTGCCTCTAAGATAACGTATCGGGGAGATGTCTGAGTAACTTGTAACTGGGGCACACCCAAACGTGGGGGGCGCCAGGACAGATGAAACCCAGGCAAGCGTATTTCTAACCAGCTCTCCAGCTGCCGCGGCACCCAGCCCCATGCCGGTCGCCAGGTGAGAAACCGAGGAAGGACTGGAGGATGTAAGGAGGGGACTTTCTGGTTCGATTACCAGCTACAGGCAGCACGAGGTATGTGCACGTATGCTACCTCACTGCTCACAAAGCCCCTCTGAGCGTGGGTTAAGTATCATCGCCCACCGGTCCCTCAGCATCACTTTCAGCATCACTTTGTGGATGGAAGGAGCCACATGCTGACCTGACCAGCTCAGGGGAGGCCTGCGTGGCGGTCTTGCAAACTCAGAGACCTAAAGTCACCACAAAAGGTGGTTTGAAAATTAAATATTTAACCACAAACAGGTTGTACTGGGCAGTCATGTCCCAGGCCGGTATTTTCCCCGACAAAGATCCACTTAGGTCTTTCCTGAGCCGTGTGTCTTTTTGCCTCTAAGATAACGTATCGGGGAGATGTCTGAGTAACTTGTAACTGGGGCACACCCAAACGTGGGGGGCGCCAGGACAGATGCCACAAATTCCTTCATTATCATGTTCATTGTTCCTCCATTCACCTAAGTATGTGTCCATCATTTTGCTTTTTATCCAATCCCAGGTGGGACTGCTTTATCCCACCTCCTTAATCCATCACCAATGGATTGCATGTAACCCACCTATGTCCCTCCTTTGACTGTGATGTTTAAATGTAACCCGCCATTCTCCGGAGCATTATCTCAGTTCATTGAGGTTCTGCTTCCTGGCATATGTCGACCGGGTGACTCAAACAAACTCACTAACATGCTTTACAGGTTTCAATGGTGTTCTTCGTTAACAACGTCATTCAGAAGGCCCGTTGGTCCAGATGGTGTCCACCTCCTGCCGTGCATCCTCATGACCCCGACTCCTTCCACTCACTCCCCTCATCATCAGACCTGCAGGTTGTTTGTGGGTCCGTCTTCCCTGCGAAGCGGGGGCCTTGCCTGCCTTGCTCACGGCTGTGCCTCGGGGCTGACGCGGAGTGGATGCTTCATAACTCCCGGCCTGCATGAACGTGTTACGGACGGGGAAACTGATTCTCAGAAGAGTTCAGTGACGAACTCAAGGTCACGTGAAGTTGACCTCAGGGCTAACGCAGGAACTGCTGCTGGGTCATCGCTTCAAGTTCATCAGGAAATCCCATCGGTGGTAGGATTCCAGCTGCAGGCATCACAGGGGCCAGCTGCAGGGGCAGCAGCGCAGGATGCCAGGGTCTGATGGCAGTGTCTCTGATGGGGGAGTTTCGCTTTCCCTTTCCACGCGGTGTGTGCCAAACGCTCTTCCTGCCGTTGCAAGGCTAATCAAAAAGAAGCCTAGCCCTTTAGAAACTACATCTGTGTCTATCCTGGTGTTAAAACAGTGTTTCTCAGCCTTCCTAATGCTGCGACCCTTCAATACAGTTCCTCATGTGATGGGGACCCCCAACCATAACATTTTTGTTGCTACTTCATCGCTGTTATTTTGCTACTGTTATGAATCGTCATGTAAATATCTGTGTTTTCCATGGTCTCAGGCTCTACAGCAGCGGTTCTCAACCTTTCTAATGTCACGTCCCACAGGCTGAGAACCGCTAGCAGGGTCGCCTGAGACTATGGGAAAACACAGATATTTACATGACGATTCACAACGGTAGCAAAATGACAGTGATGAAGTAGCAACGAAAATAATGGTATGGTTGGGGGTCCCCACAACGTGAGGAGCTGTATGAAAGGGCCGTGGATTAAAAGGGTTGAGAACCACTGTGTGAAAACGAGACTGGCACGCTCTGTTTTAGCAAAAGGCTCCGGACCGTCTCCCAGAAATGAAGCTGAAGGTGGTGCCAAGCGGAGGGGAGGGGCAGTGGCAGAGTCATGATGTGCATGCCCTCGGAACCAGATAGCCCGAGTTCAGACCTCACCTGCCCTCTGCCCCTCAGAGCTACCCTGTTTCCCCAAAAGTAAGACATCCCCCGAAAATAAGACCTACTCGCTGTAATATAAGGCATCCCCCCTCCCCGAAAATAAGATCTAGCGCATCTTTGGGAGCAAAATTAATATAAGACACTGTCTTATGGGTACCCTGTTTCCCCGAAAATAAGACAGTGTCTTATATTAATTTTTGCTCCTAAAGATGCACTAGATCTTATTTTCAGGGAGATGCCCTATATTACAGCCAGTAGGTCTTATTTTCGGGGGATGTCTTACTTTCAGGGAAACAGGGTAGGACCACCTGCCTCCAATAATCAGTAAGAATGAAGTGAAGTCCTCCCAAGGAGCAGCCTGACGATGGCCTGGCGTAGAGCAGGTGCTGGACAAACAGGGAGCTGTGTGCTTTTCTCCCCCGAGGACCCATAGCCGGTGCCACTCCATGCCACCACTTACTCCGCACCATCTCCCATGCCGAACCTGGGGCAGCCGTGACCGGAGGATTCCACACCCTCACTCACTGTCACCATTTACAGCTGCGTCCTCAACCCTTGCATTGGTAGGAGGAAAGGCTGGCCTGTAATTAATTTAAGGACGAATCCTCCATAAATTACATGTTAATCTGCTTCGACGTGTGAATAATTAAGTTTAAAACGGAAAGGCTAATGAATCGAATGGTGACCAAATTGCTAGAGTTTGGAAAACCACTGATTTTTCTCGTTGGTCTGTTCAAATGAATTGATCTCATTTACATACACAGATTCCGTTTGCGTTAGTTTAGAGGATGCTTATCTTCCAAGTTTTCCCACCAACGTTTCATATTTCGTTTGCAAAACTGCAATTCTATTCAATTATGTGCTTTTGCCTGGGAACCAAAGCCTATTGCTCTCCTAATTAGCACATTTGCGAGTGTTCCATTATTTGAATACAATGCCCTTGTAACTTAAAGAATAAATTTTTAACCCTGCCAACCAACTTTAAAAAGTACATATGGAAACCATCACCCTAATACAATTTCTGGTAAATAAGAGAAATAAAATCAAAGTCTCCTGTTACAAAACACACACACACACACACACACACACACACACACACACCAAAAAAAAACTATAAAATACACTTTTAACAAATTCTACAACACAATGCCCTATGATATTATGACCAGGGGGTGTTAAGCCTTTATATCTCACATGCTGAGAAGTGTTTTCTGGGATAATTAATGGATGGGATGAACCCCACGGCATTTACAAGAAATGCAGAAACATAAGGATCCAATGACTTGAAAGCAACTAGAAATCTTCTAATTCACTGGTCTCCAAAGTGAAGGTCGGCGTCTACAAATTTGGCAGGTCACAATTAGCTTTTCACAATGAAATATAAACTTAATAGGAAACATATAGGAGGAGCAATTATTGCTTTGCAGGACTTTTGTTTTAGTTTTATATTTTTATATGTGGTTATGTAAATACACGAGAGCAAATTTGTGTGTGTGTGTGTGTGTGTGTATATGTGTGTGTGTATCTGTGTGGGATAGGTGTATGTGTAAGTGTGTGTTGGGTCATGGCCATGACATAAAATAGATTTCCCACTGCAGATTAAGGTCAAATAAACTGATGGACAAAATAGAAACACACACATAGAAGCATGGAACAGAGGAAAGGTGAGAGTAGAAGGGGGGACAGAGAGTAACCAAAGAACTTACATGCATACACATATGTATAAGCCATGGGCAGAGACAATAGTGTGGTGAGGACCTGGGGAGAGGACAGAAGTGGGGACGAGGAGGTCAGTGGGGGAAAAAACATTTGTCTTTTTAAAAATTAAGTTATTTGCTCTACCCAGTTTGGCTCAATGGATAGAGCGTCGGCCTGCAGACTGAAGGGTCCCAGGTTCGATTCTAATCAAGAGTATGTACCTCGGTTGCTGGCACATCCCCTGTAGGGGATGTGCAAGAGGCAGCTGATCGATGTTTCTCTCTCATCGATGTTTACTAACTCTCTATCTCTCTCCCTTCCTCTCTGTAAAAAAAATCAATAAAGTGTATATAAAATTAAGTTATTTATCTTTAGCAGGGAGCCCCCAGCAAGGCCCTAATTAACGCATGAAAGGCCTTATAATGGGGACAGGTTGAGGTCTGAGAGATCAGATTGCTAATATCTGGCGATTGTTTCCTTGTGAGGCCTGGTGACACGCAGAGGCCAAGGCCAGCGCCCTAATACAAAGCAGGGCCCGGAGGCGCGATGACGGTTTGGGGCATGCTCACTGGAGCTCCGCTGGGCCCGTGGAAGACAAAGCGAATTTGCACACAAAGAGGCGACAGAGCCCTGGAGAGCGCAGGGCTGGAGCCCGGCTGACTG
Organism: Antrozous pallidus; assembly: GCA_027563665.1. Classification (NCBI taxonomy): domain Eukaryota; kingdom Metazoa; phylum Chordata; class Mammalia; order Chiroptera; family Vespertilionidae; genus Antrozous; species Antrozous pallidus. Next base: position 70,419,897 of record CM050523.1, read on the forward strand.
GCTGTGAATCTTGGTGCTGACACTTGAAAGCTGTGTGGCGGAGGGTGAGTCAGTGCACACATGTGAGGCACCGCCCGGCGCGCAGAGGCAGCTGGCTACGAGGGCAATTATGTAACCAAATGCAATAAAAATGGGGGAGGCAGGGAGCGTCCCCCCTCGGACCGCTTCCCTGCAGGCATCTTAGAAACCGCTTTGTGGCGGCGTAGGAGTCACAGAGGTTCCAAAAGGGAGGCAGGCCAGGAGGACGCTGGGGAAATTCCTTGGAAAGAGGGATGGGGAAAGTGAGTCAGGGGGCTGATTCGAACTGGCCCAGCCAGCACTCTGACTCACCTGCCTCCCTCCATCTCCCCGGCAGGACCGCGGCCTTAAGCCCTCAGGACAACGAGGTTCTGCTCAGAAACGCAGCAAAACCAGAGGAAAGGACGCCACGGCTGACCTCAGGATCAGAAGCAACAGGGAAGGACCCCGCACGCCCCTGGAAGGACACCCTGGAAGGCTGATGGGTGTTCTATGGAGATCCTCCTCCAAGACCTCCCCCCAAATTCCGGCCTGCAGGAAGCAGAGGCGCAGAGGCGCAGGTGGGCTCTGGCTCCTGAGGAGACAAGGTGCCAACAGCCAAGTGTGCCCCTGGAGCCTTCAGGGTCCTGTCTCCTGCTCTGACCGGTTTGGACACAGAGTTGGTTCGTGTTTGCATTTTGTTTTAAACTTCCCTGTGCATTTGGCCACTTTTGTTCAATCCAGGGACTCGAGGGCACTGATGATTTTTTGAAAACGATAAAGTATGAGCCGGCTGTGATTCATGTTAGGTGTCAACTTAGCTACAGGGTGGTGCCCAGTGGCTTGGTCACACACCAGTCCCGACGGTGCAGCCGAGGTTTGTGCTAGAGGTGAGTCCCGTTTACACCGGTGCCGTCCGAAGACAGCGGACCACCCTCCGTGATGTGGGTGGGCCTCATCCAATCCGTTGGAGGACTTCCAAGGACACTGAACTTTCTCAAAGATGAAGAACTTCCGCTCCAAAGGCAACACGAAAAGTCTGCCTGGCTTCCAGTCTTCACACCCAACACTGCGACATCCCCTCTGACCTTGGTCTCCAACCTGCCGCGTACCCTAAGATCTGGGACTTGCCAGCGCCCCCAATCCCACAAATCGGTGGTCAGCAAATTCATTAGTCAACAGAGCCAAACACCAACAGGACAACGATTGAAATTTCTTTTGAGAGCCAATATTTTTAAACTTCTTCTAACGCCACTTCTTCACAATAGACTCACCCAGGCCGTGGTATTTTGTGGAAGAGCCACACTCCAGGGGCCAAAGAGCCGCATGTGGCTCATGAGCCGAAATTTGCCAACCACTGCCATAATTCAGTTTCTTAAAATCTCCACCATTAAATACATAAATGATAGGTGGGTGGGTGGGTGATGGGTGGGTAGACCTGGTCTATCAATATCTGTACCTATAGCTCTATGGATCCTCTTGGTCCTGTGTCTCTGAAGAACCAGCACACACCTGTCTGTCCTCAAAGAGTGAGCAGCCTGGGGTGCAGAGGAGGACGCCCCAACCAACACAGGGAGGTCTTCAGAGTGTAGGTCTGAGCTACACACGCGCACAGATACAACCCCTGCCAGGTGACTGTCCATGTCTCTCCCGTGAGCTTCGTTTCCATGGCTACCTCATGTCGTCACCAGACATGAAGGCCCAGGTAGGTGAGAGACCTGACCCCTGGGGTGACAATGCTCCCTGACTTGGCCCGGAAGAGAGCATCCCTCTGGAGCCTCTGAAAACACAGAGTCCAGCCGAGTCGGGCTCAGAACGCTGGGATGGGGCCCAGAAAAGGGGTGCAGACGGCTCACAGAGGATACTGACACAGACTCTCGTGGTCCCACGCAGGCCCCCGTTTGGGCAAGGCCAGTAGCTGGTGAGCTGCCTGTGAGGAGGAGCCATCCCTGTGCCCTGGCGGGTTCAGTCCGTCACCCCGAGAACAGGACAGAAACACCAGCACAGAGAACGGTCCTGGTGGGCAGAGGCAAAGGCCACCTCTGGTCCCCCCCCCATGTGACTCAGAGAGGGGGGGGGGTCCACAGGGGCCAGGATGTGTGCGATTTAAAACTCATCACGAGCCCTAGCCGGTGTGGCTCAGCGGATAGAGCGTCAGCCTGCGGATTGAAGGGTCCTGGATTCGATTCCGGTCAAGGGCATGTGCCTTGGTTTTGGGCACATCCCCAGTAGGGATTGTGCAGGAGGCGGTTGATCGATGTTTCTCTCTCATCAATGTTTCTAACTCTCTATCCCTCTCCCTTCCTATCTGTAAAAATCACTAACATATATTTTTTAAAAAAAAAATAAAACTCATCACGAGCCAATAATAAAGAATTCTCCCAGCCTGGTGAGTACGTGGCAAACATTGGCGGCGAACGTGAAGGTCGGGGTGAAAGGTTGGAAGCACTCCTCCACATGGCACCACACGCCCCACGGAGCAAGAAAGAGAAACACGAGGAATAAGATTTGAAAGTGGAGAAAGAACAGAACAAAAACTGCACCTGTTCACAGACAATGTGATTGCGGGGGGTAGGTGGGAGCGTGCCCCCCAAGATGGCCACGTCCTCGTCCCCATAACCTGGGGGTGTTGCTTGGGATGGGAAAGGGGACTTTGCCCCTGGGCTTCCTCAGAAGATTTTGAAGTCATGCTTGCCTTTCTGGTTTCCTGACCAATTCTTCCTCAAGGAATTGACACTCCTTCTAGCCCGTCTGTCCCCTTCGCGTGGTGGGACAGGTCTTGGGGGGACAGCTTTGTCAGGGTTCCCAACTGCCACGTTCCCCCCCCCCCCCCCCACCCCATCCGTACACGCTGGAGCAGCAGAGGGAGTCCCTCCATCCCCGGACAACCTTGGAGAGCACGGCTATGGAGAAGAGCATGCTGGGAGTTCCTCACCCTCCCTGTCTAAAGAGTCTAGACGGAACTTCTTAAAGCTGCGTTCACATCTGACATAAACTTAATAGGGTCTTGTGGGATTTTTTTTATGAAGGAGCATAAAAATGCCCGTCACTTTTCTCTTTGAGAAATTTCTTCTCTGTGGTCCTTTTCCTACCGCTAACCCTTGTAATTGTCCCATGTGGGAGGTGGTTATGGAAATGATATTCCCTTACCATCCGATGTGGAAGTCCCAGCCGCCAGCAGGCCAGACCCTGACTGGCTGTATGTGAACTTGGGGCCTTTAAAGAGCCGATTAAGTTAAAAGGCAGCGTTTAGTTTAGGGTGGGCCCTCCTCCAATCTGACTGGTGTCCTTATAGAAAGAGATACTGAGAGACCACCAGGGGGGTATGTACAGAGGACAACCAGGCCAACAGACAGCCAGGGGGCACTGTCTGCCAAGGAGAGAGGGAGCCTCCCTGCCCAGCACCCTGACCTTGGCCTTCCCACCTCCGGTCTTGAGAAAATAAACTTCTCTCGTTTCAGCTGGGCCTGCGGTCTTTTGTGATGGCGGCCCTATCAATGAATACAGAAAACCCACACGCTTCTCCACTGAGAAAACGCGCCGGCTTCACCCTGTTAATGCTTGAATCTGAGCATGTACTTGCTCGTACCTTAACATTTCCCTCTATGGCTTATTCCTGTGGAAGCCGCCAGTGGTCAGCAAACTGCGGCTCTCGAGCCACATGCGGCTCTTCGGCCCCTTGGGTGTGGCTCTTCCACAAAATACAGCAGCCTGGGCAAGTCTATGTTGAAGAAGTGGTGTTAGAAGAAGTTTTAAGTTTTAAAAATGTGGCTCTCCAAAGACATTTCAATCCTTGAGCTGTGTGTGGATATTTGGCTCTATTGGCTAATGAGTTTGCCGACCACTGGCTTATTCTTTTGCCACACAAGCTAGGTGGTATTAGTCATCGGCTGTGGAGGAGGATCCTGGAACTCACTTTGAAGATAACATCTCCATGTAAACAAACTTTAAAAAAAAATACCTTTACTGCATTCGCTTTCCTGCGACGAAACAGAGCCGTGGAGAAGCCACCTGGAAACCCTGAGTCCACCACGCTCAGTGCAGGCGGGAGTGCTGATGGCTCTCCCCGTGTGCCCACAGAGTCGGAGGTGAGGGAATGTGGGAGTGGGGAAGGGTGGAATGGGAGGATGGAGGAGAGAACATCAGGTTGGGTCAGGCCGAGTTATGGCTCAAGAACCACAGAGCAAAGGCTCTGGGTTCAACATTGTAACTGAGGTGGTGAGAGAGGGCACTGGTGGTTTGCTGGGTGGGCTGGAACCACACGGACCACAGGTGGCCGGAGCCACAGGAACACAGGGGGCCGGAGACACAGGAACACAGGGGGCTGTAGGGCACACGGACCACAGGCGGCTGGACGCACTCGGACCACAGGCGGCCGGAGACACAGGAACACAGGCGGCCTGCCCTAAGTGAAGTCGGACCCTGTCCATTCTCCTGTGACCACGCCGAAACAGCACAGAGAACATCGCCGCACCCCGGGGCACGCAGCTGCAGGGCAAGATCCTGAACGTGGGTGTTTCCAGGTGAGCCCTTCGGATGCAGCAGAGAGAGCCAGCCTCCGAGCAGGTGGGCAGGGGTGCGGACACGGGCTGGACCCCCGCGGTGGGACCTGGTCTGCAGGTAGGCAATGGGCCCAGGTGAAGCCAGAGGCCAGGACAGCGGCTGGAGCCCCGCAAGAGCTGACTCACCTGTGTTCGATCCTGGGGCTGCCCTCGACGGGAGGCAGAGAAGCCAGACGCGACCGCGTTATGAAGCAGTGGGACGTGCACAGACCCGTGATGAGCGATGGCGGAGGTGGACGGGAGCGTCGCACAAGGCTCTTTCCTCGGGGGGAGGGGGGTCAGAGGTCGCACCGCGTCCCCGCAGGAGGCGTCCCACGCAGGAAGCCGGTCCCGGAGCACCGCCCGCGAGAAAGCGGCCTGCAGTCTGGGGGCACGCCCTCCCCGGGCAGGGAGAATGCACACCAGCTGGGCCAACACGAGGCCGAGGCCCGGGAGACGAGCTTGGCTCCCAGCTTCCATGCCGGCTCTTCTCAGCGGAGTGACCTTGAGTATGAACCCCCCTGCCTCAGTTTCCTCTTCAATACCATGGAGCTAAGGCCTTCCTGCTGGACGCACATGGGCCACAGGGCACACAGATCACTGGTTTCTGTGAGAATGAAGTGAGGACATGTGTACATGTATTCGCCTCGCCCAGGGCTTGCACGGGTGGGTTGATGGATGGATGGACAGACAGAGGGACCGACCTGGCGCTTCCGGCCTTTGCCTCAGCACCAGCTTTCTCTCGGTGGTGCCCTGTGGCCAGGAATGATCTCTGAGAGAAGATCCAGATCCCTCTCCCATCGGGAGAGCCGGGGGAGACCCCAATTCAGTCTCCTCTCTACAGACCGGGGCTGGGGCGCCTCAGCCCCTCTGGTGAGCAGAGGGGGTGCAGCCCTTGCCCTGCTGAGGATCCAGACAACACCTCTCCCCGCAGGACACAGCGCTCATCGAAGACTCGGAGGTGCACCTGCTTGGGACGAGGAGCCAGGGGTTCGCGGGGACCCTCCTCGCCGGACCCCCTCGGGTCACAGGTGGGAGATGGGAGGTGGACAGCCCCTCAGGTCACAGGTGGGAGATGGGAGGAGGACGGCCCCTCAGGTCACAGGTGGGAGATGGGAGGAGGACGGCCCCTCAGATCACAGGTGGGAGATGGGAGGAGGACGGCCCCTCAGGTCACAGGTGGGAGATGGGAGGAGGACGGCCCCTCAGGTCACAGGTGGGAGATGGGAGGAGGACGGCCCCTCAGGTCACAGGTGGGAAATGGGAGGAGGACGGCCCCTCAGGTCACAGGTGGGAGATGGGAGGAGGACGGCCCCTCAGATCACAGGTGGGAGATGGGAGGAGGACGGCCCCTCAGGTCACAGGTGGGTGATGGAGGCGACGTGAAGTCGGTGGAAGCCGGTGGAGTAGCCCGTCTCGGGGCAAGCCGCAGCGCGGACGGCTATTTTTAATGCGTTCCATATGCACCGTGAAAAAATATGCAACATTGGGGGCATTTACCATCATCCCTGGCGCGATCAATACTGTGCTCCGGCAACAACAAAAATGGAAAATATGTATTTAGCCCAAAAGCTTCGTTTAAAAAAGTGCCCATACGGAAGCCATTTCCTGCAGGCCTCTCAGCTGAGGCGAGACGGCCCAGCGTCTGCAGGATGCGATCGGACCATCCCTCCGGCTGAGTTCCGGGGCGGGCGAGACCCTCAGGCCCCGGGCGTGTGCCGGCCATGCTGTGCACCCCGCTCCGCGCTCAGTGGGGTGCTGCAGTCCGCATGACCCCGCCTCAGAGTCACTAGCTGTGCCACCCTGTGCCCCCCCGGATGTCTCTGAACCGCATTTGATTATTCCATTTGGTAAAAGAGCTTGTTTGGTAAACCTTCTACCGAATTTCCAGATGTGAGTTGCTAGCGCTCTTGTAGACTGAAAAGCAAATACGACGCATTTCCAGGACTCGCGGGAGCTCAGCAATGCGCTAGATGCTAAGAAAAGAAACGCAAGAAAAGCAGGCCAGCTGGAACCCGTGTGGCTCAGTGGCTAGAGCGTCGGCCTGCGGACTGAAAGGTCCCAGGTTCGATTCCAGTCAAGGGCATGTACCTTGGTTTTGGGCACATCCCCAGTGGGGGGTGTGCAAGAAGCAGCTAGTCAATGTTTCTGACTTTCTATCCCTCTCCCTTTTTCTCTGTTAAAAAAAAAATCAATAAAATATATTTAAAAATAAACAAATAAAATAAACTTTAAAACAAAACAAAACAAAGCAGGCCACGTGGTCCCGGCCTCTAAGGAAATTCTCAGGCACAAAAAAATAAAACAGAACCAAAGAGAGGCTCGTGTACGATCACAAAGTAGAAAATTAGTGCCTCTGTGTCTAGAAGATTCTGATGAGAGACGCATGCACGAGGCTAAAGGAAACCGCAATGGGAGGAAAGGCAGGTGCCCCGGGAGGGATGAGCAAGGCTGGCGGCCTCAGCCTCAGACCCCCATTGGGCACCAATTTGGCAAAGGCAGCGGGACACCACGGTGTGCGATCTGGTCCCCGCCCCACCCTGAGTGACAGAACGTGGACCAGATGTGGCCAGGCCCCGCCCGGCAGAGCAGTCAGGGGAAGACGTGGCGGAAACCCGGTCTCTGAGCTGGCTGGTGGTCACCTCTCTGGACCCAGGTCCTTCATCTGCAAAACAGGCCACCAGAGCCGAAACTGGTGTGGCTCAGTGGATAGAGCGCCGGCCTGCGGACTGAAAGGTCCCGGGTTCGATTCCGGTCAAGGGCATGTACTTTGGCTGCGGGCACATCCCCAGTGGGTGATGTGCAGGAGGCAGCGGATCAATTGTTTCTCTCTAATGGATGTTTCTGACTTTCTCTCCCTCTCCCTGCCTCTCTGTGAAAAATCAATTAAAAAAATTTTTTTAAAAAGAGGCCACCAGTGTTCCCCTGCCTGACCCCAAACCCCTCCAGAGAGACCAGCGGGCCGAGGCCGAGCATGGACAGACGGTGGAGGATGAGGGGTGGGAGGAAGCCCTGGAGCCTGCTCCGGGCCAGCCCTGGGCGAGGCTGTGTCTCCCTTCTCCCGCTCAGCTCTCAAGTGGCGTGGAAACTGGCATCCCCGTTTCATGAATGAGGAAACGAACCTCATCGCGCTGGAGAGACTAGCTGGGGCCCCACGCCTGACAGTGGGAAGATTTGAACCCAGTCCTTCAGACACCCCGCTCTGCTCTTCACTGCTCACAGCACAAACAGGGTCCTGAGCTGGGGCAGGCCAGCAGCTCTGAGGGCCCTGCGCCCATCCTCTTGGCGGGGAGAGGGAGCAGCTAGGGCGGAAGACACTCCCCTGGGCCCTTGGAAAGGTTTGGGGTGGAAGACACTCCCCTGGGCCCTTAGAAAGGTTTGGGGGCTCAGAGAGGTGAAGCCAGAGGACATCAGACTGAGGGTGGCTACAAACCCGCTGTGGGTGCACAGGGCTTCCTGCTCCAGAGGCCAGGGGCCGGGGCAAGTTGGTGGGGGGCTGAGGAGTGGAGCGGCCAGCCAGGAAGCCCCCCTCTCTGACACCAACAGGAAGAACTCCGAATTCACTGTGGTTTCCCGCCTGCCCCTCCTCCCACAGGCTGTGAGAGGGGACAGCCCAGCCTCCGGCCACACCGTGCAATGCGGCTCAGCTACACCGGAGGAGACCGGGCGACCTCACCACCTCTCTCCACTCTAAGAGCTGCGCTGATTCAGCAATGCAAACACTGGGGTTCAAGGTCAAAACGGCCTTGACTTTGGGAGCCACTGACACAAGCTCCCTGGTTCGCTCCCTCTCTACCCCGCTCCTCTGTGAGCTGCCCCTTCCTCTCTTCATTTGCTCCAAGTTCAGCTGTCTGGTCCGGGAGTTGGGGCGGGGGGTGGAGTAGCAGGGGAGGACGGAATCAGTGCGCATGTCCCTCCTGCTTCACCCCCGCCCTGGCTCTGGACTAACCCTCATGGAGTGCACGTCACCCCATGGACCTGCAGCATATGGAGGGGCCGTGACCCTGCCCATTTCACGTGTTTGAAAACTGAGGCTCAGAGGTGAGGCCGCCGTGGCTTGGATCTCGACCTCCCAATATGCCAGTCGGCTTCCCTCACCCGATGCCGCATCCTGGTACCCAGTCGTACCTCACACTGCCAACTCCATCTCCCCAGCCGCCCGGGGGCCAGGCGGCAGCCCCGGCCCTCCCTCCCCCGCTGTCAGCGTCACTCATCTAACACTTGTCACCAGCCTCCCGCCTCCGCCAAGTCCCATGTCCGGCTGACATGAGGTCAGACTCAGTGACCTCTGCTCCGGCCAGGGCACCACCCCATCCACAAGCCCCCGTCCTGGGACCCCCGGGGCAGTGTTCCCCGAGATTTCTCCCCCCCCCCTCCTTTCGGATTACTTCTCTTCCTCTCTGACTCTGCAAGGTGGCAGGACGAGAGGTTCTGACTCACCCCCCCATCGGCCACGTCCAAGCCTCCCTGGCTTCTCCTCATAGAGCTTCCTCTCAGGCTGGCTGTTCCCTGCCTGGACACCCCCAGCCCCCCGAAACCCTGCCCTGTTGGCACTAAGGCCACCATGCAAGCCAGCCACGGGAGGCAATGCACACGAGTGTTTTGTGGATCTGTCACAACGTGCTCGCAAAGGGGAGACCAGGCCACGCTGCCTCGTGAAGCAGCTGAGGCGAGTGCAGAATTCAGCCGCCTCGGACCTGCACTGTGTCCTCCGAGAGACGCCAGGGAGGGAGGGAGAGAAAGAGGGAAGGAGTGAGCCAATCTCATTGACAATTAAAGGACAAACCAAAGCCCCCTTTACAGGGAACCTAAGTTCAAGTTAACAGAGAGAGGAGGGACGGAAGCGCACCGCTCCGACCTGTGAGATGTTTTCACAAGAGGTCTGCGAGCAGGGCCCGAATCGGAAGAGTTCATCTTGTCTCCTTGGCTTCCGCGTGGTCGTGTCAGAGATGAGGATGCGCCGGCCGAGGCTCAGGGGCCGAGTGACAGACGGGGGACAGGAGGGCGTGGAGGAGCCCGAGGGAGGCCTGACAGGGGCCGCGGGCTGTGCTCCTGCTCGGCAGACTCTCCGCCCGGAGCGAGGAGGGCTTCTCCTCCGGCACCTTCTCCCCCAGACTGCCTGCGTTTAGGGGGGACCCCAAGTCCACGTGTCTAAGCCGTCCTCTGCTCAACCCTGCCATGTTCGCGTCATGGGACAAATGGAACCCGCCCCTCACAATGCCCCTCCCCAGGGGGGCCAGCTCAGGTCCCAGAAGCCAGCTAGGTTTTCTGGGAGCTTTTGAGTTTAGAAAAAAGGGGGAGGGGGATGAGTGTTTGAAAAACTTGAATTTGAGTCAAGAAAACTGGATTTTAACCTGAGATGGTCTGTTGCACTTTGCAACCCTAAATCCACTAGTTCAGCGGTCGGCAAACTCATGAGTCAACAGAGCCAAATATCAACAGGACAACGACTGAAATTTCTTTTGAGAGCCACGTTTTTTAAACTTAAACTTTTAACGCCACTTCTTTTTTAAAAAAATATATTTAATTGATTTTTTACAGAGAGGAAGGGAGAGGGAGAGCTAGAAATATCAATAAGAGAGAAACATGGATCAGCTGCCTCCTGCACACCTCCTACTGGGGATGTGCCCGCAACCAAGGCCCATGCCTTGACCGGAATCAAACCTGGGACCCTTCAGTCTGCAGGCCGACTGAGCCAAACCCGTTAGGGCTGGTGCATTTTGTGGAAGAGCCACACTCAAGGAGTCAAAGAGCCGCATGTGGCACCTAAACCAACGCTGGCTGGTGCTGAGCCTAGAAGACCTTCCTCTCAGCCATGGGATAGCATGTGGCTCTGACCCGTGAGAGCAGCCGGGGCAGAAAGGGGAGCTGGCAGAGGGCAGGAGGGAGAGGGGAAAGGTCTCTCTAAGTCCCGCAGGGGGAGGGATGACCACATGGCTGGTCTGGCTGGCCAGGACCAGGAAACACTGCAGGGGAATCAGGCCCGGGGCACAGGACAGCCTGGGACACAGGGACAGCTGCTTGCGGGCCCGATCTGGGGAGCACCTCTGTACGGGCCTCCGGAGACGCAGCACTCCCCTCTTTCGGATATATGCAAATGAAGCTGTAACTCCGCACTCATCAGCACCCTTGAGATGAGTTCATTAAAAAGTTATAATTCGCCAGAGGCCCACATTAGTTGATAATGTGTCACCCAAGCCTATGAATATGAGAATTCATTACTCGGCCCAGATGTTGGGGGAACGCTTCGTTTCCCAAGCTCTCTGTTTGACGCTCCCCTTTTCTTTAACGCGGCATCGACACGAAGACAAGGACATCGTGTGTTTACTAAGTGAGCACCTGAACGAGCAGCCTCCATTCTTTAACTGGTTAACTTTCAGGCCTAGCTGTGCTAGGTCCGTGGTGGGCAAACCTCGGCTTGCGAGCCACATACGGCTCTTTGGCCCCTTGCGTGTGGCTCTTCCACAAAATGCCACAGCCTGGACAGTCTATTTTGAAGAAGTGGCGTTAGAAGAAGTTTAAGCTTAAAAAAATTGGCTCTCCAAAGAAATTTCAATCATTGTCGTGTTGATGTTTGGCTCTGTGGACGGATGAGTTTGCCAACCGCTGTGCTAGGTGATTTGTACACCTCGAGCTGAGAAGCCCAGGTGCCACAAATCAGGTGAAGAACCGAACTTACAATTCTGCCCACGGAACAGCCCTTCTTTCGAACCAACCTCTCGGCAGTTCTGGTTTACAAACTCCGAAGGACTGAGGATGTGTTCCGTCTGTCAAGCCTTTGGCTTTGCCTGTGTTCCGTTCGAAGCTGAGGGATACACCTGAGTCTCAGAACCTCCAGGCACACAAGTCTGTTTGTGTTCGTTCCGAACTGCTCTCTCAGTTCCGCTTTCACCAAAACCAATCCCAGATGCCCCCGCCGGGCGGGTGGGACAGACACAGAGCCAGACTCCAGCTGCTGCGGTGAGCACCGGGAGCAGAGGGAGCACCGATCATTCCCATCCACACAGACCTGACGTCTCGCTGTGTGTCCGCAGAACAACGGAAAAGGTGGAGGCACCAAATTTTTAAAAATCCAGATTCCATAGGGTTTAGATGTTGGCGTGCTTCATAGAAGGTTTTTGTTTTCTACGATGAATAGGTTTTGCTAACAGGAGAACGTACGTTGTTAAAATGAGAGATGACAACTTGGCTGGGTAGAGGATGTTTGGAACACAAGTCTTTCTCCCAGATTTTTATTCCATTGACTGACTGCCTTTGTCCAATGTGCACAGGACGTCTGAAGTCTCCTTGAATTCTTTCCACGGTGCTTGCTGGGCTATTTTGGACGTCTTCTGTCTGACGTTTTCTAAGGTTCTTTTGTTACCCGTGGAATTCAACAGTTCCACCAGGGACATGTCGGGATGTTTGTCAGACTCCATTAAACCTTTCTGATAGCCCTAGATCCGTGGTTGGCAAACTGCGGCTCACGAGCCACGTGCGGCTCTTTGGCCCCTGGAGTGTGGCTCTTCCACAAAACACCACGGCCTGGGCGAGTCTATGTGGAAGAAGAAGTTTAAGTGTAAAAAATGTGGCTCTCCAAAGAAATTTCAGTCGTGGTCCTGTTGATATTTGGCTCTGTGGACTCATGAGTTTGCCGACCACTGCCCTAGATAGTTTGGCTCCGTGGATAGAGCATCAGCCTATGGACTGAAAGGTCCCAAATTTGATTCCAATCAAGGGCATATGCCCAGGTTGTAGGCTCAGTGCCCAGCGCGGGGCATGCAGGAGGCAGCTGATGAATGATTCTTTCCTTTTGATGTTTTTACTCTCCCTCTCCCTTCCTCTCTGGAGTCAGAAAAATATATTTTTTAAAATCTTTCTGATAACGTTCACCACCATGACGACCACCACCATCCCCAGCAGCAGCATTAGCAGTACCAGTATCTATGACATGCTGGGTACTAGCATACACTGTAATGAGAGATGCTGTATTACAGATAATGGCTATCAAGGTAAATATCTTGTCACCACGTCACAGATGAGAAAACTGAGTCTCAGAGAAACAAATCCTATAAAATAAAAGAGAAGCATGCAAATTTGACCGTACCTTTGCTCCTGATTGGCTATGCTACCAGCCAATCAGGAGCAGGGGCGGGGCCGAGTGGTGCGAGCGCCTGGCCCTGGGGTGGAGATGAAATGGCGGTGGCGGTGAGCGCCCACCCACTGGGTGCTGTGAGAAGTGGCAGCAAGCACCCAGCCCCCAGGGCCGGGTGGTCGCAGGCAGCTGGGGCTGAGCTGAGCAGGGCGATGGCTGGGGCTGGGGGTGACCCATCAGTTGGACATCCCCTGAGGGCTCCCAGTATGTGAGAGGGGGCAGGTTGGGTTGAGGGACCACCCATCCCCAGTGCACAGATTTCGTGCACCAGGCCCCTAGTTATTTATAAAAGGTCATCGAGCAAGCTCAGACCCAGTTATGTCTGCCCTACCCAGTTTGGCTCGGTGGATAGAGTGTCAGCCTGTGGCCTGAAAGGTCCTGGGTTCGATTCTGGTCAAGGGCATGGACCTTGGTTGTGGACACATCTCCAGTGGGGGGGGGGGGGTGCAAGAGGCAGCTTATCGATGTTTCTAACTCTCTGTCCCTCTCCGTCCCTCTCCCTTCCTCTCTTTAAAAGAAAAGTCAATAAAATATATTTTTTAAAAGCAGTTGGGTCTGATTCCAAAGCTGGCGCTCTCTGCGGAGTCGCCCCAACCCTTGCTGCACGCTGCCCGGCCGATGGGTGCCTGCATGCAGCGTGCACCACGTGAGGAAGGAGAGAGCGGATGTCGGGGCTCAGAGAGGTGTTTTTAAAATGTGCTCTGCTGCCTGCAGCCACCCCAGTGGGCTGAGTCAGCGCTCCCTGCACCCCGTGATGGCATCAGAATGTGGGGGGACAGCACCAGCCTGGCCCCGCGGCCTCTGTGGTCCTGGGAGGTGGCTCCTGGGCACAAACCCTGCCATCCTAGAGTCCTGCCCACCAAACCCGGGCACGAAAGCTGCTGTCGCAGTGTGGCTCCTTTCAAAGACTCGTCCCCCAGGGCACAGTGACCATTCCCCAGGGTCACAGTGACCGTCCCCCAGGGTCACAGTGACCGTCCCCCAGGGTCACAGTGACCGTCCCCCAGGGTCACAGTGACCATCCCCAGGGTCACAGTGACCGTCCCCCAGGATCACAGTGACCGTCCCCTAGGGTCACAGTGACCGTCCCCCAGGGTCACAGTGACCGTCCCCCAGGGTCACAGTGACCGTCCCCCAGGATCACAGTGACCGTCCCCCAGGACCACAGTGACCGTCCCCCAGGGTCACAGTGACCGTCCCCCAGGATCACAGTGACCGTCCCCCAGGATCACAGTGACCGTCCCCCAGGGTCACAGTGACCATCCCCCAGGGCACAGTGACCATCCCCCAGGGTCACAGTGACCATCCCCCAGGGCACAGTGACCATCCCCCAGGATCACAGTGACCGTCCCCCAGGATCACAGTGACCGTCCCCCAGGGTCACAGTGACCATCCCCCAGGGCACAGTGACCATCCCCCAGGATCACAGTGACCGTCCCCCAGGGTCACAGTGACCGTCCCCCAGGGTCACAGTGACCATCCCCCAGGGCACAGTGACCATCCCCCAGGATCACAGTGACCGTCCCCCAGGATCACAGTGACCGTCCCCCAGGACCACAGTGACCGTCCCCCAGGGTCACAGTGACCGTCCCCCAGGGTCACAGTGACCGTCCCCCAGGGTCACAGTGACCGTCCCCCAGGACCACAGTGACCGTCCCCCAGGGTCACAGTGACCGTCCCCCAGGATCACAGTGACCGTCCCCCAGGGTCACAGTGACCATCCCCCAGGATCACAGTGACCATCCCCCAGGGTCACAGTGACCGTCCCCCAGGGTCACAGTGACCATCCCCCAGGACCACAGTGACCGTCCCCCAGGGTCACAGTGACCATCCCCCAGGGTCACAGTGACCGTCCCCCAGGGTCACAGTGACCATCCCCCAGGATCACAGTGACCATCCCCCAGGGTCACAGTGACCGTCCCCCAGGGTCACAGTGACCGTCCCCCAGGGTCACAGTGACCGTCCCCCAGGGTCACAGTGACCGTCCCCCAGGATCACAGTGACCGTCCCCCAGGGTCACAGTGACCATCCCCCAGGGTCACAGTGACCGTCCCCCAGGGTCACAGTGACCGTCCCCCAGGGTCACAGTGACCATCCCCCAGGATCACAGTGACCGTCCCCCAGGGTCACAGTGACCGTCCCCCAGGGTCACAGTGACCGTCCCCCAGGGTCACAGTGACCGTCCCCCAGGGTCACAGTGACCATCCCCCAGGATCACAGTGACCGTCCCCCAGGGTCACAGTGACCGTCCCCCAGGATCACAGTGACCGTCCCCCAGGGTCACAGTGACCGTCCCCCAGGGTCACAGTGACCGTCCCCCAGGGTCACAGTGACCGTCCCCCAGGGTCACAGTGACCGTCCCCCAGGGTCACAGTGACCGTCCCCCAGGGTCACAGTGACCGTCCCCCAGGGTCACAGTGACCATCCCCAGGGTCACAGTGACCGTCCCCCAGGGTCACAGTGACCGTCCCCCAGGGTCACAGTGACCGTCCCCCAGGGTCACAGTGACCATCCCCCAGGATCACAGTGACCGTCCCCCAGGGTCACAGTGACCGTCCCCCAGGATCACAGTGACCGTCCCCCAGGATCACAGTGACCGTCCCCCAGGATCACAGTGACCGTCCCCCAGGACCACAGTGACCGTCCCCCAGGACCACAGTGACCGTCCCCCAGGATCACAGTGACCGTCCCCCAGGATCACAGTGACCGTCCCCCAGGGTCACAGTGACCATCCCCCAGGGCACAGTGACCGTCCCCCAGGGTCACAGTGACTGTCCCCCAGGATCACAGTGACCGTCCCCCAGGGTCACAGTGACCATCCCCCAGGGCACAGTGACCGTCCCCCAGGGTCACAGTGACTGTCCCCCAGGATCACAGTGACCGTCCCCCAGGATCACAGTGACCGTCCCCCAGGGTCACAGTGACCGTCCCCCAGGATCACAGTGACCGTCCCCCCGGGTCACAGTGACCGTCCCCCAGGATCACAGTGACCATCCCCCAGGATCACAGTGACCGTCCCCCAGGATCACAGTGACCGTCCCCCAGGGTCACAGTGACCATCCCCCAGGACCACAGTGACCGTCCCCCAGGGTCACAGTGACCGTCCCCCAGGGTCACAGTGACCGTCCCCCAGGGCACAGTGACCATCCCCCAGGATCACAGTGACCGTCCCCCAGGGTCACAGTGACCGTCCCCCAGGGTCACAGTGACCGTCCCCCAGGACCACAGTGACCGTCCCCCAGGGTCACAGTGACTGTCCCCCAGGATCACAGTGACCGTCCCCCAGGGTCACAGTGACCGTCCCCCAGGATCACAGTGACCGTCCCCCAGGGTCACAGTGACCATCCCCCAGGATCACAGTGACAGTCCCCCAGGGTCACAGTGACCGTCCCCCAGGGTCACAGTGACCGTCCCCCAGGATCACAGTGACCGTCCCCCAGGACCACAGTGACCGTCCCCCAGGACCACAGTGACCGTCCCCCAGGATCACAGTGACCGTCCCCCAGGGTCACAGTGACCATCCCCCAGGATCACAGTGACCGTCCCCCAGGACCACAGTGACCGTCCCCCAGGATCACAGTGACCGTCCCCCAGGATCACAGTGACCGTCCCCCAGGATCACAGTGACCGTCCCCCAGGACCACAGTGACCGTCCCCCAGGACCACAGTGACCGTCCCCCAGGGTCACAGTGACCGTCCCCCAGGACCACAGTGACCGTCCCCCAGGACCACAGTGACCGTCCCCCAGGGTCACAGTGACCGTCCCCCAGGATCACAGTGACCGTCCCCCAGGATCACAGTGACCGTCCCCCAGGGTCACAGTGACCGTCCCCCAGGGTCACAGTGACCGTCCCCCAGGGTCACAGTGACCATCCCCCAGGATCACAGTGACCGTCCCCCAGGGTCACAGTGACCGTCCCCCAGGATCACAGTGACCGTCCCCCCGGGTCACAGTGACCGTCCCCCAGGATCACAGTGACCGTCCCCCAGGATCACAGTGACCGTCCCCCAGGATCACAGTGACCATCCCCCAGGATCACAGTGACCGTCCCCCAGGATCACAGTGACCGTCCCCCAGGATCACAGTGACCGTCCCCCAGGATCACAGTGACCGTCCCCCAGGATCACAGTGACTGTCCCCCAGGATCACAGTGACTGTCCCCCAGGATCACAGTGACCGTCCCCCAGGATCACAGTGACTGTCCCCCAGGATCACAGTGACCGTCCCCCAGGATCACAGTGACTGTCCCCCAGGATCACAGTGACCATCCCCCAGGGTCACAGTGACCGTCCCCCAGGGTCACAGTGACTGTCCCCCAGGACCACAGTGACCGTCCCCCAGGGTCACAGTGACCGTCCCCCAGGGTCACAGTGACTGTCCCCCAGGATCACAGTGACCGTCCCCCAGGATCACAGTGACCGTCCCCCCGGGTCACAGTGACCGTCCCCCAGGATCACAGTGACCATCCCCCAGGATCACAGTGACCGTCCCCCAGGGTCACAGTGACCATCCCCCAGGATCACAGTGACCGTCCCCCAGGGTCACAGTGACCATCCCCCAGGATCACAGTGACCATCCCCCAGGATCACAGTGACCGTCCCCCAGGATCACAGTGACCATCCCCCAGGATCACAGTGACCGTCCCCCAGGGTCACAGTGACCATCCCCCAGGATCACAGTGACCGTCCCCCAGGGTCACAGTGACCATCCCCCAGGATCACAGTGACCGTCCCCCAGGGTCACAGTGACCATCCCCCAGGATCACAGTGACCGTCCCCCAGGATCACAGTGACTGTCCCCCAGGATCACAGTGACCATCCCCCAGGATCACAGTGACCGTCCCCCAGGATCACAGTGACCGTCCCCCAGGATCACAGTGACCGTCCCCCCGGGTCACAGTGACCGTCCCCCAGGATCACAGTGACCGTCCCCCAGGATCACAGTGACCGTCCCCCAGGATCACAGTGACCATCCCCCAGGATCACAGTGACCGTCCCCCAGGATCACAGTGACCGTCCCCCAGGATCACAGTGACCGTCCCCCAGGGTCACAGTGACCGTCTCCCAGGGTCACAGTGACCGTCTCCCAGGGTCACAGTGACCGTCCCCCAGGGCACAGTGACCGTCCCCAGGGCCACAGTCCCGCCCCGGGGTGCTGACGCGGCTTGCCGTCCTGGGAGGCACACAGGCCATCAGTAACTTCCCCGCGCTCAGCACTTTCTCCGGTTCTGCTCTTTCCGCTGAGGCTGCAGTGTGGGACGTGCAGGTTTCTAAATTAATTCTTTGAAGGTTCACTCTTGTCAGCTAACGTTCCTCACGGTACTAGCCAAGGACGTCATTTAGGAGCAACTGCGTTTCCACCTTCCTGCCCGCCGCCCCCCCCCCCGCCCCCCACCCCGCCTCTCCGTCCTCGGTCGCCCGAAGCCTCGGTCCACAGACCTTGTCCCAGGCAGGAGCCTCAGAAACGGCCACTGAGCCATCAGGGGAAGGCGCTCATCCCAGGGGACCTTCCATTTCCCTTTCAATAGTCTGAGGGGTCATCCGGGGTGAGAAGGAGGTAGAAGGTGAGTGAGCCCTCGGCTGCCATTCAACCTAAAACAATCGCTCTTCCCTCCACTCTCCTCCCCGGCCTCACACCTGCAGCGTCTGTGCCAGGAGAGACCGTGCCAGGCTCAGAGCTAGTGCCCCCCTAAGTCACCAGCCAAGAAGAAGGGGCCTGGCCTCGGCCTCAGGAGAGTGGAGCGGCGGTGCGGGTTCTGGGGGCAGCTCGGCCTGGGAGCCTGAGGCCTCCTTGGGATTCTGACCGCCCCCCACATTTACTCCAGAAACGTGGACATCACTCCCCGCTCTCGTCTCTACTTCCTCGTCTATTAAAATATCAGAAGAGCCCTAACTGGTGTGGCTCAGTGGGTAGAGCGTCAGCCTGCAGACTCAGGGGTCCCGGGTTCGATTCAGGTCAAAGGCATGTACCTGGGTTGTGGGCACATCCCCAGTGGGGGGTGTGCAGGAGGCAGCTGATGGATGTTTCTCTCTCATCGATGTTTCCAACTCTCTATCCCTCTCCTTTCCTCTCTGTGAAAACAAAATAAAATATATTTTTTTAAAGCACATCAGAAGAGCACTTCTTCACCGTCTCAAGACACGTCGCGTTTGCTCGCTAAGTTTTCATCCATAAGCTCCCCACCCTCCGTCTAAATTGGGGGGTAGCAAATTACAAACAAGGGAGTGACTCACAGGTATTTTACAAACTCTTTTAACCTTTACGTTTTATTCCCTCTTGTTCACCAAATAATAATAGTAATCAGCCTTAATTGGTTTGGCTCAGTGGCTAGAACGTCGGCCTGCGGACTCAAGGGTCCCAGGTTCGATTCCGGTCAAGGGCAGGTACCTTGGCTGCGGGCACATCCCCAGTAGGAGGGGTGCAGGAGGCAGCTGATCGATGCTTCTAACTCTCCATCTCTCTCCCTTCCTCTCTGTAAAAAATCAATAAATCTATTTTTTTAAAAACAGTAATCAACCTCCCCCGCCCCCTACACACACACACACACACACACACACACACAGAGAGAGAGAGAGAGAGATACCACCACCACCACCTCTTAATTTACCAAGAATTACCCTAGGATCTCCGTCAAATTCCATTAAAATCGAGGTTTGCTGGTGCTGCCGCTTCCTGGATTTTTAAACAAATGGTTTGGAGAAGTTGAGCCATTGCCTAACTTCCCATAATGTATTTTGGACACCAGAGCCCTCTCCCACGGACTTCAGTTTGGCTCAGCGGACAGAGCACCAGCCTGCGGACCAACGGGTCCCAGGTTCGATTTCGGTCGAGGGCTATTATTCACTGAATTTGCGTTGTTGTTTGGAGTGAGTGGCCGTTCAGTTATCTCCCTCGTTCCCAAGTCACGGGCCCTCAGCTGGAAAAGGCAGGCGGTACTCGGACCGGTGAGCACTGACATGCACCGTATCTTGGTCATTCAACACGCTTTCCGTGGCTTCACCATGACCTGAGGAATGGAGCCAATCGAGCTGGGATTTCATGGTGTGTGTGTGTTGGGGGAGCCAGTGAGCAGAGGGGTGGGGGGTCGTGCTGCACCCCACAATCCCATTTAGACCAGGAGCAGATTGATCTCCACAGCTGCAGGGAGAGCCCCCCACGTGTGCTGGCAGGTGAGGGTGAAAGACCCGCCCCCACTGCTCTCTCCCAGAAGAAGTGTGGCCCTGGACATGCCTCCTGACCACGGACGGAGGACAGAGCCAAGGGCCGATGGGATGGGTTCCGTTCCTGTTTGAGGAAACCCACCACGGCACTATGTCCTGTTTAGGAAGCCAAATATGGCAGCCGCTGGGGGATCTGTTAGGAGCAGCGGCCTTATGTTGAAATAAGGCCGTAAGAGCATGTATCTCGGGTAAAACTGCTGTTCTAAAACTTTCGATCCTGCTATTCTGGCCGCCGTTCACGCTTGCTCGCTTCGAACAAAGGGGTAATTACTTTAGCTTCCAGCTTGAGACCCGGAGGGCTGTAAAAAGCCCCTTTGAAGACCAGACCCGAACTCAGAGGAGTGACCGGTCGGCGCCACAAGTTGAGCTGTACCATCTGCTTTTGTGAGATAGGAGCACTTTCCCACGTCTGGCAGTATGTACGGTTAGAGATAAGGAGTGGGCAACAGGGTCCACCATAGCCCACTGGCACTGCCCTTCCCCCGGATATGACCTTGGGGGCTGTTCTGGAAACGTAGGGCAATAAAGCTCATGGTTCAGACCCCTTTTAAAAGGACTGCCTACACCGGGGACGGTGCTGTCGTGGGTGTCTGGTCTCCGCTGGCGTGGTGCCCTCTTGACCGTCCTGGCCAGGTTTCCAATAAACCCTTGCTTGCTTATTACCAACTTAACCACCTCCGTGGTCATTTGCAACTGGTCGTGGAAGTTGCCCCACAGTAATATCTCTGTTGCGATGTCGCCAGTCACCAGTGGGAGACTTGATCTCAGGGCTGGCCCATGTCATGGCACACTAGCAAAGAGCCGCTTATGCGCCGGCGTCCCTCCTGAGAAGGGCAGTGGACCCCGTGTGCCTGGGAGAATCATCACGGTGCGGTTCCACTGCCAGGATCTCGCCCGTCACCAGGAAAATCTTGTCACCGACACACTCTCCTACCCTCGCCTGGGAAGGGGGGTGGGGTTTGCTGCCCCAAAACATGCCTCTGTGGTGTCTTGATTATTTTAAGCTGCTTTTTTTAAATTTTATTTTATTTTAAGAAAAAAGGGGATTCACAAAGAATCTTCGACCTTCCTCTTTGCCGAAAGCCAATTCCAGCATGTCATCAAGGGCTGAGTCATCTGGGATGGCTGAAAGGCATTTCCTCGAACTTGAAAAGGATGATTGCTTGCTGCCACACAGCTCAGGGCATCTCAGTCTAGATGTTATTGCCTCCTGCTGGCCAAACACCTGAACAGCCAGAGGCCATTCCCCGATCTGACAATGGATTCTGCTACAAGACTCTACCCTTTGTTTGATGTGTATATCTCCAGCTCCCCTTAGGACAATTTGTGTTAATAAAAAGCAAGAGGTCGTGAGATGAGGAGAATTTGGTTTCTTCAGGCAGGCTCCTCTGTCCCCCTCCCCACCCCCACCCCCACATATACCTTTCAAAATTATGTTTCATCTCTGGACTCCTATTTAATTTATACACAGCCCCTTCTCCAGGATTCCAGAACCCTTCTAAAGGCCGTATCAAGACCCCCCCACCAGCGTTACCCCCTAACTGCCTAAAGGAAGTAAACGGAGGGCCTGCTCCCAGAAGGGCGATGCCACAGAGAGCTGCAGTGTGACACGGACGAGTGGATAGAGGGACCTAGTAAGGCTCTCCAGTCAAAGGCCTCTCTATGCCCCATCGGCAAAGCCGGCCTGGCAAACATTCCTTCACCAAACAGTCGCTTCTCCGTCCCCATGGGAACAGCCCTCCTGCCCTCTGACGTTCCAATCCACCCCCAAGACCCCCTTAGCTCAAGATGGAATATACAGCTCAACTGCTCTTGGGGTACATATTCTTATGGAATCCCCCTACGCACATACGTGATTAAATACGATTATTGTCTCCTGTTAGCCTGTCTTAGGCCATTTTAATCATTCGAGCAGCCGGAAGAACTGAGAAAGGGCAGCGTCTGTCTCTGCTCTGCCTTCACTCAGCAAAATCCACCTCCACCTGCACGTGTTCGGACAGCATCTACAGACACCATAGGCACATGGGCTGGGCAGGAGGTCTTCCCAGGGGCCCTCGTCTCATCCGCACCCTCAACCCGCCTGCGCCTGTGTCACTCCGTTTCCATCAATCACCACATGCTGCGTTTTCCCTCCGTCCCAGCCACGAGCTTGCGAACCAAGCACGGCACAACCACGAGTGGAGAAAACAAACCCGGGGTGGGCGGCGCTTTCCCCCAAATCGCCTGGCGCCCGAGTCCCTGCTGCTGCTGTAACGTAGAAACGACAGAGACTTACGTCTCGTTGTTCTGGAGGCTGGGAGTGCAAGACCAAAACAGCAGCAGCTGGCTTCCTGGTGCTGGCCTGCCTGCCTGCCTGTCTGCCTGCGCCCAGCCGGCTCCCTCCTCTCTCTATGTCCTCACCGGCAGAGGACGCTGCCCTCTGGAGCCGCTGTTATACGGACACTAACCCCATTCGTGACGGCTGCACCCTGGTGACCTGATTACCTCCAAAGGCCCCGCCTCCTGATACCATCACATTGGGGATTCGGTTCCAACATAGGACTTTGGGGGCGGGGGGGCACAGACGTTCAGTCTTTCCCACAGAGCTAAGGTGGGATTCCAGGGCTTTCTCAATGAACATTCCATGATCTCTCTGTTATACCAAGCTATTTCGAACACCGCAGCCTCCCCAACACTGTGGCATCATCCATTTTCTTTTTAGTATAGATAGATAGATAGATAGATAGATAGATAGATACATGATAGATAGATATATAGATATAGATATAGATATATAGATATAGATGTAGATGTAGCTAGAGATAGAGATAGAGATAGAGATGATATAGATATAGATATAGATATATAGATATAGATATAGATATATAGATACAGATACATAGATATAGATATAGATATAGATATAGATATAGATATAGATATAGATATAGATATAGATATAGATATATAGATATAGATATAGATATAGATATAGATATAGATATAGATATAGATATATAGATGTAGATGTAGATGTAGCTAGAGATAGAGACAGAGATAGAGATGATATAGATATAGATATAGATATATAGATATAGATATAGATATATAGATACAGATACATAGATATAGATATATAGATATATAGATATAGATATAGATATAGATATATAGATATAGATATAGATACAGATACAGATACAGATACAGATATAGATATAGATATATAGATATAGATATAGATATAGAGAGATAGAGATATATTATTGATTTCAGAGAGGAGGAAGAGGGGGAGACAGACAGAAACATCAATGATGGGAGAGAATCATTGATTGGCTGCCTCCTGTGCACTCCACTCTGGGGATCGATCCCACAACCCCAGGATCGACTCCTGGTTCATTGGTCGATGCAAAACCACTGAGCCACGCCCATCAGGCTAGCTTCGTCCATGTTCTCATGGGCTCTAACGGCATCATAGGACCCAAGATCTCCAGACCCTGCGAGCCTGAAGCGGCGGCGATGGCAGGAAGCACAAATTCCCCATCGGGGCCACTAGGGGCGACGGTGAGCAACCACTCTGCTTCTCTCCGTGCCTGGACCAGAACGTTCTCCCTACTGGACAGCGCCTCTCACTCCAGCCACCAGACCTGTGTCGGTCTCCCCAGGTCTCCTTGCCCAATGGCTCCTTGAAGACAAGGTCTATTTTTCTTCCTCTCTGTCCGTGTAATAGCTCACATTGCATGGCACACAGCAAGGGGGGTGAGGAAGGAGAAGAGGTCTTTGCTGGACCACATGCTCTATGCCTCTGGGTCCGTGATCAGCAAACTATGGCTCAAGAGCCATATGCAGCTCTTTGGGCCCTGGAGTGTGGCTCTTCCACAAAATACCACGGCCTGGGCGAGTCTGTGTTGAAGAAGTGGCGTTAGAAGTTTAAGTATAAAAAATGTGGCTCTCCAAAGAAATGTCAATCGTTGTACTGTGGATATTTGGCTCTGTTGAGTAATGAGTTTGCCCACCACTGCTCTAGGTGGTCTGACTCACACTCCTCCAACAGAACATGGAGACTGTGGTCCTAGGACCCGCTCAGGGACAGCAGGTCCATGTGTTAAATTGGGACTAGCCCTCGCCGGTTTGGCTCAGTGGATAGAGAATCAGCCTTCAGACCAAGGGGTCCTGGGTTTGATTTCAGTCAAGGGCACAAAGCTCACTTGCAGTCTCCTCCCTGACCTGGGCCCTGGTCGGGGCACGTGCAGGAGGCCACCAATCAATGTGTGTCTCTCACATCGACATTTCTCTCTGTCTCTCCCTATCTTTTCTATTCTCCCTAAAACTCAATGAAAAAATAGTCTCTGGTGAGGATGAACAAAAAATCCTACATAATAAAAGGCTAATATGCAAATTGCCCCTCAGTTGGGAGTTGGATTGGGAGTTGGACCAGGGGGTGGAGCCAGCTGGCCAACCTCCCAAGTCCCCTCCCCCGGCCCTGATTGGAGTGGACCACTGGACCCCACTGGTGCACAAATTCGTACACCGGGCCTCTCGTAAAATAATAGAATAAATTGGGACCATCTCAGGATACCAGCAAAACAAATGGCTACCAATTGGGGGGGCAGGGGAGGTCCTTAGTTAAAGAGTCTGTAAAGGTTAAATAAATAAAGCATATATTTTAAAAGAGTTGGCAAAGGTTGAACTGCTACCGGCCGCACAGGTGTGGTCAGAGAGAGGAGGGATCCCCAGGGCTGGGTCCTGGTGAAATTCAGACTTCAGAGATGAGGCTCCCTTCGCCGCTGGGCAAGGCTCCCCAATGTGGGGATCGGATCCAGGTGGAGAGGCAGTCGCCTGGGGGTCACAGCCGTTCCAGGACCACAGGCTGTTCCAGCTCTGGGAGGGGGGACAGGATGGGCAAAGGGAGAGGCCATGGAAAGTGCTGGACTGGGACCAGCACCCTGGCCACGCCTCCCCCCTCCCCCCAAACATCCTGCCTGGACAAGAGGAGGGGGGGAGGCTAGCAAGGACGCGGAGGCAGAGGCACTGGGAGAGACTGGAAACCACAGGCGTCCGAGGAATCACACCAAGAGGCTGCCCGGTGATGCATTTCACAGGAGACAGAAGCACAGAGCCCCCCCGCCCTCCCCAGGAGCACGCATCCTCCGGCGTGACCTTCCAGGACTCTGCTGACAGACACAGTGTTGTGTGGCCTCTCTGTCTGGAACCGGGGGTGACTGTGAAGGGGGCAGGGGCCAGGAGGGGCTGGAGTGTGGCAGAGAGAGGAAGCAGGCGGGGTAGGAGTGGGGACAGGGTGCTGGGTCCTGGCATGGGGCTCTTGGGCTCCATCTGCTGGTGGCACGGGGAATCACACCCACCTCCTACCCAGAGGAACACAGTGTTTCTGAGAGAAGGTATGTGTGCAAAGAGAGGAACAAAAATATTCCCACCTCTGCCCTAGGCTCCGTGGAAAGAGCGTCGGCCTGTGGACTGAAGGGTCCCGGGTTCGATTCTGGTCAAGGGCACATGCCTCAGTGACAGGCTCGTTCCCTGGTCCTGGTTGGGGCGTGTGGGAAGGCAACCTGTCTATGTGTCCCTCTCAAGGATGTTTCTGTGTGTGTGTGTGTGTGTGTGTGTGTGTGTGTGTCTCCCGTCCACTCTCTACATATTAGTGGGGAAACATCCTCAGGTGAGGATTTAAAAAAACACCACAAAACATTTCCAGCTCGGAGGAGCCAGATGCTCTGCGAATCCCCGCCTCCCCCCTCCCCCCCGTGAGGGCAGCCCCCCCAGGGGGCCCCCTCTGCCCTGATAACACCCACTATTCCGTCCCCCACAGGCACCCGCCCCTCCTTCCGGTGCTCTCCCGGGACCCCGGCATTTCTGTCCCTGTGCCTGCCCACCTTCCACGCTCAACTTTATATATATATATATATATATATAGAGAGAGAGAGAGAGAGAGAGAGAGAGAGAGAGAGAGAGAGAGACTTTTTACAGAGAGGAAGGGAGAGGGATAGAGAGTCAGAAACATCGATGAGACAGAAACATCCATCAGCTGCCTCCTGCACACCCCCCACTGGGGATGTGCCCGCAGCCAAGGTACATGCCCTGGACCGGAATCAAACCCGGGACCCTTCAGTCCGCAGGCCGATGCTCTATCCGCTGAGCCAAACCAGTTTCGGCAATACACAACTTTTTTAAAATATATATATTTTTATTGATTTCAGAGAGGAAAGGGAGGGAGAGACAAATATCAACGATGAGAAAGGATCATTGATCGGCTGCCTCACGCACGCCCCCTACTGGGGATCGAGCCCACAACCCAGGCAGTGCCCTTGACCTGAATCGAGCTCAGGACGCATCAGTCTGCAGGCCGACGCTCTATCCACTAAGCCAGACCAGCCAGGGCTGCTTTGGTTTGGTAACTGTAAAAGGGCCGCTGTCTTGTGTACGAGTATTTAAGTGGACTTGTGTAAGCACGACTCAGTCCCACGGGGAGATCTGTGAAGGTGACTGTGTCATTCACACTGGAGGAAAATGTCCCATCATGTGTGTCCACTGAAACGTCTGTCTGATCCTAAGAAGTTCATCCTCTCGGGGACCACACTCTGATTGCACGGAAAATCCAGATGAAGACTGTGGAAACCCCTTTTCACGTCCCGCGTGATTCAGGGTCCCCGGTTCAGGGTTCGGGTTCTGGAGAAGGCCACACACAAATGAACAGAGACTCAGAAAAACATTAATTTGGGAAACGGGGGCCAGGCGGCAGTCCAACTCTAGTGGGAGGACTACTGCCCGCCCTGGATTTACCGTCCCTTTCATTAAGATTGAAATCGGAAGATACAGCTGCCTCCCCCAGGCAGGAAACACCAATAAAAGCCAATCAGTGGATCTGCTTAGGACTGACAGGTGGGAGCTGCTCTAACCACCAACATCCAGTCATTAGCTCCGACCCCTCAGAGCAGTCAAGGTTGACCAGCTCTCCCAATTCCCGTCCACAGCTCTCCGTCATTAAAACAACGATCAGCGTCTAGCAGAAGACGATCTCACTGCACAAAACCCATCTCCACCATCATCACCTTTGCAAGGCGCTCCCCGACAGCAAGAACACCGCCCCCCTTTTCATCCGGAACTAAGTCTCTCCCTGACTCGGAGGCGAGCCCCCTCACCCGGCCCGCACGTGCGTGCTGTTTGGAGGATTGCCCGGAAACAGGAATCCAGAAGACAGAAGGACAAAGAGACACCACCCGGCCGCTGTCCGAGGAAAACACACCGAGTCCCCAAAGGAGCGCGTCCCTGCGAACTGCAGACGGGGCCTCCGGCTCAGCTCCGTCCCCGCCTCGGAACAGGAGATCTGCGGGCTGCACGCGGCGCACTCTCTCTGCGACGCAGCGACTGTGACTCGCTGGGGTCCCAGCAGCGGAGAAAGCGGTAGAGCCCTGTGGTTCCCCCCCAGAGGGAATCCTCAAGCCGCAGCCTCCGGGGCCCAGAGGCAGAGTGAGTCACCGGAAGAGGCAGCTGACCTGCAGGGCTCATGAAAGCGATGCAGGTGCACGGGCTTCGGGCCCCAGCACAGGCTCTGACGGCGAGGGGGGTACGTACGGGGGAGCCTTCTGAACGCTGGGCCCGGCCTGGCCTGTCGCCGGCAGATTCCCTCCCAGGCAGGACCTGCTGCCCCAAGATGCCCAGGAAGGTGGCTCGGACCAGCCGCAGGGCACCGGGGGCTGACGACAGACAGGCCAGGCTCTCTTGCAGGTGGAAGAGCTTGCCCTTGGGAATCGTGGGGAAGTGAGGCCCAGGATTTGCTGTGTCAGCCCAGGTAGGGACTGGGGTTGGGAGGTAGGGGGGGAGGCCTGCGTCGGTTTGCAGGGGCCTCCCTCCTTCGGCAGATCCTTTCTGTCGCCCTGGCCAGGCCGGAGTCGGATGCCAGCTGCCCCGGGACCTGCAGCTCCTGGGGACCGGGACCCGGCCTCAGTGTTCCTTCAGGAACCTGAGCCCCGGGAGCGGGGAGTGTGCGCTCACTCCGGCGGGCCCCACACCCAGTGGGTGCAGTAGGTCCAGGCTGGGGCCCAGGAACATGCATTGCTAACAGGCCCTGCCGGCCTGAGACCACGCTCTGAGTACCACCCACCTTAGGCCTGAATGTCCCACAGCCGCCAGCACCCCCTCCTCCTCTCCAGCTGGTGATGCTGCCCTTGACAGTGCCAGTTGGAGGCCCATTGGTACCCAGGCCATCAGGGGGATCGAGAGGGGGAAGGAAGAGGGAGGCAGGAGCCCACCACTCACCTGGCTAGCATCCAGGGCCCGAGTTCTGTGGGGAGCCTCTATCCAGCCTGGATCATGGACGTGTTCAAAGGCTTTGCCTCCAAACCAAAGGTTGTGCGCCCCCCGGTGGCCATGCGGAGCCACCGACTTTCAGAGCCAACTTTTCATTGCTCATCCTCACCGAGGACATCCTCCCATTGGTTTTTAGGGGGCGTGGGAGAGAGAGGGCGAGGCAGAGAGAAACACATCTGGATTACCTGCCTCCTGCATGACTCCTGGCCAGGGCCTAGGCCCGGGAGGAGCCTGCAACCGAGGTCCATTCCCTCGACCGGAATCAAACCCAGGACCCCCTTTGGTCCGCAGGCTGACGCTCTAGCCACTGAGCCCAACTGGCTGGGGCCTGGGCCAACTTATGTCTGGTTTCCTTCCGGGCACCAAGCCCCCGTGCAAGGGGGGTGACCCTGCCTCCTTCGCGGGCAGCAGGAGCGGGAGGAGGGGCCAGAGGCGGGGAGGAGGCCCTGGTGGCATCGTAACCACTTTCCCTTGGGTTCAGGCCTGAGCGGGATGTCCTCCCGCCAGCCGGGCCCCCCGGGAATGGCAGCCCTGCTCGCCCCTCGGGTCTGGGCCTGTGCAGAGGGCAGCGAGGACGAGGGGACGGGCTGGCGGCTGTCCTCCAGCAGCGGCTGGCACAGCACTCCCGCTAGAAGAGCACTTGCAGGCTCCAGAAGTCAGGGTTTCCTCGTTGGCAAAAGGTGCCCGCCTCACCTTCCCGCTGCCTCCTCTCCCGCCCCTGGGGGGGCACCACGACCCACTCGTGACCTTCCCCGGGGATGGAAGCAGGCGGTCACTGGCTCATGCTCCCGGGCTTCGGAGGAAAGGGATGGGAGGTTGGAAGGAGGGGGTGTCTACATATTCGGGCGTCCGCAGCTGAGACCCGGAAGATTTCCACCCGCAGACGTCTCTCTGTGTGGGAGAGCTGCCTGCACCTGCAAAGGAGACAGCGTCGCCCAGCGGTGCCCCGGGAGGGCATGGGCCTCGGGCCGGAGACCACAGACAGGTCAGGCTCTCTTGCAGGTGGAAGAGCTTGCATCGGGCATCGTGTGGGAGGGAGTCTGCCGTGTGCAGCCGAAGGAGAGGGTTGGCTGTGTCTCCGCGCACGAAAGCATCATTCTAGATGCTGGAGGGGGAGCGGGATCCGACCCCGGCTCTTCCGTTTGTCCCAGAAGCCCCCGGGCTGACACAGGGAGGTCCCGGGGATGTCGCAGGCACAGGGACCAGGCACAGCCCATAGGAATGGCCGCGGTTTCCAAGTGATGTGGGTGACGAGCAAGGGCTTGGATTGGTCCAAAATGAAAAGCCGGCCGCGTGGCTCAGGGGCTGACCACGGACCTGTGGCCTGGGTCACAGGGTCATTCCCCGTCGGGGCACAGGCCCGGGGGCGGGGGCGGGCTCGATCCCCAGGAGGGGGCGTGCAGGAGGCAGCCAGTGCATGATTCTCTCTCATCACGGATGTGTCCCTCTCCCTCTCCCCCCCTCTCTGAGACCAACACCAAAATACAAACAGAATAACACGCACGCTGACTCAGAAGCCTTTCACGGGTCTCTTTTATTACAAGTTTCTAGCTCTGCATCCAGCACGAGAGGAAGCATTGTTTCCCAGCACATACACACACACAGGTGCTGTAACAGCACGGGGGAGGGGGGGAGGCGGGAGCCACCCCCAGCTTGCGGAGTCTTAGCAGGCCCTCGTTTCCCGTGCACCAGGCCCGCGTCCTCGGCCGCAGGGGGAGCCCTGGACAACGGCCGTGCGGGGCTCCGCAGGACTCCCCCGGGTGCCCGCCGCGGGGTGCTGGGCTGTGGTTGGGAACACAGACAACACACAAGCACGCGCCTGCACGTCCTCCACCTGCAAGTCTCGTTTCCCCAGCCACGGCAGGTGCGACTGCGACACTCTGAACGGACCCAGGTCCGAGGGCGACTTTCCGGAAGGTGTGCTGGGGGTCACGTGCCTGGGAGGGGGTGCTCCCTCTCCCCCAGCCTCGCTCTCCGGTGGAGGAGGAACGAGACTCGGGTCCCAGCAGCTCACGGTCACCCCAAATACCCTCTGAAGAGTGAGCGCAGCTTCGAAAGGTGGCCGGCGCCCCAGCCCGGAGGGGCCCAGGCCGGACCGTGTCTCATCATGTCTCCTGCCCGCCAAGGGGCTCTGTGCACGCTTGTGCTTCTATGCAAGGGGGGGGGGGGGCTCTCTGTGGGGCCACAGCCATTCCCAGAGGCTCGCCCCGAGCCGCCGCCTGGCCCTTCGGCGGGGACCTCCGCATCTCTTCCGAGGAAAGTCCGTCGCCCGCTCCACGCGTGGCCTCCCGGGACCCTAGCAGCAGCATCTCCATAGGAAAGCACTTCAGCCGCTGGAGGCACACGCTCTTTAGAAAAATAATCCTTCAGAAAATAAAGCGAAATCTTTACCAAAATAACTCTTTTAACTTCTCAAACGGTTCTCTCTGCGCTCTGTCTGTATAAACGAGAGAGTCCCTCTCCCGGGGCTTCCAGAGGGCCCTGGGGTCGCTCCTCACCCCCGTGCAGTGCCGTGCCCTTGAACCTGAGCGGGGAGAGCTGGGGGAAAAGGGAGGGCAGAGCGGTGAGGCGAGAGAGTAAGGCTTTGGGTAGTCCAACCTGTGTCTTTCCAACATGCCAGGGACCGTGATCAGAGAAAGGCTGTGGCTACACGCTCACAACGATAACCGGCTCGGAGCAGAGTAATAAATAATATCTACAGAGAATATAAGTTAACGTCTTGAAACTAGTTTCTTAAAACCAAGCAGCTTCGTCGGAGACCTTCCCGCGGGAACGGGCACCGCAGCCACGTGGCATGAGCCGTGTGCCAGCCGCACGCCCGGCTCTGTCTGCCGAGGGCCGGCCTCACGGGAAACACGGCCCCCGACACACCCCCTCGGGTCCGAGCTTAAGGCATCGCGGTTCCCGAGAGCCGGGCAGAGCACGCTCCGGAGAACACGCCCGCCAAGTGCATTAAGGCACAGACAGTCCGGCCTTGAGCCACAGGAAGGGGGCGGGGAGGGGGTACCAATGACATGGGTTCTCTTTACCCAAAGTGTTAAAGACGAGCTTGTCACCTGGAATCAGACCAGTGCGAGAATACTGCAAGGGAACACCCTTCAGAGACCCCAGATCTGGTCACACGACCCGGCATGTCTCCCTCCCCCGCCCCTGGCCACCACCGGGTGCAGATGGCGGGAGCCGTCACGGGGAGGCGCCCCTCTCCACGCGGCACGCACCCGGCGACTGGTGGACACTGTCCCCACGGGACCAGGCAGCTCTGCTGGGCTTCACAGGGACACGCTGCCCAGGGAGGCCGCCCGCAGGCAGGGAGGGCAGTGCGGTCTCTGGCTTTCAGCCCCAGCGAGGAAAGCCCCCCTCCCCAGGGAGTGCACCCGACTCCTCACGCGGAACATGCACCCCGGAACTTGACTTAGAAACGCCAACCCCGGGGAGCGGGGAGGAGGCGCGCCCCAGCTCTCTGCGCTCGGGCAATGACGCACGCGGCTCCCGAGCTCCCTCCTGGGCCCCCACAACCCATCCTTTAATGGGCGCCGGTCTTGGCGGGCGCGGGCGGTGGCGGGCTCAGGCCGAGGCAGAGTGCACGTCCTGGTTCTCGAACGGGGGCGGCGGCTCTCTCCAGAAGGTGAAGTTACTGAACGTGTCCGAGCAGGGGAAGTCCGAGGAATGGCTCCTCTTCAGCAGCGGGAAGACGTGGTCGACCACTTCACACAGCCGCACGTACCTGGAAGGACACGGGCAAGGTCACCGCCCGCGGGGGACGCCCCCCGCGCCGCACGCAGGAACCAGGAGAGACCCCCGGGCCTGAGCCCGGACCAGGGCTAATGCTCAGGAATAACCCTCGCCGAGCAGCAGGGGGGCATGGGGAGTGCCCCGCAGGTCGGAGAGGAGGCCCCAGCGAGGCGACGGGCCTGCGGGCAGCAGGACCCCGACATCGGGACAGCGGGACAGCGTGACAGGAGCAGCCAGCGGCGGAGGCACCGTGCCCTTCGGGGCTCACGCCTGTGTGTCACAGGACAGAATCGGGCCTCTGTACATGGGAGGCGCTGGGCCAGGGGCTCAGGACACAGACTGGACGTCGGCTCTGCCACGTACCAGCTGTGTGGTCTTGGAGTGCCGGAAGCCAATCCTTGTCTCACTAACAGAGAGATGTGGGCAGGAAGCCCAAAAGGCTGGCAAACAACCCTGATTGCTCTGAAAGGTCAGAGCTAAAAAACACCGTTAACTGATGCAGCCTCCACCTGCTTGTTTACTTCTGTTATTGGAATCTCCTGCCTAAAGGCTATGGGCGGATCCTATGGTCTTAATAAAAGGAAGAGCCAGGCCAGACCAAGGTGCGGTCCTTCCACGAGAGATGGGTAGCCCCTGGCCCCCAATAGTCCCAAATCCATACTTTTCTAAGTCTCTCTTCATTTGTGTGCAGCCTTCTCCAGAACCCGAACCCTGAACCGGGGACCCTGAATCACGCGGGACGTGAAAGTGGTTCCCACACTGGAGAAACGGATTCCCCCGGCACCCCGGCCCTCTGCCTCCCGGACCCGGCGTGACCCAACCCCGGGAGGAACTGGTCGGTCACACAGCAGTGACTCCGGGACATGGCACTCGGCCAGAACGGCCTCCTCCTCAAACACGGTGTCAGGGGACAGCCGGCTGGGTTCCCCTTCTCGTTCGCCTTCGAGGCTTTTTGACCCAGCGTGGCGCATCCGAACCACTCGTTTCCAAATGCGTTGGATTCCACTCGGGAGCAGCTGGGACCGCCCCGAGGGGACCCGGTTTGATCCGGACTGCCCAAACCGTGCGTCTGGGCAGAAACACGAGGTAGTGCAAACACATGTTCCTGGTCGGGGTTAACGATTGAGACACAGGCGGTCGGAGGGCCCAAAGGAACTCCGTGGATGGGAGGAGGCCACCCCCAAATCGCCACGGCCACGGCCAGTGGGGGGACGGGGGGGACGGCGCGGGCACTCACGAGGAGATGTTGGTCTTGGCGTGCTCCTGCACCAGCTCGCCCTTGGGGTTCACGGTGAAAATCCGGTTCAAAGACACCCCCACTTGCTTGTACGAGTACACGTCCTGCGGGGAGAGGGTGGGAGAAGGAATGCGTTGTGAGTACAGACACAGGACCTCTCCGATTTGTTGTGTGTTTTGTTTTTTTTAATATATTTTATTGATTTTTTTACAGAGAGGAAGGAAGGAAGAGAGACAGTCAGAAACATCGATGAGAGATAAACATTGATCAGCTGCCTCCTGCACGCCCCCCACTGGGGATGTGCCTGCAACCAAGGTCCGTGCCCTTGACCGGAATCGA
This sequence comes from Antrozous pallidus, assembly GCA_027563665.1. Lineage (NCBI taxonomy): Eukaryota > Metazoa > Chordata > Mammalia > Chiroptera > Vespertilionidae > Antrozous > Antrozous pallidus. The sequence continues at coordinate 70,453,399 of CM050523.1, forward strand.
ACCTGGGACCTTACAGTCCGCAGGCCGACGCTCTGTCCACTGAGCCGCACCGGCTTCGGCGGCCTCTCCGATTTGAAGCAATACGGCGAGGGCCTCGTGGACCGCGCTCCACGCCCCGCCCGTGCGGGAGGGCTGGGCGTGAACAGGACCCCAGCTCTCCTCTGCGGGCGCCGGGCGGGCCTGCGCCGGACGGGAGTGAGAGTGGGCCGCCCGGTGAGGCCCCTGAACCCTAACGTTCTGACCCGTTTCGTTCACAGCAGAATTTCCCTTCCTGGGAAGTTACTACCCAACTCGATTCTCTAGAACCCCGAGCCTTCCAGCCAACGGGAGCAGCGACTCCCGACCCCGAGGGGGCAGCACGGACCCTGGTCCACAGACACCCTCGGGGCCCCGGTGGGTGCCTGAGCCGCCGGAGGGCACCCAGCCGGCAGAGACCACCCGTTCCTGTGCGTGCGGGCCTGTGGTCGCATGTAAACACGGCGCAGGCACACTGACCACCCAGGACCACGGCCGGCAGACCGCGGCTCGCGAGCCACACGCGGCCCTTTGGCCCCCGGAGGGCGGCTCTTCCACAAAACACCACGGCCCGGGCGAGTCTGTGTTGAAGAAGGGGCGTCAGAAGAAGTTTAAGTTTAAAAAATTGGGCTCTCCGAAGAAATGTCGTCCTGTTGGTTGTTGGCTCTGTGGACCGATGAGTTTGCCGACCGCTGGCCCAGGATAACGGAGCAAGGACCCAGCACTGGCAACGGTGAACGTGGTGTGAAGGGGGCGTTACTCGGTAAAACGGGGATGACCTGGACCCCAGCACGGCAATACCACCGTCGGTCTCATCACCGGACACACACAGTGCGAATACACGGCGGGGCGGGGGGGGGGGGGGGGGTTCATCTCCGCTCTTCTGGACTTTTCCACTGAGCGCTTCCGGACTGCGGCCGATCACGGTCACCGGAGCCGCGGCGAGGAGGGGGGCCCCGGGGCAGGCGGGCGGCTCCGCTCTGGACACGGCGCGCCCCTCGGGCTGAGGGCCGGCCTCGCGGTCCCGTCTGGGAGGAAGCGGTACCCCCAGCCCCGTTCGCGTTGGACTAGTTCAGCCGGTGGTTCCGAACTGAACGCGTCTGGCCCCACGTTTCACGCCTCGGAGGGACACTGGCCGCCCGCTGCACGGAAAGCCGGAGGCCGGGGCGTCTGGGGAGTCTCCCCACCTCGGGCGGCGGCACCGGCTCTCCCAGGCCTCCCACAGCCCAGCAGCCCCCCACCCCACCCCGTGCCTGCGGGCAGAGGGCAGGCCTCCAGAGCCCACGCCCCCTCGACGACTCACAGCCGGCCGGTTTCCAAACGCAGCGTAAAAGGGCTCCGTGTTGGGGAAAAACAGGTTTCTGATGTCTGTCAGGCACTGGACTTTAAACTTCTCCGGCTTCTTTTCAATCACCTCTCTGTCGAAACACACAAGCGGGCCGAGGTCAGCGTCAGGGGATTGTGTCCGCGCTCTTTCACCCTCAAAGACGCGGGGCCGGAGGACACTGGTCCTTGGAGGTCAAACGTGTGTGGGTCAGCCCAGCTCCGCAGGAAACCACAGGGCAGGGAGGGAACCCCTACTTTCCAGTCTCCCCCAGAGAAGGGGCTCAGGACAAGTGACTTGGCCCGAGACCTCAACCAGTCATCCATGCAGCCAAGAGCGAACGCCAGAGCGGGAGGGAGGAAAACGCCTCCCGACCCCCTCTGGGGAGGCCCGCACACCCTCAAACACACCCAGAGGGGAAAGGTGTCGGCAGAGCAGGAGCCGTCTCACTGGGAGAGCCAGCGCACGATTCCTGCGGGCCTTACACTCTGAGCTGTAAGGGAGGCTCCGAGTAAAGGAGGAAGTGCACCTGCCGGAGAAGTTTAAAGTCCAGTGCCTGACAGACATCAGAAACCTGTTTTTCCCCACTGGAAAGTGGATCTGAAGGAGGAGGCAGGCGTCTCCCTGAACTGATCTACCTGCAGGTTCGCTGTAACTTCAGTCAAACTCCCAGCAGGTTTTGCCTCCCGGGAGGCAGAGCCTGGCTTGGCTGCCTCGAATACAGATGAATGGGGAGGGGGGGGTGGGCACTCAAAGACTGGCTAGAGGTCAGCGGCAGGTCCACTAAGAGGAAGTGACCGGAACCCCCCTGGAGGGTGAGCCGTGGCATCTGGGACAAGAGGCATGGAACCCGGCCCAGGTCCCCGATTAGAGGGACTGCTGGTTGATTGGCTAAGACTCGGCGGGACAATGTGGGGAGGGAAAAGGGGGAAGGAGCGGGAGGGGTAGCCCCCACAAAAGGGGAGCGCATCCCTCTGCCAAGTGGAGACACGGGAGAGGAGGTGGCAGGTCGCGGACCGTCATGTGCCGCCAAGCCCAGGAACTGGCCCGTCGGCTGGCCGGAGAGCCCCAGTGGCCGTGAGGGGGGCGGACAGGCCCGCCTGCATTTGGGGTGACTTTCCCGGCGCCCTCGATGGAGCGGGCAGATGGCTGGGAAGAGCGTTAGGAGGCTGTTCTTGCCAACCCTCGCGGGAGGGGGAGCGGCCCGCCTGGCAGGCCTGGGGCGGGGAGCGGCCTACCTGTGCAAGGCGGAGAAGAGGCTGCTGGGGCTCAGCAGCAGGGGCCCCTGGGGCAGCACGGTGCCCCTCTCGTTGACCCAGTGCAGGTAGCCCCTCGTCATGTCCGCCATGCCGATGGCCCGCGCGGAGCAGTAGAGGAACTTGTACCCGTTCCTGAAAGAGACGGGTGCGCACGCTGACGCCATCGCAGGGGACCGGCCGCAGCCAGCCACCGTGTGCATGCTCCGTGCGCAACCAAGCAGGCAAGATCCGAAGGCGTGGGCAGCCCCCACTTCCTGTGAGCCCCAGGGAACGTCGTCGGTGGGTGTGTTTCCCTGCTTCACCCCCACGGACACAAAGGTCTGATGCACCGAACCGCCCAGCCTGCCTGCACCTGCATAATGGCCCCACTGTCACCTGCCACTCCAGACCGGACTCAGCTCTGAGCCCGCCCTCACCGCTGTCACCTGCCACTCCAGACCAGACTCAGCTCTGAGCCCGCCCTCCCGCTGTCACCTGCCACTCCAGACCAGACTCAGCTCTGAGCCCGCCCTCCCGCTGTCACCTGCCACTCCAGACCAGACTCAGCTCTGAGCCCGCCCTCACCATTGTCACCTGCCACTCCAGACCAGACTCAGCTCTGAGCCTGCCCTCACCATTGTCACCTGCCACTCCAGACCAGACTCAGCTCTGAGCCCGCCCTCACCATTGTCACCTGCCACTCCAGACAGGACTCAGCTCTGAGCCCGCCCTCGCTGCTGAGTAAGTCCTGCCAGCACCCACATGCACTCCAACCTCTCTCATCTCTGCCTAAAAGCAAGCCGAGCCGAAACCACCGCCCATTCTCTGTCCACCTCCCCCTCGGACGCCCCCTCTGCTCCTCTGGGAGCACAGTTTTCGAGGAGCCGTGTGCCTGAGCTCAAACGGCCACCTGCGCGCGCTCGCGCGCTCTCGCTCTCTCTCTCTCTCTCTCTCTCTCTCCTCTCTCTCTCTCTCTCTCTCTCCCTCTCGTTCCCCTGCCACAGGCCCCGGCAGGCCACCTGCGAGTGGGAGCAGCCTTATGGGGACCCTCCTGACCCCGCCCCCACCATCTCCCTGCCCTTCAAACTTAAAATTTAACATTTACCCTGATCAAGCCCCAAACCCTCCAACACCTTGCTGTCTCTCCCAAACATAACCCGCGTTTTTGCCATGACCTACGAGGCCGGGACCCGGGCCCTGCCCATCTCTGCAATCCCACCGGCTCCTGGCTCACCAGCGGCGTGCTCGCAGTCCTCCCGCCACCGCACTCGCTCCTGCGCCGGACCCAGCACCTGCAGACCCTGTGCTGGGACACTGTTCCCCCACCTGCCCAGCTCGCTTGACCCCCCCCCCCCCCATCTAGGTCTCTGCCCAGAGGCCCTGCCCTGTCCCCCTATTTAATAAAACACACCACGCCCTCCCTCCCCGGGCACGAATCCTTGCTCTGTTGGCCCCAGGTCACTGACACTCCCTGAGGGCGGGACCCTGTCGAGATCCCAGCCGCCACCCTGTGCTCAGAACACTGCTTGGCACGTCGGAGACGCTCAGGAAATGTTTGTGGTGAGCCCCGGCCGGTGTGGTTCTGTGGACAGAGCGTCGGCCTGCGTACTGAAGGGTCCCGGGTTCGACTCCAGTCAAGGGCATGTACCTTGTTTGCGGGCACATCCCCAGTGGGGGGTGTGCAGGAGGCAGCTGATGGATGTTCCTCTCTCATCGATGTTTCTGACTTTCTATCCCTCCCCCTTCCTCTCTGTAAAAAAATCAATCAAATATATTCTTTTTAAAAAGGAAAACTCGCCCTAGTCGGTCTGGGTCAGTGGAAAGAGTGTTGGCCTGGGGACTGAAGGGTCCCAGGTTTAACTGCAGCCACGGGCAATGCCTGGGCTGTGGGCTCAGCCTCCAGGAGGAGGTGGGCAGGAGGCAGCCGATCAATGATTCTCTCGTCATGGATGTTTCTCTCTCTCTAAAGTCAATAAAAATATTTTAAAATAAGAAAAGAAAACTCATGTGCATCATTTAAAAAATAAAAAAAAAAACTTACACCAAGGCAGCAACTCAGACGGTTCTCGTCCAAATGTGGCCCCAAAGCGCCTGCTCGCTCAAGGCCTGGGCATTTTAGCAGACATCCTCCCACTGGACACACCCGAGGGTGAGAGGCTCATGTGCCTTCCCTTCGTCCTGCTTTGGCTTTCAGTCCATAACCAAGCAAGCTCTTACCATCAAACCCCCCAGCCAGGCGTCACCAGCCTACAGCGCATTCCCACGGGCTGACCACAGACAAGCCCTGACACGCAACGAGAAATCAATGAGGCGCCGAAGCCGGTGGGGCTCAGTGGATAGAGCGTCGGCCTGCGGACTGAGGGGTCCCGGGTTCGATTCCGGTCAAGGGCATATACCTTGGTTGTGGGCACATCCCCAGCGAGGGGTGTGCAGGAGGCAGCTGATGGATGTTTTTCTCTCTCATCGATGTTTCCGGCTCTCTATCCCTCTCCCTTCCTCTCTGTAAAAAAAATCAATAAAATACATTTTTTAAAAATCAACAAGGAGAACCGCCCGGGTGCTGTGTCTCGAGGCCAGCGACGACCTGCCAGACGGGGTTCCCGCAGACGAGCGGGCAGCGCCGCTCCTTTAAGAGGGACCCCATTCCAGGTCAGCAGTGCCAGTCGGGGGAGAGGATCGGTCACATCCTAACTCCAGCGGCAGCTCCTGCGGGTCTCCGGCGGCGAAGCCTTTAGCTAAGCGTCTCTGGGTGATGGCAGATGTCGCCTCCAAAGAAACGGCCTGGGCTCATTCACCCACGGGCGAGTCCCACCCAGTCCAGGAGGCAGAGGCCGCGCCGACCTCCCCGTCCCCCAGCCCGGCCCAGGGCCCGCACGCCACGCACGCAGCGACCGCGGGCGAGGATAGAGCGGGGACTGTCTAGGCTCACTCGTCACTTCTGTGCTCGTCTCGGGGGACCCTCCGCCAGCCCCACTGACGCCCAGGCTGAGGCGCGCCCCTCGGCCGGCCACGGGCAGTCGGCACCCCGGGCTGTGTGTGCGGGAGTCGGGGGGGACAGAGGGGAGAGGGTGCCTATACTTACTGGCTCACTTTGTGGTACAGCTTCGCGATGCCCTGGTGGGTCCAGTCCTTCCCCAAGGTGGGCAAAATGTGGCCGAGCGTGTCTGACCTGTGCAAGGAGAGAAACGGGAAAAACAACAGAGAGGGGGCATCGCAAGAGGGAGACAACGTCCGTTCCCGCTCCCGGCACCCGGAACGCCCCGTGGACGTGCCAGCAGGACCCACACTTTCTGGCCGGGGGCCCAGGAGGCACAGGCCAACGCTAATCCCAGGGGACGCCCGCGGGACAGGGCCACGCTGACACGGGAAGGGCCTCCCGGCCGGCGAGCCCCACGGGAGCTGCTGGATCCAGGCTGGCGGCGGCGGGCACCCCCGAGCAGCCCCTGGGGGGACCCTGGATGGAGCGGGCCCGATGCCCCGGGAAGAGGCCTGGGGGCCGGCGGCGGGCCCGGTCGCGGGGAGGGCCGGCGGACGCACCGGGTGATGGTGCCGTCGATGTCGGAGATGACCACCTTGTCGTCCCAGTCCCACAGGTAGATGGTGCCCTCGCAGCGGCACGTGCCCTGGTACTGCGTGGTGACGCTGAACACCACATCGTTGGGGCCGTTCTTCAGCTTCAGGCTTTTCTGGAAGACACAGCGTCCTCGTGAGGGAGGCCGGGGCGAGGCTTTCTGGTCTGCTTTCGTGAGAAGCAGGGTTAGGAGTTTGGGGGGGTGGGCGGGGCGGGGGGCGGTAAGAGGTGAATTTTTTTTATTGCCTTTGTTGCTGAACGTGTTACAGATGTCCCCTGCGGAGGGTCCCAGGGGAAGACACCGGAGCATTCTTTAAATCAGTGTCAGCTGAGTCCGAGGCACCAGGCAGAGCCGCGTCTTGGAAACGCATCCACCAAGAAGGCTGGGTGCGTGATCAGTACTGACTCTTAACTTGGTCCAGGTGTCGGGGGGGAGGGCCTTGAAATGTAGATTCAGCCGAGCCCGGGAATGAGGGGATGAGTGGGGCCTGGGCCCACTTAAGCTCCTTTGATCCTAAGTTTTTTCATGTGAAACCCCTTTCTATTCTAGTATAAATAAACATGCTGCATTTGGATTGAAATTCCTATCTCTACATCAGAGAGCAGAGATTCCACCCAGCCCCAGCTTTATTTCTACTTCTGTGTCCTCTATTCTTTCCTATTATTTCTCAATCCCCAGCTCCTCTACTCAGTAACTTGACCCACTCTCTTTCCACGCTGGATGTGGAGAGGAGAGGAACCCCCACACACACACAATTCCCCTTTCTTTTCCCCATTTACTCCCCCCTCCCCACTCCGACCCCCTCCCCAGGCCTCCCGCACTATTGTCTTCCAGGGGTTGTGCATCGGTTCAGACAAGATCTCTGGTTCATCTCCCCCCACCCCCGAGATGGGTCAGTCTGTCCCACGCATCCACATCTCTGATCTATTTCATTCCTCAGTTTACTCTGTTCATTAGATCCCACATGAGTGAGGTCATGTGACACTGTCTCTCTCTGACGGGCTTATTTCGCTCAGCACCATGCTCTCCATGCCCCTCCACACGCTCTCTCAGGGTAAGCGAGCCTGGCGCTCGCTGCCGCGTGCTGTTCTGTGGTGTGCACGCACCGGTCAGCAGACGGGAGATGAGAAAGCGGTGGCACGTGTACACAAAGGACCTTCAGACTCTCTGCCCTCGCACTGCACAGTTCTCGCTCCCGACCCGCTAAGACGGGGGCTCCATCCAGGGCGGGGGATGGACACGTGTCTCTCACAGTGGACATCCCCCTGGTCTGGCCGGTCGGTCACTCACACCTCGGGGGGAATCAGCTGCACCTCTTGCCACATGGGAAATGGGAGCCGGCCTGGACCAGGCACAGCGGGGTAGACACACAGGACCCCAAAAGGCAGCAGGTGCTCTGGGACGTCAAGATGGCGGGAACACCCAAACTATTGCACGTGAGTCTGGGTGGCCGTGCCTTGGCTGGGCCCACCACCAGGCCAAGGCCACACACAGGCCAGGACCACACCAGGCAGGAGCCACACACAGGCCAGACCCACCACTGAGCCAGGTCCACCACCAGGCCAGGGCCACACACACAGGCCAGAGCCACACACAGGCCAGACTCACTCATAGGCCAGGCCCACACACAGGCCAGGCCCACACACAGGCCAGGCTCACTCATAGGCCAGGCCCACACACAGGCCAGGCCCACACACAGGCCAGGCCCACACACACAGGCCAGGCCCACACACAGGCCAGGCTCACTCATAGGCCAGGCCCACACACAGGCCAGGCCCACACACAGGCCAGGCTCACTCATAGGCCAGGCCCACACACAGGCCAGGCCCACACACAGGCCAGGCCCACACACACAGGCCAGGCCCACACACAGGCCAGACTCACTCAGAGGCCAGTCCCCCACACACAGGCCAGGCCCACTCAGAGGCCAGGCCCACACACAGGCCAGGCCCACTCAGAGGCCAGGCCCACACACACAGGCCAGGCCCACTCAGAGGCCAGGCCCACACACAGGCCAGTCCCCTACACACAGGCCAGGCCCACACACACAGGCCAGGCCCACACACAGGCCAGGCCCACACACAGGCCAGGCCCACACACAGGCCAGTCCCCCACACACAGGCCAGTCCCCCACACACAGGCCAGGCCCACACACAGGCCAGTCCCCCACACACAGGCCAGGCTCACACACACAGGCCAGGCTCACACACACAGGCCAGGCCCACACACAGGCCAGTCCCCCACACACAGGCCAGGCCCACACACACAGGCCAGGCCCACACACAGGCCAGTCCCCTACACACAGGCCAGGGAGGACCGAGCCGCTCACCAGCTGCTCCGATGTGAGCCGCAGGGTCTTCTTGTAGCCGACGTTGGACAGGAGGGGCATCAGGGGGGCGCTGGAGGGCCTGGCGGTTGCGTGCTCCTCATCGCTGGAGGACGACTCCTGCTTCATCCTAGAACACAGCGATGTCACCAGTGAGGGTGGCTGTTCACACCGCTTTGGGCCAGAATCCATGGCGGCCCCGGGCTCCCCAAGCGCCGCCTCGCGTGGCCACTTACCAGAGGTTCTGTGTCACCAACGGCCACTGACCCCCCCCGCCCCCCCAACGCTCTCGCACTCAAGGGGCTGCTGGCCCAGCCACGGCCTGTCACCACTACCATCGCTCTACGAGCAGCCAAGAGGCCCTCTCCCCGAGAAGCCGGGTCAGACCCCTCACCTGGAAGGACGCTCCCGTTCCCCGCTCCCCCCTCCCCGGACCCCACCCCACCCCACCCCCCCCCCACCGGGACAGGCGCCTGGAGACTGAACTTCTACACGTCCACTGACCAGCTCCCTGGGACTACCTCTCCACACCCGCAATTCCAAGGAATGAGGGACTCTGGGACCCCAGTGGGGCCAGTGGAGACAGAGGACTCACACCCCCTCACCTCCCCCAGAGTCCCCGAGCTGCCGTCCCGGGAGCGAGGTGCCTGGCTGGGCTGCACAGAACACAGACAGGCTCCTGCTCCTCCGGGCGCCCCGCGTGGGGCTGGGAGGTGCGGGTGGGAGCAGGTGGCTCCTCTTTCAACAGCTCCCGTGTCGCCTTCCAACACGAGTCATCGGGCCCACGGAGAGCAGAGGCGACAGCGGGCCTGCCTGCCACGGACCCGGGTTCCTATTTCCAGCCCTGAGCTCAGAAACGCAACAGGCGGAGGGACTGCGCTGGCCGGGCGGAGCCTGAGGAGCTGAATGCCAAGCCCACCTCTCCTGCGCATCGACAGCACACCGGGGGCATCACCCCCGGCTCCGCGACCCTCAGCCGCCGCTCTGACACGACACGCCTGCCCTGTGCCCGAGGGGCTGGCCTCCAGGAACAAAGGGAGTAGGATGTGCGTCTGGCCTCCCGTGAACTATTAGCGTTTCCCGCCCGCCGAGTGCAGAGCGCCCTCCGCCGCCTCCGATGGGAACGCGGCCAGGCCGGCCAGGCCGGCCCGGCGGGAGGTGCGGGGCTCAGGGTGCGGGGCTCGCTCTCCGTGTCCCCGTGAGCGGCCACGGCTCTGCCCACGGAGCGGAGCCGCCCCGCTCCCGCAGACGGGTGAACTCGGGACAAAACTCGGCTGACGCTGCGCAGCGGTGGCTAATCTACCGCCTCCGACGCCAGGCCCACAGGAACCCACATCGCCCAGCACCGTGGTCGGCAAAGCGCGGCTCGAGAGCCACGTGCGGCTCTTTGGCCCCTGGAGGGCGGCTCTTCCACAAAACACCACGGCCTGGGCGAGTCTATGTTGAAGAAGTGGCGTTAGAAGAAGTTTTTTAAAAAATCTGGCTCTCCCTGAAACCGGGGTGGCTCGGTGGAGAGAGCGTCGGCCTGCGGACTGAAAGGTCCCGGGTTGGATTCCGGTCAAGGGCACGGACCTTGGTTGTGTGCTGGAGGCAGCTGGTGGATGTTTCTCTCTCGTCGATGTTTCTAACTCCCTGTCCCTCTCCCTTCCTCTCGGTAGAAAATCAGTGACATATATTAAAAATCTGGCTCTTGAATTCCAATCGTTGCGCTGCTGATAGCTGGCTCTGTGGACTGAGGAGTTTGCTGACCACTGACCGGGCAGGAAGGCAGCAGCCCCAGTCCTGGCGCGGAGACCACGGAGAAAGGCACAGGACCCCCCCGTCGGCCATCGCCGCCCTCTCCTGGCCGGACCCAGAGTGCCGGTTACTCCCCACCACGTCGGCCTGACCCTGGAAATCTGGAGTCTGGAAACCAGGTCTAAGGGGGCGATCGTCTCCCTCCGATCGATCGCGGGGGAACCTGACACACGGCACCACATCCCGCAACCGACGACAGGGCTGCTGGGCCCCCCGGCCCGCCACCAGGCCCGCCGGCCCGAGGCCGTGCTGCTCGGGGAGCGCTGTGCCAGCGGCCCCCGCCCGGCCCGGGCCCTGACCCCGGGCCGGAAAGGCGCTGCCACCCCACGCCGCCTGGCACGGTACCTGGTGGCCATGCCGAGCAGCGGCGGCTGCTCCCCGGTGCTGCGGCTCTCGCCGGCCAGGCCCTGCTCCGGCTTGCTTTCCTGGAGAAGAAAGATCAGGCTGCACCAAAGAGAAGCACCAGACAGAGCTGGGGGCCCCGATGGGCACCCCCTTAGCCCAGGCCTGGGCCCAAAGCCCTCCCCCCACTCGCCCCCTCGGCACTGCCCCGGACAGGCAGGGCCCCCGAGCCCGCTGCGTGGAGCACAGTGAAGCTGAGGACAGAGAAGAGTGTGTTTCCACCGTGTGTGCACACCAAGCCACACGTCACACTTGCTGTAGCTCTGTGCAGGGGCGGGGCGAGGGCCCCTGCAGACCCGAGGGCTCTCCCAATGTCCTCACAACTGCTGGCACAGCGCCTGAAATAGTCTCACCCCGCATTTTCTGGGGAAAGAGTGGACACAGCCGCTCTTTCTCAATACTCCCTACTTTTTTTAATATACATTTTATTGATTTTTTTTACCAAAAAAAAAAAAAAGTTCCTATCAGGTTGAATCCCCCTTTCTTTATTATTTTTTTAAAATATATTTTATTGATTTTTCACAGAGAAGAAGAGAGAGGGATAGAGAATCAGAAACATCGATCAGCTGCCTCTTGCACACCCCCTACTGGGGATGTGCCCGCAGCCACTGTACATGCCCTTGACCGGAATTGAACCTGGGACCTTTCAGTTCGCAGGCCAACGCTCTATCCACTGAGCCACACCGGTTTCGGCGAATCCCCCTTTTTAAAAAAAAAATACATTTAATTGATTTTTAACACAAAGGAAGGGAGAGGGATAGAAAGCCAGAAACATCAATGGGAGAGAAACATCGATCAGCTGCCTCCTGCATACCCCCTACTGGGGTTGTGCCTGCAGCCAAGGTACATGCCCTTGACCGGAATCGAACCCGGGACCTCCCAGTCCGCAGGCCGACGTGCTATCCATTGAGCCAAACCGGTTTCGGCTGAATCCCTTCTTTCCCAGATGAAGAGCGACTGGGCCAGCCAGCTGGCGTGCTCAGTGGTTGAGCCTCGACCTAGGAACCAGGAGGTCAGGGTTCAAATCCCAGTCAGGGCACATGCCCCTGACTCCATCCCCGGGCAGGGGGGCGTGCAAGAGGCAGCCCATCCATGATTCTCTCTCATCACTGATGTTTCTCTCTCTCTCTTCCCCTCCCTGCTTCTCTGAAATCAGTGAAACATTTTTTTTAAGTGTGACTGGACCAGGGTCTCCGAGCTAAGAGACAACAGAGCAAGGCGGTGAGCCCAGCTCTCTGCTCGCCCCCTCCTCCCGCCACCCCCATCCCCAGGTCCAGTGTGGACATCGGGGTCACTCAGGAATCAAAGACACACAGTCTCGGCCTCCCTGGGGTGAGGGGTCTAGAGGGGGAAAGGTGTTCGTCCAGTACTCACACAAATCCTATCTAACAAAAAGGTAATATGCAAATTGACCATACCTTCGCTACGCCCACAGCCAATCAGAGTGAGTATGCAAATTAACCCAACCAATATGGCAGTTAATTTGCATATCTGCACGAAGTGGGCATAGAAGGAAGCCAAGCGCTGCAGAAGGGAGCAAAGCTGCAGAGAAGTAAGCAAGCACGGCAGGGGAGAAAGGAGGGAGCGAGGCAGAGGAGACGAGGGGAAAGGAGGCAGCAGAGAAAAAAGCGAGGCAGTGGAGATGGGAGCGAGCAAGGCAGCAGAGACGGGAGAGAGCGAGGTGGTGGAGAAGGAGGCAGCAGAGAAGCTTTGCTCAGGAGGGAGCTTTGCTCAGGCTGCAGAAAGCTCTATTCTTACAGGAATCTTCCTGCAACAGGTCTCTAGTACGTGTATAATTACAAACCCTGACGAAAGTCATGAATGAGGGAAAGCTCACAGCCGGGCTCTGGGAGCAGAGAACAGCAGAGCAGACTCATCTGCCAGTTGATTCAGTGATGAGGGATGAGAAGGGTCCTAAGAGCACGAGGCAGAGGAACACCACGTGCGAAGGTCCTGGGACAGATGGTGCTTTCAGCCAGTGACGCTTAAGCACAGAGGACGGGGGAGAGAATGCAAAAGGTGAGGCTACAGAGGGAGCGGGGGTTGGAGTACCCGAGTCCTGTGACCATGTTCAGGGCGGGGGATCTTAACTAGAAGAACCCTGGGAACCCACCACACGCTCTAAGGAGGGGGTAGCATAAGCTGGAGCGGTCTCCTCAACAGAACAATGTGATTACAGTATGAAGAATGAAGAGAGGACAACGGATCCAAGTAGTTCATGCGGAAGCCATCCTGGGAGAGACCACGGCACCCGGGGGGGGGTGGCAAGAAGGCGGACAGAACCGGAAATTCTGAGGAGCACTGGGGAGGGACCTGGCGAGGGACTGAACGTGAGCGTGAGGAAAGGGAGTGTCGAGCCCACGGGGGAGTTCAGCATTAACAACCACAGGCTCGAGGAGTCCTGACAGAGTGGCACGGCTGGCTCCCTGATGAACGGACATGGACTCTAAGAGAACGACTGGTCTGGAAATGAAACGGGGTCCTCACGGGTATGGGGGAGGCTGTCCAGGGAAAAGCAGGCCATCAAAGCGGGAGAGGGCACCCCAAGACAGCCCTCGAGAACCCTCGTGGGGGGTGGGGCTGAGCCTGAGGGGGAAGCCAGGGGGACACGGGGCATGGGAGCCAAGAAGTTGATGGGAGAACAGGGTGGGAGGCAGACAAAGGTCTGGAAACAAGGACAGGCATTCACAGCACTGCCAAGCCAGACCCGTGTTCCCAGACACGCCCACCCAGACACGCCCCTGAAGGTCAGGCTGATGCTAATTAGTCTGCAGCCATCAGTCCGCTCACGGACATGACCCTCCCAGGCAGAGGAAGACACTGAACCTGAATAAAAGGTTCCTATCAGGTTGAATCCCCCTTTTTTTAAAAAAAATACATTTCATTGATTTTTAACACAAAGGAGGGGAAAGGGATAGAAAGCCAGGAACATCGATGGGAGAGAGACATCCATCAGCTGCCTCCTGCACACCTTCTACTGGGGTTGTGCCTGCAGCCAAGGTCCATGCCCTTGACCGGAATCAAACCCGGGACCTTCTGGTCCGCAGGCCGACGCTCTACCCACTGAGCCAACCAGTTTCGGCTGAATCCCTTCTTTCCCAGATGAAGAGCGACTGGGCCAGCCCAGCTGGCATGCTCAGTGGTTGAGCCTCGAGCTAGGAACCAGGAGGTCAGGGTTCAAATCCCAGTCAGGGCACAAGCTCCTGACTCCACCCCCAGGCAGGGGGGCGTGCAAGAGGCAGCCCGTCCACGATTCTCTCTCATCATGATGTTTCTCTCTCTCTCTCTCTCCCCCTCCCTGCTTCTCTGAAATCAGTGAAACATTTTTATTTTTTAAGTGTGACTGGACCAGGGTCTCCGAGCTAAGAGACAACAGAGCAAGGCGGTGAGCCCAGCTCTCTGCTCGCCCCCGCCCCCCGCCACCCCCCTCCCCGGGCCCGTCTCCTCCAGCTGCCACACGCTCCGCGGCCCCCTCCCAGCCCGCGGCAGGGCAGAGCGGGCTCCTGACCACGCCAGCTTCAGCGCATGCGTGCGGACAAAGACCTTGAGAAGCTCCCACACTGACTGAGCTACCCCCAACCCCCAACCCCGCCCCGACGCTCCGGGGCGCCCCGCCCGCTTACCTCCTTGATCGTGGTGTTTCTTCCCCGCCAGGAAAACCACCATCT
>CM050523.1:70472740-70700240 GCA_027563665.1 Antrozous pallidus
GCGTGGCCGTGGAAAGTTCTGAACTGCAGCTGGGTCCGTGCGGAGCCCGCACCCCGGCCCCCCCCCCCCCCCCGCATGTCCCCCTCGCAGTGGCCGCACTGCGGGGCGAGCATCGCCTGCCGGGCTTCCGGGAAAGGCCGCCGGGACCCCGGCTTCACACCCAACACCCAGGGGCTCCCCCCTTCCTGATGCCGCCACCCTTAACACAGCTCCTCGTGTGTGGGACCCCCAACCATAACATTATTTTCGTTGCTACTTCATCACTGTCATTCTGCTCCCGTTGTGAATCGTAACGTAAATATCTGTGTTTTCCACGGTCTCAGGCAACCCTGCCAGCGGTTCTCAGCCCGTGGGTGGCGGCATTAGGAAGGTTGGGAACTGCAGCTGTGGAGCCCGAGACCATCGAAAACACAGATATTTACATGACGATTCACAACAGGAGCAAAAAGACAGTGATGAGGTAGCAAAGAAAACAATGTTATGGTTGGGCCGAAACCGGTGTGGCTCAGTGGATAGAGCATCGGCCCTGCGGTATGAAAGGTCCTGGGTTCAATTGCGGTCAAGGGCATGTACCTTGGTTGCGGACATAGCCCCGGGGGGGGGGGGGGGTGCGGGAGGCAGCTGATGGATGTGTCTCTCTCATTGATGTTTCTAACTCTCTATCGCTCTCCCTTCCTCTCTGTAAAAAAATCAATAAAACACGTTAAAATAATAATAATAACTTTATGGTTGGGGGTCACCACCCCATGAGGGGCTGTATTAAAGGATCACGGCATCAGGAAGGTTGAGAATCCCTGCTCTAGGGAGTCCGCCAGCATCTGCCAAACACCTGCCCCCCCCCCCCACTCAGACCCGGCTCTCGGGGGGACACGCTGCCCGTTCTGACCCCACCCCGACTGGGCCCCCGGCCGATGTCCCCAGGCCAGGACTGTACCGTCCCCATAAACCCCCTGCAGGTGACCGTCAGAACCCCCAGCCCCCCGATTCCATCAGCCCGCCAGCCACAGCGCGCCAGTGCCTGCCACAGCGAGCCGACACCCCCACGCTGAGCAGACTCGGAACAGTGGACGTGGGGAGTAATGTCTGCGGCTCCCGTCAGGCCTCCGTCGGGAAGGCCGACACCGAGCCGGCATCGCGCTGCTGCCCAGACGCCCCGGAGACACGTACTTGTTCCCAATCTTCACCACGAGGTTGGGGTCGTCGATGAGGGCGGGGTTGTCCACAAACTGCTGGTACGACACGGCTTGTTCCAGAAACGCGTCTGGGAAGCAATCGTGGGGGAGGGGGGGATACGGAAAACCTGGTTCAGGGCGCAGGCCTCTTCACGGGCTCGGGCCCCCGGAAGCTTCCCGCGAGTTTACTGCGCACTGTGTGCACCCTGTGCGCACCCCTATGTGTGCTCGTGTGCCCCGTGTGCCCTGTGCACACCCATGTGCATCCCTGTGTGTGCCCGTGTGCCCTGGGCACGCCCGTGTGCACCCCTGTGTATGCCCCTGTGTGTGCCCGTGTGCCCCTGTGTGCCCTGTGCACACCCGTGTGCATCCCTGTGTGTGCCCGTGTGCCCTGGGCACGCCCGTGTGCACCCCTGTGTATGCCCCTGTGTGTGCCCATGTGCCCCTGTGTGCCCTGTGCATGCCTGTGTGCGCCCGTGTGCGCCCGTGTGCGCCCGTGTGCACCCTGAGTGTGCCCTGTGTACATCCCTGTGTGCATCCTGTGTGTGCCCTGTGTGCGCCCGTGTGCGCCCCTGCGTGGGAAGTCCTCGCATGTGCCTGCGAAGGGCAGGACCTTCACCTTCAGGGGCAATATCTGTGCAGAGTGCAGGGAGCCGGGGGTTGGAGTATGTGGGGAAACTTGCCCTCAGGGGCTCCTGCTTTTGCAGGCGGGGGTGGGGGAGACAGTGCAGGTGGGCGGGGGTGGGAGCAGACAGGGGAGGTGGGATTGGGGGGTGGGAACAGGGGAGGTGGGTGCGGAGTGAAAGCAAGTTCCCAGGTCTCCTCAGAGAATGTCGGGGTGATGGCGGGGACCCTGGGCCACCTCACCATGTAGCTGTGGGGACTGGGACTTCGCTTTATGAACCTGACGGACGCTATGAACCCACTCACCCCCCTATGCCTACAGGAGATCACCCTTCAGCTCCAGCTGGGACCCTCCCGCACCCACAGCGCTTCTGCCCCCACCCCTCCAGGCACGGTATCCCCTGACACCGCCACTCCACGGGGCTGCGGGCCCTACGGCAGGGGGCAAGGACACACACGTGGGCTCAGCCGGCACGCCTGACAACAAGCGGCCCAGTGGCCTGTCTGCTGCCTGAAGCCACGTGTGAATACCAGAACCCAAGGTCACCAAGGGCAAGCCAAGGTCGCCCAGGGCAAGCCGGCAGCAGGTGGGTGGTGAGCAACAGTGAGTCGCTGTGCTGTCTGTGGTTCACCAAATGCAGAGGCCGCACCGGGCCTGGGAGGAAGGGCGGGAGCCAGGCCTCCGGGTAGAGCGGCTGCCACCAGGGGGTGCTGTTGGCCGGGAGACCAGCTCGAGGGCGGAGTACCTTTGGTGATCTCCCGGTTGTCGCCGAGGCCGCCGCAGAGGGAGATGGCGATGGACGGCAGGTCCCGCAGGCCGTCGAAGGTGCTCTCCACACCGCTGTCGGCGCCGGAGCTGCCCACAGACTGCGGGGACTGGTTGGCTGACCGGGCTCCGTTGTCGGCATGTTTGGGGGGCCCAGAAGGGTCCCCGCTGGGAGGAGGAGGTGAGGAAGGCGTTCTAAGGATTTTCCTGGTCTGGGTCTCACACACACACACACACACACACACACACTCACACACACACACACACACACACACACTCTCACACACACACACACACACACACACACACACTCACACACACACACACACACACACACACTCTCACACACACACACACACACACTCAGATACACACACACACTCTCACACACACACTCACACACACACACTCTCTCACACACACACACACACACACACTCACACACACACACACACTCACACACTCACACACACACACACACTCACACACACAGACACACACAGACACACACACAGACACACACACACACTCACACACACACACACACTCACACACACACACTCTCACACAGACACTCACACACACACACTCTCTCACACACACACACACACTCAGATACACACACACACACACACACTCACACACACACACACACACACACACTCTCACACACACACACACACACACACTCTCACACACACACACACACACACTCACACACACACACTCACACACACTCACACACACACACACTCACACACACACACTCACACACACAGACACACACACACACACACACTCAGATACACACACACTGGAGAGACAGGGGACCGAGCACACTCCCGAGCCCCAACTCTGGGCTTCGCCCTCCGGGGACCTGGCCCTCCCTGCCAATCCCAGGACTAAAGACGGACCACAGACCCTCCGGGGAGAGGGGGCCACACAGCTGCTGCCTTTGCCACTGAACTGGGCCGTGGATCACAGACCCCCAAGCCCCCTCCGCGTCACCCGGGGGTCCTGACCCCCACGTCCCCTCCACGTCACCCGGGGAGACAGCCTCCTGCCTCCTTCCCGCTCCGACGGCGGAACCCCAGCACCTGGAGCCCCGCCCGCCCCGTCTGCGGAGAAAGCCGCTCGGTGCTGCCGCCTCCGCTCCCTCCAATCCACGGGAGGAACCGTGACCCGCACAGACCCCGGTCAGAGGCGGACGCGGCCCGAGAGTGAAAAAAGGCTCACTTTTTGGGGAAGTACAGGGCGGCCACTTCGGGGTCCATGTCTGTGAGGTCGTCCAGGTACACGCCGTCCGCCCCGAGGTGCCGGCTTCGCTTGTCTGCAAACCAAGGAGCAAAGGAGCGGGTCAGAGCCGCCCGTGCCCGGGGACCCCCAGCCTCTGACCTCCAACCTCCACCCTCCGACCTCCAAGCACCTCCGGGGTACCCACTGAAGCCCGGTGAGTAGAGGAGCTCAGAGGGGCCCGGACCGTGAAATGAGGGGTCACCCCACGCCCTCCTCCCACAAGACCTCCTCCGCCCCTCACTGTCCACAAGTAAACACTCCCAACACAGCGGTCAGCAAACTCAGGAGTCCACAGAGCCAAATACAACGACGGCCATTCCTCTGAGAGCCACATTTTTTAAACTTGAACTTCTCCTAACGCCACTTCTCCAACACAGACTCGCCCAGGCCGCGGGATTTTGTGGAAGAGCCGCCCTCCAGGGGCCAAAGAGCCGCATGTGGCTCGCGAGCCGCGGTCTGCCGACCCCTGTGCTCACATATTGGGCCAAAGGGCGGAGAGTGGACAGGGCGGACCACTCGGGTCGGTGTCCCGAGCTCTGGAGGCAGGACCGGAGCCGGCAGCGCGCACGCGCCCAGGGGGCGGGGAGCCCCTCGCCCGCACCTCTCTTCCTGGACGGCGAGTCCGACTTGCTGGCCGCCGCCGCGGCCATGGCCGAGAGGGCCCTGGGCTCCTGGGCGGCCGGCAGGGCCGGGGCGGCGGCTCCCAGGGCCTCCACGTCCTCCTCGTTCACCAACTGCGTCTCGGGCTGAGGCCGGCTCTGCTCCGAGGGCCGCCGCGGAGGGGGCGCCTGGACGGGCGGCGTGGCCGGCTCCCGGGGCGCCTCGCGGGGCTCGCTGTGGATGGCCTGGAAATGCACCTTGTCCGAGAACTTCCTGCCGCTCAGCGGGCTGGAGTCCTTCATCTTGTGCGCGGGCGACTGGGCGGGAGGGCGGGCGAGAGGGGGCGGGAGGGGTCAGAGCACAAGCAGAGAATCCCCGTCAGCCGGGTGAGGACCCGCCACTGTCCCTCTCCACCCCCCCCCCCAACCCAGGCTCCAGCTTGGGGGCACCGGGCGGTTTCCGCACCCACCAGCGGGCCCAGAAATCAAGAACAGTCCTTCCAATGCAGAGGAACTGTTATTGAAACACAGCTGCCCAGGGTGGAGAGAGAGAGAGAGAGAGAGAGAGAGAGAGAGAGAGAGAGAGAGAGAGAGAGAGAGACTAGTGATGGCCAGCAGGTGGCAGCAGCCCAGACGCCCGGGAGAACGGGCAGTGTGGCCACCAGCGGTGCTGCCAGGAGGAAAGCAAATGAGCCACAGTTACTGGCCACGTGGTGAGTGGCTTGCGGGAGGCAGGGGAGGGGACGCCTGGGTCAGCAGTTTGCAGGCAGCGAGATCAGCACTTCCCGTGACGACCGCTAAATATAACCCCGAGGGCGCGGGCCAGCGCCAGCCACAGCTGCCCGTCGAGTCCCAGCAGGAAGGCCCTGCCTGTGCTCATTCGCCCCAGCCACAAACTTTTTTAAAAAATGTGTAGCTTTGGGCCAAAACCGGTGTGGCTCAGTGGATAGAGCGTCGGACTGCGGACTGAAGGGTCCCAGATTCGATTCCGGTCAAGGGCATGGACCTTGGCTGCGGGCACATCCCCAGTGGGGGGTGTGCAGGAGGCAGCTGGTCGATGTTTCTCTCTCATCGATGTTTCTGACTTTCTATCCCTCTCCTTTCCTCTCTGTAAAAAATCAATAAAATATATATTTTTTTAAAAATGTAGAGCTTTGGGACATTTTATTACAAAAAGCTGTTTTTCTATATGTGACTGACGACTTAAAATTGACCCTACATTGACTTCATTTCTGAGCTTAACCGTCCAGTAAATCTTCAGCTTCATTGATTCTGGCTGCGCTATAAGGAGATCCCCCCCCCCTCATCCGGGTGATTCAATGGCATCATTCGTCGGTGAGAATCTCTTATTTTTCTTTCACTGGCGGTAGGGCTTACGCCTAGGGTGAATGCTGCTGCTCGCTCTGTCATTGTGGGGTTCAAACCACCCCTGTCATAGCCCCTGGGGACACGAGAGGCCGAGGCATCGTCCTAGGCCAGCGGTCGGCAAACTCACGAGTCCACAGAGCCAACTATCAACAGGACAGCGATTGACATTCCTTTGGAGAGCCACATTTTTTAAACTTAAACTCCTTCCGGCGCCGCTTCTTCCACATAGACTGGCCCAGGCCGCGGCGTGTTGTGGAAGAGCCGCCCCCCAGGGGCCACAGAGCCGCAGGAGGCTCGCAAGCCGCAGTTTGCCGACCACGGTCCTAGGGCCTTCACATACTTTTTGCAAACACACACACACACACACACACACACACACAGTCACACACACACACAGTCACACACACACACACTCACACACACAGACACACTCACACACACATACACACGCACTCACACACACACAGACACACACACACAACACACACTCACACACACACACACACACACACACACACACACAGTCACACACACACAGTCACACACACACAGTCACACACACACAGTCACACACAGTCACACACACACAGTCACACACACACACAGTCACACACACACAGTCACACACACACACAGTCACACACACACAGTCACACACACATACATACACACTCACACACACACACTCACACACACAGTCACACACACAGTCACACACACACACACACACTCACACACACACACACAGTCACACACACACACACTCACACACACAGTCACACACACACACTCACACACACAGACACACACTCACACACATACACACGCACTCACACACACACAGTCACACACACACAGTCACACACAGTCACACACACACAGTCACACACACACAGTCACACACACACACACAGTCACACACACAGTCACACACACATACACACACACACACTCACACACACACAGTCACACACACAGTCACACACACACACACACACTCACACACACACACACTCACACACACACACCACACACACACACACACAGCTTGAAACATCATCCTTCCAGACTCTTCACCCACACTGGCCATGAAGAAACGGTTGGGAGGAAAACTGTCCGTTTTGCGGTTTTGGGGGTGGGCTCGCTGAGGGGCGGGGGGGCGCTCACCTTGGCGGCCTGAGGCAGCTCCCCCCACAGCCACAGCATCTCCAGGTTGCTCTTCTGCCCCGTCCTGTCGGCCGCCTTGCTGACCAACTCCGAGTCGCTTTTAGGTGTCGACGGCCGGGAGCCTGAAGGACTGAACCACAGGCAGAGCCACGGTGAAAGCGGGGAGGGCCTTTCTTCACCCCGAGGGCCCCCACGGCCCGGAAAAGAGCCCCACGCCGCCATTCGTCCCCCTCCCCCCCCCCGGGGGCAGCGACGTCGACTCGTGCGTCTCGGGAACGGCTAAAATCCCGCAGCGCAGCCAGAAAACGTTCTCTCTTGCGGACCGGACCCCCAAATTGAACTCTGGTGCCCGTGTAGCGGAGGGCTGCTGCCGCACGGGCTGCTGTCATTCGGTACTGACAATTTCGGGGAGGGGCGGCCGGTGCCTGACAACACTGGCTGGACATCGCTGTCCCGGGGCGTGGCTCGGGGGTCCCCAGGCAGCTGCCCGGCGGGAGGTGTCCGCTGCCGGGCGGAGAAGGTGAGAAGGTGAGGAGCAGCGTTAGACAGGGGAGACTGACAGAGAGAGACGGAGAGAGACAGCAGAGAGCGAGCCCGGCTCCTCCCCCGACGGCCGTCCTCCCGTGGGCCGGCGTGCTCCCCGCGCTCCCGTCCCCAGCCCAGGCTCCACAGCGGCCCGGCCCGGCCCTCCGACACGCGCCCACTCCGGCTGCACTCAGAACAGGGCGGGGGCCGCACAGGCAGAGACACCGCACCCTGAGCCGGCCGGCCCGCACACGCCACGCCACAGACCGCTCAGGCCCGGAGCCTCCCGGTGCCGCTCGAGGGGAGCGAACGCCGGGCCGGGGCCCCCAGACGGAGCCTCCTGGCCCCGCCCTCCGCTGCCTCGCCCTCGGGCCAGCGTCTCAGCGGCGATGGCTTGTCCTTGCCTCTTTTTCTCTGTTTTCAATGTTTTAATATATTTTACTGATTTTTCGCAGAGAGGAAGGGAGAGGGACAGAGAGCTAGAAACATCGATGAGAGAGAGACATCGGTCAGCTGCCTCCTGCACACCCCCACTGGAGACGTGCCTGCAGCCAAGGTACATGCCCTTGACTGGAATCGAACCCGGGACCTTTCAGTCTGCAGGCCGACGCTCCATCCACTGAGCCACACCGGTTTTGGTGTCTGTTTCTCTGTTTTCATCCTGAGACCCGAACACGTGTCACCGCGGTCCGGCCCACACGGAACCCGCCCGGCACTGGCCCGGGCCGGGGGCCCCGTGGAGCGCCTGTCTGTCACTGCACCCTCTCTCCAGGAGACGGCGGATTTCCACTGAAGCGGGAAAGGAGCTGCCGCAGTTCCTTTCCCCTCACCCCCCACCCCCACCCCCTCCCCGGTCTCCTGGCCTCTCACTGCGGGCCCGGTGCCCTGGCTGAGGTGCAGTCCGCCCCGTCTGAACACGCTTCTGTCGGGACACGGAGCGCTCACGGACGACACACAGCTGTGTCTGACGGCGACCCTCACCGGCCGCACCCGTCAGCCCCGCAGCGCTTTAGGCAAACCCTCCGACAGGGGAGCCTCCGCCCGCCCCACTCTGCGTACAGAGCCGGCTGGCTTCTCCCGGGCCCGCCCACGGTCCTCCCCTCGCGTGTCACATGTGCTCCCACCGGGTGCCGGGATGGAGGGAGCACGTGAAACGGGACGCGGCACCCGCCGTCAGGGAGGAGCCAGGAGCGGGAACGCTGGGCCGGCACACGCCGTAGAGGTCAAGGGTCGCCACCTGCCACCTCGCAGCTTGCTCCAGCCCCGACGTCACGATTCCGTCCGAGGGCCAGCGCCCACAACACGGCATGGCCGCGGTTACGGCGGCCGCAGCGAGCGGGGCGTGGCCTCGGGGGCCTCTGCACCCGCCCTGCGGCCGTGGCCACGCCTCGTCCGGAGCTCCCCCACCTGCACCCCTTGTTCTGAGGCCCGGCCGTCCTGTCTGTCTCACCACGAGCGGGAGGTGTGCGACTGTGTCACTGCAACTGGTTGTCAGTCTGTGACGGAGCGGTCCCAGCCGCCGAGCGCAGGGCAGCCCTTTCAGCGGAGCCTGCGCCAGGAGGGGCTCCCCACTCTCTGTCCTGCTCCAACGGGGCCCCCACACTCTCTGTCCTGCTCTAACCGGGGCCCCCACACTCTCCGTCCTGCTCTAACTGGGTCTCCCACACTCTCTGTCCTGCTCTAACCGGGGCCCCCACACTCTCTGTCCTGCTCTAACTGGGTCTCCCACACTCTCTGTCCTGCTCTAACCGGGGCCCCCACACTCTCTGTCCTGCTCTAACTGGGTCTCCCACACTCTCTGTCCTGCTCTAATAGGAGCCCCCACACTCTCTGTCCTGCTCTAACCGGGGCCCCCACACTCTCTGTCCTGCTCCAACAGGGGCCCCCACACTCTCTGTCCTGCTCCAACTGGGGCCCCCACACTCTCTGTTCTGCTCTAACTGGGTCTCCCACACTCTCTGTCCTGCTCCAACTGGGGCCCCCACACTCTCTGTTCTGCTCTAACTGGGTCTCCCACACTCTCTGTTCTGCTCTAACTGGGTCTCCCACACTCTCTGTCCTGCTCCAACCGGGGCCCCCACACTCTCTGTCCTGCGCCAGCAGGGGCTCCCCACTCTCCGTCCTGCTCCAACGGGGGCCCCCACACTCTCTGTCCTGCTCTAACCAGGGCCCCCACACTCTCTGTCCTGCTCCAACAGGGGCCCCCACACTCTCTGTCCTGCTCCAACAGGGGCTCCCCACTCTCTGTCCTGCTCTAACCGGGGCCCCCACACTCTCTGTCCTGCTCTAACCAGGGCCCCCACACTCTCCGTCCTGCTCCAACAGGGGCCCCCACACTCTCTGTCCTGCTCCAACAGGGGCCCCCACACTCTCTGTCCTGCTCCAACAGGGGCCCCCACACTCTCTATCCTGCTCCAACAGGGGCTCCCACACTCTCTGTCCTGCTCCAACCGGGGCCCCCACACTCTCTGTCCTGCTCCAACCGGGGCCCCCACACTCTCTGTCCTGCTCTAACAGGGGCCCCCACACTCTCTGTCCTGCTCCAACCGGGGCCCCCACACTCTCTGTCCTGCTCCAACCGGGGCCCCCACACTCTCTGTCCTGCTCTAACAGGGGCCCCCACACTCTCTGTCCTGCTCCAACGGGGCCCCCACACTCTCTGTCCTGCTCTAACAGGGGCCCCCACACTCTCTGTCCTGCTCCAACGGGGCCCCCACACTCTCTGTCCTGCTCTAACCGGGGCCCCCACACTCTCTGTCCTGCTCCAACGGGGCCCCCACACTCTCTGTCCTGCTCTAACAGGGGCCCCCACACTCTCTGTCCTGCTCCAACGGGGCCCCCACACTCTCTGTCCTGCTCCAACGGGGCCCCCACACTCTCTGTCCTGCTCCAACAGGGGCCCCCACACTCTCTGTCCTGCTCTAACCGGGGCCCCCACACTCTCTGTTCTGCTCCAACAGGGCCCCCACACTCTCTGTCCTGCTCCAGCAGGGGCCCCCACACTCTGTGCAAGGCTGGAGAGTGGCCATTCCAGGCTTGTGGGCTCCGCCCTCCATGGCGGCTATCCAGTCCTGCTATCGGAGCGTGAAGGCAGCCTGAGAGAAACGGGGGCCCGATGTGGCCCACCGGGTGCAGACTGCCGGCCTCTGCTCCAGAAGCATGCAAATACCCACAGTTCCAGAGCCCCCCTCCCCTCCTGCTCCAGTGCCCGGAAGTCCGGTCCCTGCACAAAGGCCTCAGGCTCCCCGAGCGCCCGGCGTGCCCACGCAGACCCACCGAGAACCTCGCCCGTGTGAGCGGCGGGAACAAGCTGCGGTTCCACCGCTCGGCTGGGAACAGAGGTGCTGCCCCCCACCCCCAGCCGCCCTCAAAGGGACAGTTGTCTGTCCCCAACTCACAGGCCCTCGACTGCACGGGGACACAGACCCACTGAGAGGACCGGGGGAAGTTTCCCTTGTCAAGTACCGTATTTTCCGGCGTATCAGACGGCTGGAACCGATGATGACAGGAGGACGATAACAAACAATAGAGAGAGAGCAAGTGCCGGGCGAGTCCCTGGCGAGTTAACAAGGCCCATCCTAACTGCAAGCTACGGTATTTCTACACCCGGCGTACAAGACAACCCCCCGACTCTTGAGAAGACTTTCCTGGGTTCGAAAGTCGTCCTATACGCCGGAAAACACGGGTATTAGCCTTTCGAGGTCAGGGGTCGCTCCAAAAGGTAAGCTTGTGAGGCCGCTGATGACCTTCCTGAGTAACGAATCCCTTATCAGCCGGGATTGCTGCCGGTTCCAATCGAGCACACCATGGCTACGCACAGCTCAGCCGGCCTCGTTCACAAACGGCCTTTCTGCCGTACAGGCGGCCTCCGAAAGCAGCTCATCCTGAGAGTTGGGTCTTTAATCAAGAGGAAGAGCCGTTTCCCGTCTAAGAAAGTAACCGCCGCTTCCTCTGCTGAAGTTTAAAGCGAACCCCTCAGCTCCACAGAGCAAGACTGTGCCGGCCGGCCAGGCGCTGGCCCCAGGCGAAGGGCAGACGCCCGAGACCACTGCTTCCCACGAGCAGACAAGCCTATGACCAGACCGTCGGCTCCGTCCCGTCCCCGTCTCCAGAATGTTCCAGGAACGCCGTGCACACAGCCGATGCCGCGGCTCAGAGAGCCTACCCGGCTCTTGAAACGTGTGCGATGACCTCCGTCTCTCTCGAATAACGTCCTTTACAAAAAGCGTGTCAGCCGGCCCGCGGAGCAACCCTCCACACGAATCCACCGGTCACCTTCCCAGACGGTGCTTCAGGATGCCACTCTGAAGGCACACCCCGGGACGAGGGAGGGTCCCGTGATTACACCGCATCCCCAGAGAGTTCCAGAGTCAGCGCTGAGTTAGAAAGAGCCCAAGCAGCGGACAGGCAGAGGAGAACAAGAAACGAGTGTGTTCACCATCGGGCGTCGGGTTAGTCGGGAGAACAGGTGTGTAAGGGTTAGAGCAACATGTTCGCTGCAGAGAACCTGCGTGGTTTTCTGCGTGATTGCGGTTAGCAGGCGTGGAGGAGTTAGTGGGGAGCTGGTTGTGGGGGACACCCTTGTGGGGCTACCTTTCCGGAGCCTGCAGGATGGACGACTGTGGAGGGCAAGAGCTCGAGAGCAGGCCCTCGGCCGCCACCGCCACGCGAGGGGGCGTCCTTTTGCAATCCAGCGGGCTACTGGGCGCCGGGGACACAGGCACATGGGGAGAAAAGGTCAGAGGTCAATGAAGTGAAACCCAAATCTCCTCCCCGTCCCAGATGAGCCGCCCAGGGCCCTGACCGCAGCCCAGCAGCTCTGCTGCAATCGCTGAGAAATCAACAGGAGCTCCCTTAACCGCAAAACAGGAAGCCACCCGAGGCCCAGGCGCTGTCTGTCTCATCCACCTGCCCAGGAGGGACCGCCTGCTCTCCGCGCTCAGAGCACGCTTCCTCCGGCTCTGGGCACGTGGTCTGACTGTGTGCTATGAGCACGCTTCCTCCCGGCTCTGGGCGTGTGGTCTGACTGTGTGCTATGAGCATGCTTCCTCCCAGCTCTGGGGTGCGTGGTTTGACTGTGTGTGCTATGAGCACGCTTCCTCCGGCTCTGGGGCACGTGGTCTGACTGTGTGCTATGAGCACGCTTCCTCCAGCTCTGGGGCACGTGGTCTGACTGTGTGCTATGAGCATGCTTCCTCCCGGCTCTGGGGCACGTGGTCTGACTGTGTGTGCTATGAGCATGCTTCCTCCAGCTCTGGGGCATGTGGTCTGACTGTGTGTACTATGAGCATGCCTCCTCCAGCTCTGGGGCACGTGGTCTGACTGTGTGCTGCGCTCCCTCCGTAAGGAACACACAGGAGCCATGAATGGAAGCGCATCCACTCATCCAAGTTGGCCATAGTGTCGACAGCGGGCAGGTCCTCACCACCGGACTTGCAGAGGAAACGGGAAAGAGGAAACTCTTCGGGTTGTGTCTGAAACACCTAAACTCTTTCCATGAGCAAAGGGTGAACCTATTTTCCACCTTCTGATGTCCCAACACCCCTCCACATTTTCTTCCTGAAGGCCTGAGTTCCCCCCTGGGGGGGGGTGTATCTCCAGGGACCCCAGGAGAGAGTGACTGTCTGAGGTCCCGGGACGGGACCCGCCTCACTGTCCTGCAGGAGAGCCACTGGCTGCCGTGACGGCTGGACATGTGAACGGTGCTGTCATGTGAGACGCACGGCTTCGAAGACCGACCGCACACACAGAATGTGACCTATCCCGTGAGGACTGTCCTTAATACACTGAGTGGCCAGGTTATGATGATCTCTGAACACATAATAATCTGGCCACTCAATGTGTGTGTGTGTGTGTGTACATATGTATATGTATGTGTATGTGTGTGTGGTATATGTGTGTATATGTGTGTATGTGTGTATATATGTATGTGTGTGTATATATGTATGTGTGTGTGAGTGTGTGTGTGTATTAGAGGCCCAGTGCATGAATTTGTGCATGGGTGGGGTCCGGCCAGCCTGGCCAGGGGGAGGGGACATGAGTGGTTGGCCGGCCTGCCTGCTGGTTGAACTCCTGGTGGAGGGGACAATTTGCATATTAGCCTTTTATTCTATAGGATATAGACTGAGTGGCCAGATTATTATGCGCTCAGAGATCATCATCTGGCCACTCGGTGTATATTTTATTGATTTCAAAGGGGAAGGGAGAGGGGGAGAGAGAGAAACATCAGTGTTGACAGCGACCTCCTGCATGCCCCACACTGGGGGGATCCAGCCCGCAACTCGGGTGTGTGCCCTGACCGGGAATCGAACCGCGGCCTCCTGCTTCACAGGTCGAAGCTCCACCACAAAGCCGCTGGGACCGGCCCATTCATCATGTTTTGGGAAACTGGCTACCTGAAACGCTGTTCTGGATGCACTGGGTCGGATCAAACACATCATCGAAGTTTACTTCCTCTTTTACTTTCCCAGGATGGCTGCTACAACATTTCAGTTTACATCTGCAGCGATCACAATGCCGCTGTCAGACGGGACAGACAGACACACCTCCGGTGGGGACTCCCGGGGCAGCCCAGCCCCACCTTGGCTGCCGGCTGACTGACATTCACGATGCCGGTCCCGGCTGGACACCAGGATACGGCTCTCTGTTCCCCTGACCTGAAGCTCAGCACCCCTCCCCGGGCTGCGTCCCGCACGCATCACACGGTGAAAGTGAAACCGGGCCTGAGCGCAGGAAGCAGGCGCGGGCAGGAAGCTTCCAGCTCCGGGCCCACACACCTCTGTAACCGGAGGTAAATCTCACATGGAGAGCAAGAGCAGCCAGCCCAGGGAGGGGGAGGGGGGTGTCATCCTGAGAACCTAAAAGGGAGCCAGTTCGATTCAGGGCAGGGGGTGCAGGAGGCAGCTGGTCGATGTTTCACTCTCACATCGATGTTTCTCTCCCTCCCTCTCTCTCTATCTATCTCAGAAAAAATAAATCAACAGCCCCAGCCACTTTGGTTCAGTAGATAGAGTCTCGGCCTGCAGACTCAAGGGTCCCGGGTTTGATTCCGACCACGGGCATACGCCCAGGTTGTGGGCTCGATTCCCAGTGGGGGGAATCATTGACTGGGGGAATCACCAGTCAATGATTCCCTCTCTTCATTGATGTTTCTCTCTCTCTCCCTCTCCCTTCCTCTCTGAAATCAATACACACACACACACACACACACACACATATACATATACATATATATATATATATATATATAATAAAATAAATAAATAATAAGCATAATCCAAGTTGTCACTCACTGTCACTTAGATGGCTACTTCTCCACCTCTTCCTCACTCTCTCAACAGTGCTCCCTGGACCATGAGATTTTAACGCTGGGTTAGGGGGGATCTGGGGGGGGGGGGTAGGGGGACGAGGGGGTCCCGGGTAGCTGGGTGTGTGCTGAGGCTCCCCAAGAACCAATTGTTGTCCCGATGGCCGCTAGGGCCCCCGCTGCGGTGGCATGGTGTAGATGTGCCCCTCCCGTCCTGACAACGGCTCCCGCTGGGAGTCCAGCCGCTGTGAGCGCTCGCTGCCAGGACATGAGCGCCCTGAGCTCAGCAGAGTGACCGAGCGCGGGGAGAAGGGAGACGCGGCCGTCCACACGGCCTCTGTGGCCCCCGAAGCAGCCTCCCTGCGGGAACCTTACTTTGGAGACAGGAAGGCTGACCCTGTGTCCTGTGTCCTCCCGTGATCATGAGCGTGTGTCCCTTAACAAGCGCTCCCCTTCCCACACCCCCCGGGGGAGCGGGGCACCACGTCTGCATCTCGGCCCTGCTACGGGGCCTGCACACATCGTGGCCAACCCCCCTCTGCAGCTCCGACTCCACCCTGCATCTTCCTCCTCCTCACTGATTCCCCTCTTGTTTATGTTTCCATTCTACAGAACACGCCTCCTAACTGGCCTCGAATCCTCCGGGCCAGGACAAGTGAGCGCACACACACACATATATGCGCGCACGCACACGCACATGCACACGCACACGGACACGCACACGGCAGCTACCTGGCGCTGGGTGACCACTCTCTGTCCGAACTAGGGTACGATGATGAATGGGAATAAGGCGTGGCTGGGGCCAGGTTTTCCTTGGGAACATCTTCTTGGAATGGAGGTATGTCATTATTAGGAGTTCTGGTTCAAAAGAGAGAGAGAGAGTAAAGTTAAATGTTAAAAGTGACAGAACCACAACAAAGTAAAGTGTTCATTTTTAAATGCATCCAAAAAAGGGGGGTGGGGTTGTAAGAACCATATTTAAAAATCATGTCATCTGCTGAAACCAGTTTGGCTCAGTGGATAGAGCATCGGCCTGCGGACTGAAGGGTCCCAGGTTTGATTCCGGTCAAGGGCATGGACCTTGGTTGCGGGCACATCCCCAGTGGGGGGTGTGCAGGAGGCAGCTGACCGATGTTCCTCTCTCATCGATGTTTCTGACTTTCTGTTCCTCTCCCTTCCTCTCTGTAAAAAAAATCAATAAAATATATTTTTAACATTGATTTTCAGTATGCAGATGCAAGATTTTTAAAGAAAAGAAATGGGGGGGGGTATAGATACAGAGGCAAAGAAGTATTGAACACACTGTCAGACTACAGCAGCAAGGCAGGGGAGGTTGGGGGCGGGGGCTGTAAGACATGAACCGAAGGACTTGTGTGCATGCTTATAAGCATCACTGATGGATACAGGACACTGGGGGGGGCAGGGGAGGGCATGTGCTGGGAGGTAGGGAGGCCGGGGGAGGTCAATGGGAGGGGAAAAAAGGAGACATATGTACTACTATCTGTAATACTTTAAAGAATAAAAAAAATAAATAAAAATAAAAATATATTTTTAAATAATCACGTCGCCCGGGTCTCCCGGAGCCCGGCTCTCCGCGGACCAACGGGTACCTGCTGCTGTCCATGGGGTCGTGCTCCTCGTCGGAGCTCATCTCTATGGGGAACATGTCTTCGTCTTCCGACGTGTTGGCGTTGTCGTCCCGCTTCAGGCTGCCCAGCTGGGCCTTCCGCCGCCGCTTCCTCCGCTTCTTCACCAGGGAGCTGCTGGAGGGGCTCTCGCAGGGCGGCGGGCCCGGGGCCGCGGCGGGGTCCAGGCCCCGCGCCCGGTCCCCCGGGGTCCTCTTCAGCTGGCACTCCATGCGCGAGGCCCCGTCCGACAGGATCGGCGAGGTGGCCAGGTGCGTGGGGATCACCTCCTGCGGACAGAAGGCCTGGGTCACGCGAGGCTCGTTCCCGTGGGCCCGGGGCAGGATGGCGCTCCGGTGTTAGAACGCCCCGGGCCGGGGGCGGCTGCGGGGTCACAGGAGGGCGCGAGGGGGAATGGAACTCATCGAGTGTCGTCTGCACGGCCTCCGCCTCGTGGTCGTCACAACCGAGTGCGGCCGTGCTCGGCGACCCCAGGCCGCCAGAGTCCACTCGGGGACTCTCCAGAGCGAGGGGGGCAGACGGGCTTTGAGTCGCCACATCGCCCTGGGGGACCGACCCAACTCTGCACGTCAGCGTGGTCGGGGTGTGTGTGTGTGTGTAAGAGAGCGTGTGTGTGTGTGAGGGCACACATGTGTGTGTGTGTGTGTGTGTGTGTGTGTGTGTAAGAGAGCGTGTGTGGCATAAGAAAGCGTGTGTGGAAGAGAGCTTGTGTGTGAGAGAGCGTGTAAGATAGAGTGTGTAAGAGAGCATGTGTGTAAGAGAGCGTGTGTGTAAGAGCATGTAAGAGTGTGTGTAAGAGCGTGTGCAAGAGTGTGTAAGAGTGTGTGAGAGCGTGTGTGTAAGAGTGTGTAAGATAGTGTGTGTAAGAGAGCCTGTGTGTAAGAGTGTGTAAGATAGTGTGTGTAAGAGAGCGTGTGTGTAAGAGTGTGTAAGAGTGTGTGTAAGAGAGCGTGTGTATAAGAGTGTGTGTAAGAGTATGTGCAAGAGTGTGTAAGAGTGTGTGAGAGCGTGTGTGTAAGAGTGTGTAAGAGTGTGAGAGCGTGTGTGTAAGAGTGTGTAAGATAGTGTGTGTAAGAGAGCCTGTGTGTAAGAGTGTGTAAGATAGTGTGTGTAAGAGAGCGTGTGTGTAAGAGTGTGTAAGAGTGTGTGTAAGAGAGCGTGTGTATAAGAGTGTGTGTAAGAGTATGTGCAAGAGTGTGTAAGAGTGTGTGAGAGCGTGTGTGTAAGAGTGTGTAAGAGTGTGAGAGCGTGTGTGTAAGAGTGTGTAAGATAGTGTGTGTAAGAGAGCCTGTGTGTAAGAGTGTGTAAGATAGTGTGTGTAAGAGAGCGTGTGTGTAAGAGTGTGTAAGAGTGTGTGAGAACGTGTAAGAGTGTGTAAGATAGTGTGTGTAAGAGTGTAAGAGAGTGTATGTGTAAAAGAGTGTGTATAAGAAAGCGTGTGTCTATAAGAGCATATATGTGTAAGAAAGCGTGTTTAAGAGTGTGTAAGAGTGTGAGAGCGTGTGTGTAAGAGTGTGTAAGAGTGTGTGTGTAAGAGAGAGTGTGTAAGAGTGTATGTGTAACAGAGTGTGTATAAGAAAGCGTGTGTCTATAAGAGCATATATGTGTAAGAAAGCGTGTGTGTAAGAGTGTATAAGAGAGCTTATATGTGTGTAAGAAAGCGTGTGTGTAAGAGTGTGTAAGAGAGTATGTGTAAGAGTGCATGTGTGTGTAAGAGTGTGTGTGTGCATGCGTGTAAGAGTGTGTGTGTAAGAGTATGTGAGTGAGAGCATGTGTGTAAGAGAGAGAGTGTGTGTGTGTGTGTCATTTTCAATATGCACTGAATTAAGCTGTCAATGGTAACTTTTAGGGGACCACTGGCGCGCCCCAATGCCCTCTGGCCCAGAGCACCGCCAGCAGGGGTGTCCGGGAGGGGGACACGGCCCTCTCCTCACCACAGGCAGGCGCTCTCAGCCTGTGACTAAAGGTGGCTGTAACGGTTCTGTGTTTGAAACGCGTTGGAAAGGCCCAGCCCCAGGCTGGGAGGGAAGAGCGAGCGGCTCACCCCGCTGCTCCCGGGACCGAACGGAGAAGAAACACAGACTCTGGGCCCAGAGCAGGACAGGAGGTGCCCTGAGAAGGGGAGGGTGCACCTGTGCACGGAGGGGAGGCGGCACCCCACGGCAATCTGGTGAGGAAGGACACGGGGACAGAAAGGAGCATCGCCCGGGACAGAACACCCTCCGGCCCCCCGCCCCGGCCCGCCCACCAGCACCCGGGAGGCCCCCCAACAAGGCCCTCGGGCACAGCAGGCCAGCCCAGGGGGAGAGACCGCTTCCCAGCCACAAGCTGGCCGCGGTCACCCAGGCAGGTCACACGTGCAGGCGAAAATGCGGACACGCGGGGCCGCTCACGGGCTGCTGGCGGGGACGTGAGCGGTCCGGCAGCCGGGGACACAGTCCGGCAGCCGGGGACACGGCCCGGCAGGTGCTCCGGTGAAACAGTGACCGCGGGCCCAGCAGTTCCGCTCCCAGGTACGCACCCAAGAGAAATGAGCACGTATGTCCGTGTGAAAACCTGCACACGTGGGAGCAGCAGCCGAAGGGGGAACACAGCCCAAGTGCCCATCAACGCGGACATGGAAGGATAAATGAAAGGCGGAGTACGGAGACAACGGGACGCCATTCAACACACAAGGGAACCAGGTACCGACACACGCCGGGACGCGGGGGACCTGGGACGCGTTACGGGAAGTGACAGGGACGGGCATGAAGGAGCACATGCTGTAGGGTCCCGTGCCCACGAAAGCTCAGAGGAGAGGAATCGACGGAGAGAGAAAACAGAGGAGGGGTGGCGGCGGGCTCGAGGGTGGGGAGCGGGAGGCGGAGGGAGAGGTGGGAACAAAAGAGCAGGGGGCGTTGTGGAGGTGAGGAGCGTGGTCGAGAATAGAAACCACTGAATTGTGCGCTCGGAACGCTGACCGGTACGGCACGAGAACTGTCTCGACAACGCCGTCGGACATTTTTAAATAATAAACACAGCCCTAGCCCTTCGGCTCAGCGGGTAGAACGTCGGAACCCGAAGGGTCCCGGGTTCGATTCCGGCCAAGGGCACGTAACTCGGTTGCAGGCTCCTCCCCGCCTGGGCCCGGGTCCGGGCGATGCAGGAGGCAACCAAGCGGTGTGTTTCTCTCACGTCGACGTTTCTATCCATCTTTCCCTCTCCCTCCCACTCTCTCTAAAAACCAATGGGGAAACAGCCGCGGTGAGAATGTCTAAAAGTACTAATAAAGTAACGAAAACAAAAGCCACCTGGTCAGGGACCAGACAAAAATGGGACCGCTCGGCCCTCTGCGTTTGACAGCGGGGCAACCTGCAGGCTCTGGAC
The DNA here is from genome assembly GCA_027563665.1 of Antrozous pallidus. Lineage (NCBI taxonomy): Eukaryota > Metazoa > Chordata > Mammalia > Chiroptera > Vespertilionidae > Antrozous > Antrozous pallidus. The sequence continues at coordinate 70,492,576 of CM050523.1, forward strand.
CGGCGATTTGGCTCCTCTGTCCCCCGGAAGCGGTGACGCACGGAAGTGGCCGGACGGCCGAGTCTCGTAAACTCGGCACCCACCAGCCAATCTGGCTCAGATGTCCGGGACAGACGCACGCCCTCCTCCTCTGCTGCCAGCGTCCGCACAGTCAGGAGCCGGCAGCATGCTCCCCCCGCACCCCGCCGTGGGGACACGGCTCCCGGCCTCCCTCACCTGATCGTTATCCGTCTCTTGAACAAAAAAGGCTTCTCCGTTATCTCCCAGTTTCATGTGTAGATCCACTGATTCCCCGTTGATTTCTATGTCGACCTGGAAAAGGCATGTCTCTGCCTCAGCAAACAAGCCTCCCCTGGCCACGCCTCCCCACGCGTGCACTTGAAGCGCACACACGCGAGTCGCACACGCGATCTGGAGCTCGTTTCCCCGTGGCCCGCCCGCCTCCAGCCGGGATGCCCCTGGAGGCCTCTGGAATGCCCTCCGCCCTCCCCGGAGAAGCAGAGAGCCTGTCCCGTAATTCTTAGCCAACGCCACAGAGCTCACAACTCCGGGTCTCCGTCGGTCCGCCTGGCCCCGCCGGCTCTTCCCCCTCGGGGAACGCAGTCTGCACCCCCCACACCACCAGCACCGGAGCCCAGGGGGGCTTGGGAGTGCCCCAATGAGCAGCAGAGGACAGGAGTGGCACTATGTGATTTCAGAGGCTGGGTCAGAGGAAAAGGCAACGTCCACTGGGTTCTCGTTCTCTCTCTCTCTCTCTCTCTCTCCCTCTCTCTCTCTCTCTGTGTGTGTGTGTGTCTCTCTCTCTCTGTCTGTCTGTCTGTCTCTCTCCCTCTTTCTTTCTCTCTCTCTCTCTCTCTCTGTGTGTGTGTGTGTCTGTCTGTCTGTCTGTCTCCCTCTTTCTTTGTCTCTCTCTCTCTCTCTCTCCCCACCCCCATGCTCACCAGCCACCATGTGGTCAGGACATCCAGACCACATGGAGGGGCCAACAGCCCCTGAGAGGCAGCCAAGAGCCACCCGTCACGTGGGTGACACGTCTCCGGAGAGTCCCAGCCCCGGCCCAGAGCCTTCCAGCCGAGGCCCTGGGTGATGCCAGCAGACAGAGCAGCCCCGCTGTCCGCATTCCTGACCACAGGACCCAGGAGCTGATCACGGTGGGTTTCTCCACCGAATTCCGGGGCCGGTCATGCAGCCGGGGTCGCCAGGACAATCCGAGGTCACCGCCTGCTCCGGCGTCACCCCCACCCAACGGAGAGACACAGGTCTGGGCCCACGACAGGCTGCGGGTGTGGGGAGCCACACAGCGGGGGCCCGGGGCCTCGGCTCTCACCACTTTCTCTCGGGAGCGCAGCACCCCCATCTTGCCAAAGCGGACGTGGAACGGGGAGCACTGCAGGCTCCGTTGGGCTGGCGGACGACGATGATGTCGATGCATCCGGACAGGGTGGCGGGGTTCAGGCCCTTGTACAGCTCCTTGACGGTGACAAACACCTGGCCCGCCAGCTGCCCCACGTAATTCATGGTCTGAGCCTGGAAAACACACACACACACACACACACAGTTAATTCGGGGGGCCAGCTGCCTACAGCCCGGCAGACCAGGGACTCCGCGTCCCATCTGGCGCCCTGCCAGCATCATTTTGTTTTCTGCTCCCGGAATGGACTCCACGCCCGCCCTGTCGCCCACCTGCCTCCACCTGGGACATCCCAGGAGGCCTCCGGAATACCCCCCTGGGGAATCAGAGAACCTGTTCCGTAATTCTTTTTTTTAATATTTTATTGATTTTTTACAGAGAGGAAGGGAAGATAGAAACATCGATGAGAGAGAAACATTGGTCAACTGCCTCCCGCACACTCCTCACTGGGGATGTGCCCGCAACCAAGGTACGCACCCTTGACCGGAATCGAACCCGGGACCCTTCAGTCCGCAAGCCGACACTCTATCCATTGAGCCACACTGATTTCGGCTGTTCCATAATTCTTAACCAACGGCAAGTTCATGGCCCCACCGGCAATAAACGCCCCCCTTCCCCAGCCTCTACCCCTGGACAGCCTTAACTGAGCACTGAGATTTTATTTTATTTTTTACAGAGAGGAAGGGAGAGGGATAGAGAGTCAGAAACATCGATGAGAGAGAAACATCGATCAGCTGCCTCCTGCACACCCCCCACTGGGGATGTGCCCGCATCCAAGGTACATGCCCTTGACCGGAATCGAACCCGGGACCCTTCAGGCGGCTGGCCGACGCTCCATCCACTGAGCTAAACCGGTCAGGGCTGAGAATTTTTTAAAAGGAGATACTACTATCCCCCACGTACCAGGATGGCTGCTGTCTAAAAAAGCAAGAAAAGCAAGCACTGGTGAGGACGTGGAGAAACCAGTCCACATGCCCTGTCGATGGGAATGCAAAACGGTGCAGCCACAACACAGCACAGGGAGCTGATCCTTCAAAAATTAAAACGAGAGCTGCCATCCCGTCTGGCCACTCCGCCTCTGGGTGTTTGTCCAAAAGAACGAACAGCGGGACCTCAGAGCACTAGCTTTGCACCCATGCTCACAAGCGTAGAGGCCCTCTGGGAAGGCACATGGGCATTTCTTTCCTCATTGTCCGCTGAGTCCCAGGCGACAGGCAGAGCTCGGGCATCTGAGACTTTTTCCTAACTTGGCATTTCCTAGCTTGACCTTGTGGGAAACGCTACGTGCCCAGGGCTACTGCCTCCAGCTGAACCCCATTTTTCCAGATAGTCTCTGGTCAATTAAAAACAGCTACAGCACTTCCATCAGACCCAAACAGATGGCACAGCAGGAGTAAAAACCCAAAGCACATTTCCACATAGGAGTCTACCTACCCCTTTAATAAGACACAGTGTGTTCAACTCCAAGACAGCCCGTTGTATTTTTTTTTTTAATCTTACCAAAAAGAGTCAACTGTTAAAACTACACGTGGGAATTTGGATTCTTCCAGGCCCAGCCCCTGAATCGTCAACTCAGGAATCAGTAGCTCTGCTCCTCCTCCTATCTAATAAAGAGGGAAGATGCTAATTGACCATCGCTCCATCACAAAGATGGCTTCACCCACAGCTGAAGCCAGATTCCCATAAGGAGCTTTAAGGAGTAATCAGCAGGGACCTGAGGCCACGCCCTCCCCTACCCCTGTGAGGCTTGACAGAGGACCTCAGGCCACACACCCCACCCTGGCGTCAGGCTGGGGGACCTCAGAGCACGCCCCCTGTCCTGGCACCAGGCCAGGGACCTGAGGCTATGTCCCCTGGCCGGCGGGGCTTGACAAGGGTGGGGTGACCAGGTGTGGATCTAGCCCAATGAGGGTGGGGGCCGGCCAGGTCTGGGTCTCATGCGATTTTGTGGTGCATGTGGATGGGCAGGGACTTGACTCTGGGTCCCATGGTGAGCCCCAGACACTGACAGGAGGAAGATTTTCATGTACATTTTACTAATTTTCTTTCATCTCTGACACTTCTATTTTAGAGAAAGAGAAAGAGCAAATAGCAACATTAAACTATTTCCTCTAATTAATCCCCTTTTAATGTGCACAAATTTCACACACCAGGCCCCTAGCTTACTCTATAAGTGGGTAAAAGTGAATTCTATTCCTTTCCAGTTCTCCCAGTGGTAATGCTATTGGAGGAACCCTGCCCGGGGAATAACGGTTTCTCCATCTTAGACAGGAGGTGTGCGCCTTGGGAATGGATCGGCGACGTGGTGCAGCCCCAGGACGTCCCCCCACTTTCCTCTTCTCTGGGAAGGACGCGGAGAGAGACCTCACACCAAGGCCACCACAAACACACAACTCGCGCCCTAAACACAGCTCTGCCTTCCGTGCTATCCTCTCCTCTCTACGACCCGAGTGGCTCCCTCCTCCACCCGGCTCCCCGCCGTCCCCTCCGTGTCCCTCCTCACCGGCGGCCAGCCTCCCCCGCCCCGCCCTCCGGGTCAGGTCACGACCTCACCGCCCACCCAGGGCAGCGGCTGGATGACCGGGAGCCGCCGTTTGTCCGGCGGCTGGAAGGACCTCGTCCACCACGCTGGTCTCTCTCCGGAGGCCAGGAGGCTCGCTCCTCCCCGGGCGCCCACCCCAGGGCCTGGGGGGATGTCTGGTCGGTCATACCTGCCACATCTTCTTAACTATTCCCACTCGTTCTTTGACTAGAACCTTCCACATCCCAAACACGGGTGTCTAATCTTACTTTGTTTGCCTGTCCAACTAGGGACCCCTGGAAGGACTGGATTAAATCTCTACGGCGAATAGCTTCCCAACACGGAAGTGCTTCATTGGTTTATAACAGCAATGTTCAACCTTTCTTTTTTTAATTTTCTTGAACATGCACTTATTTCAATTAGACAATTTAATCTGAAAACTTGATTACTATTTCACTGTCAAATTTAATACTCTACCAACAATCTTAGTTTACCTTGTAAATATTAATGGAAAGTATTATTTGCATTCTTGAGTAGGCCCTGAGCATTCCTGGTGCTAGATTCGATTTAGATATAAAGCAGCTGCTAAGTCTCTGATACCTGGGTCCCGATTTGAGGTGGGAACCTTTCTTATCTCATAGCACACATAAGCCAATTACTAAAATTCTGGCCAAACAAAACGTACAATTTTGATTGGTTTACCAAAAAATAAAAATAATAGTTTTGCTCCAAAGTGACTTAAAAAAAAAAAAAAAAAAAGCAGATGCCTATGCTTGTATGTAAGGATTTCTGGTATGGATATTTAACCAATCAGATGCAACCTGATGATGCCACATAACAGACAGAATGCAACTCTGTCATGTGACCTGTGTTTTGGTTCAAAACAGGCCAGGCCGCTCACACCGGACAGCTGTTGTTGTGCTGGCCGGTGTCTTTTTTTTATTTCCCAATCGAAGGGTAAGAGGTCAATGGCCCTGACTAAACGGTCAGGGGTGGCGTGTTTTAAAAAATCCTCGCGGCACCTGGGTTGAACACGGCTGGTTGAGACTGTTCCCATGGGAACAGAGGCTGCAGGGTCAGCGCAGCCTCCCTCCTCTGCTGGCACAGTGACAACAGACGCATGCCCAGCCTGGCGGCCCAGGCTCGGGGAGGAAAAAGCCCCTGTGTGGCTCAAGGCCAAGAGAGGGCGACAGCGGGTCTCCAGGACAGCGAGCACTCCGCACCCGTCCGCAGGGCACGGCGGCCACGGGGGTGGACAGCCAGAAGCACCGGAGGTAGAACACGCACCGACTCCCTGCAGAGGGGGCACTCGGTGGGTCTGTGCCCAGGAAAGCAGGGGCCACGCGGACCTGGGACTGTCGCTTCCTCGCCACCTGAGGAGGAAGTCTGACTCAGTCGTGGCTTCCACGGCTCTTCTCAGGCGTGTGTCACCGGCCGTCCCCCTCAGGGCCCTCAGGAGGCACATTCACACCGCTCCCCACTAGAATCGAGGTGCGAACACCCTCTCTGCTCAGTCTGCGGTCTGGGTCTGCACGTCTGTCCTCAGACCCAGCATCACTTCCTGGAGTGCTTTGCCAGAACCCAGGGCGGTGCTCAGCGACACGCGCTCCGGGCCGCCTCCCCGCACAGCCGGGCCGGGGACACGGGCACAGGGACACGGGGGGGCCGGGTGTCAGGCAGCAGGTGCTCACAGACACCGGGGGGACGGGTGTCAGGCAGCAGGTGCTCACGGACACCGGGGGGACCGGGTGTCAGGCAGCAGATGCTAATGGTCACCGGGGGGACCAGGTGTCAGACAGCAGATGCTAATGGTCACCGGGGGGACCAGGTGTCAGACAGCAGATGCTAATGGTCACCGGGGGGACCAGGTGTCAGACAGCAGGTGCTCACAGACACCGGGGGGACCGGGTATCAGGCAGCAGGTGCTCACAGACACCGGGGGGACCGGGTATCAGGCAGCAGGTGCTCACGGACACGGGGGACCAGGTGTCAGGCAGCAGGTGCTCACAGACACCGGGGGGACCGGGTGTCAGGCAGCAGGTGCTCACAGACACCGGGGGGACCGGGTGTCAGACAGCAGGTGCTCACGGTCACCGGGGGGACCGGGTGTCAGGCAGCAGGTGCTCACAGACACCGGGGGGGCCGGGTGTCAGACAGCAGGGTGCTCATGGACACGGGGGGACCGGGTGTCAGACAGCAGGTGCTCATAGTCACGGGGGGACCAGGTGTCAGACAGCAGGTGCTCACGGACACTGGGGGGACCAGGTGTCAGACAGCAGGTGCTCATGGTCACCGGTGGGACCAGGTGTCAGACAGCAGGTGCTCACAGACACCGGGGGGACCGGGTATCAGGCAGCAGGTGCTCACGGTCACCGGGGGACCGGGTGTCAGGCAGCAGGTGCTCACAGACACCGGGGGGCCGGGTGTCAGACAGCAGGTGCTCACGGTCACCGGGGGGCCGGGTGTCAGACAGCAGGTGCTCACGGACACGGGGGGACCGGGTGTCAGGCAGCAGGTGCTCACAGACACCGGGGGGCCGGGTGTCAGACAGCAGGTGCTCACGGTCACCGGGGGACCGGGTGTCAGGCAGCAGGTGCTCACAGACACCGGGGGGCCGGGTGTCAGACAGCAGGTGCTCACGGTCACCGGGGGGCCGGGTGTCAGGCAGCAGGTGCTCATGGACACGGGGGGCCGGGTGTCAGGCAGCAGGTGCTCACAGACACCGGCGGGGGGTGGGGACTGGATCTCAGGCAGCCAGAGCCCCCGGACTGGAAACCAGCCCCACCCCTGCCAGCGGAGTCCTGCTGCCTCCTGTCAGCCGCAGGCCTGCGGGCCTGGGTGCAGAGCCACAGTGGCCTGAATCCAGCCCAGCCCGGGTGAGGTGAGCACGTCGGGGAACCAGCAATACCCCCGCCCCCCGTACCCCCCCCCCCCGAGTTCAGCAGCAGCACCGGGCCGAGATCCTGTCCACCAGAACCAGCGAGACACCGTTAAACCTTTACACCGCGGTCCCGTCACAGTCCCTGGGGTCACAGCTGTTGGGGGACGGGACCACCGGGTCACACTGTCCACTGCGTGTCACAGTGACGCAGGGACACCCTGGCAGTGCCCCGTCGGCAGAGAGGGGCCCGCCGTTAGGTACGGAACTCGCGCAGGCCCCCAAAGAGGTGAGAGGTGCCAGCGCGCTCCAAGCCGGTGAGCCTGCACACCGCCCATGTGACCTCACAGCCCGCCGACACGTGTGTGCACACACACGCACACACACACACACTCGGTCATACAATGCAGTGAGTCTGCACACCGCCCGTGTGACCTCACAGCCCGACGACACGTGTGTGCACACACGCACACACACTCGGTCATACAATGCGGTGAGTCTGCACACCGCCCATGTGACCTCACAGCCCAACGACACGTGTGTGCACACATACACACACACTCGGTCATACAATGCGGTGAGTCTGCACACCACCCGTGTGACCTCACAGCCCGACGACACGTGTGTGCACACACGCACACACACACTCGTTCATACAATGCGGTGAGCCTGCACACTGCCCGTGTGACCTCACAGCCCGACGACACGTGTGCACACGCACACACACACTCATTCATACAATGCGGTGAGCCTGCACACCGCCCATGTGACCTCACAGCCCAACGACACGTGTGTGCACACATACACACACACTCGGTCATACAATGCGGTGAGTCTGCACACCACCCGTGTGACCTCACAGCCCGACGACACGTGTGTGCACACACGCACACACACACTCGTTCATACAATGCGGTGAGCCTGCACACCGCCCATGTGACCTCACAGCCCGCCGACACGTGTGTGCACACACACACACACACACACTCGGTCATACAATGCGGTGAGTCTGCACACCACCCGTGTGACCTCACAGCCCGACGACACGTGTGCACACACACACACGCACACACACACTCGGTCATACAATGCAGTGAGTCTGCACACCGCCCATGTGACCTCACAGCCCAACGACACGTGTGTGCACACATACACACACACTCGGTCATACAATGCGGTGAGTCTGCACACCACCCGTGTGACCTCACAGCCCGACGACACGTGTGCACACACACACACGCACACACACACTCGGTCATACAATGCAGTGAGTCTGCACACCGCCCATGTGACCTCACAGCCCGACGACACGTGTGTGCACACACACACGCACACACACACTCGGTCATACAATGCAGTGAGTCTGCACACCGCCCATGTGACCTCACAGCCCGACGACACGTGTGTGCACACACGCACACACACACACACTCGGTCATACAATGCAGTGAGTCTGCACACCGCCCATGTGACCTCACAGCCCGACGACACGTGTGTGCACACACACACGCACACACACACTCGGTCATACAATGCAGTGAGTCTGCACACCGCCCATGTGACCTCACAGCCCGACGACACGTGTGCACACACACACACGCACACACACACTCGGTCATACAATGCAGTGAGTCTGCACACCGCCCATGTGACCTCACAGCCCGACGACACGTGTGTGCACACACGCACACACACACTCGTTCATACAATGCGGTGAGCCTGCACACTGCCCGTGTGACCTCACAGCCCGACGACACGTGTGCACACGCACACACACACACACACTCAGTCATACGAATGCGGTGAGCCTGCACACCGCCCGTGTGACCTCACAGCCCGACGACACGTGTGCACACGCACACACACACACACACTCAGTCATACGAATGCGGTGAGCCTGCACACCGCCCGTGTGACCTCACAGCCCGACAACACGTGTGCACACACGCACACACACACTCGTTCATACAATGCGGTGAGCCTGCACACCGCCCGTGTGACCTCACAGCCCGATGACACGTGTGCACACACGCACACACACACTCGGTCATACAATGCGGTGAGCCTGCACACTGCCCGTGTGACCTCACAGCCCGATGACACGTGTGAGGATGACAAATGACGCTGATGTCCCAGCAAAGGAAGGAAGAACTGAGAGGCAGCGCGATGCAGGGCAACCAACACTGGCCGGACGTCAAGGCACCTGCTCTCGGCCCACGCCGGGCGGCACAGCTGGGGCACAGCTAGGGGCAGGCCGCTCACTCCCGTCCGCCAGCCGCTCTGCCCACTGAGCTCACCGTCTCGCACACAGGACAGCGAAGCGGCCGTACCTTTCGGGATGCGGGACATTTCCCGCTCGCCAGAGCTTGACCGGTGACATGCGTCCAAAGAAAGAACACTCACCACAAAAGCTCAAGGTGCTTTGAAAAAGCCTGCTATCAGACTAAGACCTCCTGACAAAAGTGACACAGCAGCAAAACCAGCAGGCGCTGGAGTCACCCCCACCCTGCCCCAGTCCTGTCAGGCCCTGGAGCCCCCCCCACCAGAGTCCTGTCCGGCCCTGGAGTCCCCCCACCTAAGTCCTGTCCGGCCCTGGAGCCCCCCCACCAGAGTCCTGTCCGGCCCTGCAGCCCCCCCCACCTAAGTCCTGTCCGGGCCTGGAGCCCCCCCCACCAGAGTCCTGTCCGGCCCTGCAGCCCCCCCACCTAAGTCCTGTCCGGGCCTGGAGTCCCCCCACCTAAGTCCTGTCCGGCCCTGGAGCCCCCCCACCAGAGTCCTGTCCGGCCCTGGAGTCCCCCCACCTAAGTCCTCTCCGGCCCTGGAGCCCCCCCACCAGAGTCCTGTCCGGCCCTGGAGTCCCCCCCCTAAGTCCTGTCCGGCCCTGGAGTCCCCCACTAAGTCCTGTCCGGCCCTGGAGTTCCCCCCTAAGTCCTCTCCGGCCCTGGAGTTCCCCCTAAGTCCTCTCGGCCCTGGAGTTCCCCCTAAGTCCTCTCCGGCCCTGGAGCCCCCCCAACTAAGTCCTGTCCGGCCCTGGAGTTCCCCCCTAAGTCCTCTCCGGCCCTGGAGCCCCCCCAACTAAGTCCTGTCCGGCCCTGGAGTTCCCCCCTAAGTCCTGTCCGGACCTGGAGTCCCCCCACTAGAGTCCTGTCCGGACCTGGAGTCCCCCCACCTAAGTCCTATTTGGGCCTGGAGTCCCCACCTAAGTCCTGTTTGGGCCTGGAGTCCCCACCTAAGTCCTGTCCGGGCCTGGAGTTCCCTCCCTAAGTCCTGTCCCGACGCTGAGTCCACCCACCAGCGTCCTGTCCGAATAAAGCAGGTCAGCTAAGGCGGCGCTCCCACTCATCCCAGCTCCGCGTGGGGACCAGGAGGGACGGCTGCTCCGGTGATCAGGCTGCTCCAGGCAGGCGGTCCGGCAGGAAGGAGGAGGGAGCGGCAGGGGTGCTGAGTGAGCGTGTCAGCACGAAGGCCCTGTCACCCCCACAGAAGTGGGTGCCAGAACATCGCCTCGCAGGGAGCAGGCAGAGCGGGCCGGGGTCCCCACCAGGGCCGGAGCACCCCACGCCGAAGCCAATCAGTACAACTGCCGGCACCTCTCGGATGGGCCAAAGCAGTAGCCACCCCGATCCCTGAGGTCCCGGGAGGGTGGGGCCGCTGACACAGTCAGGGTTGGGTAATGGAGGTCTCTCCACTCCTCACCTACTTGTTACATCAGAAAAACATCAGCATTTGTCCCCAAACTGGCAGAACCCTCCTCCAGGCTCACAGACTGCCAAGGAACACTGGCTTCTTGAGCGAAGGCCAACGTTCAAAGCTCCGGCCATCGCTTTCATAACCCACACCAGCCCCCCTACAACCACAGGGTCAATTCAGGGTGGCCCCAGCCCCACCCAACAGGAAAATGGGCAAAACACAGAAGGAGTTCAGAGAGGAAGGAAGGAAGGAGGGAAGGAGCCCATCTGGGCAATGATCACGGGAAGATCCTCAACCCCGTTCACAACTGACCACGTGCAAAGCAAAGGGGCCTTCTGAGTGGCCCAAACTCAACGCATTTCAGAAACGCCCAGGGTTGGGGGTACGAGGGCGGGATGCGGCAGGGCAGTAGCTGTCACTCGGCACCTACTAGCGCACCCCAGCAATGCTGCAAGAGCCACAGACAGACAGTATGGGGCACTGAGTGTGGACCAGCACACCAGAGGAGGGGATATTGGAAAACTGTTCTTAAAAAATGGAGAGGTAGCTCAGGAACTAACACGAAAAGGTACTCGTTGAGGTGAGGGGGGAGGGAGTAGGCAAGTACTTAAAACATGAACCCCCTTGTTAAGAATTACATGTACTGCCGAAACCGGTTTGGCTCAGTGGATAGAGCGTCGGCCTGTGAACTGAAGGGTCCCGGGTTCGATTCCGATCAAGGGCATGTACCTTGGTTGTGGGCACATCCCCAGGGGGAGGAGGAGTGCAGGAGGCAGCTGATCCATGTTTCTCTCTCATCGATGTTTCTAACTTTCTATCCCTCTCCTTTCCACGCTGTAAAAATTACATGTAGCCGAAACCGGTTTGGCTCAGTGGATAGAGCGTCGGCCTGAGGACTAAAAGGCCCCAGGTTCCATTCCGGTCAAGGGCATGTATGTACCTTGGTTGTGGGCACATCCCCAGTGGGAGGTGTGCAGGAGATAGCTGATCGATGTTTCTCTCTCACTGATGTTTCTAACTTTCTATCCCTCTCCCATCATCTCTGTAAAAAAAAAAAAAAAAAATCAATAAAATATTTTTTTTTTAAAGAATTACATGTACTCATATCCTGACGTGCATTACAAAACTCCTGGACTGATCCCCACACAAAACTCCTGGACCGAGTCCCACGCCAAACAGGGTTCGTTCACGGGCCCCCCAGAACCAGGCCTGGAGGGGAGCCTCGCTCCTCAGCATGGGCATTTCCCCCGAGCTGGCTTCTGAGGGTCACTGTCTACATGGGCGTGTGTTACTTTAACGTTAGGTTGTGAGGACCTCAGAGAACACAACCCTTGGACCCCGCTCTGACCCGCTCCGTGTCAAGGTCTCCCCGTCACGGAACCCACTGAGACTCCAGGGGGTAAAGGGGGTCAGGAAGGTCCGATGGGCGACCGCTCAGCTCCTCCAGCTTTTTTGTTTTTTGTTGTTTTTTTTTTTAATATATTTTATTGATTTTTTACAGAGAGGAAGGGAGAGGGAAAGTCAGAAACATCGATGAGAGAGAAACATCGATAACCTGCCTCCTGGGGATGTGCCCGCAGACAAGGTCCATGCCCTTGACCGGAATCGAACCTGAGACCTTTCAGTGTGCAGTCCGATGCTCTATCCACTGAGCCAAACCGGTTTCGGCATCCTCCAGCGTTTTGCAAGGCTCCGATCGGACAGCCCCGCGTGACGGGTGTCCGCAGGTCCCTGCCAAGCAGCACAAAAGGCCTGGCCGGCGGGTGACAGAGGCGCCTAAACTGCAGGGCGGCCAGACCTCGGTCCCGACACCCTGGCTGCTCACGATCCGACTCTCATCGAGCTCCGGGCTCGGCTTCCTCTCTTCACACACAGGCAAGAGCCCTCTGCCCACGTCTGTGTCTCGGTCAAAGAGAACGCCCTGCTCTTGTGTCTCTGGAAGGACAGCCGCTCGCCAGCTCCACCCCAGGAATGCTTGGAGGGCCAGCTGCCAGGCCCGGAGCCCGGCCCCCGCAGCTCGGGGGTGAGAATGCAGACGGCCAAGGTTCGGATCCCAGCTCCCCCCGCAGCCTAACCTGTGACCACAGCAAGCCACTAACCCCTCAGCGCCTCCGTTTCCCACCTGCAGAATGGGATGGCATTGCCGTGGCCCAGCCTCCCAGGCCTGTGGAAGGTAAATAACCATGGGGCACAAGACATGGCGGGGGGGCGGGGGGAAGAGGCAGGAGAGGGCATGTGCTGGGGGGTTGGGAAGGCCCGGGGGGAGGTCAAGGGTTGGGGGGGGGGGGGAAGGAAACATATGTACTACTATTTGTAATACTTAAAATAAATAAATAAAATTTAAAAAAAAAAAAAAGAACTTTACCAAGGCTGGCACAAATGGCAGCCAGGTGCCAGTCCTGTGCTCAGAACTGGCTCCAGGCAAAGGCTGGGCTTTGAACTAAGTTCCTGCCTCACGGAACTTTGCACACATCAACTTTGTTTTTCTTAATCTTTATTGCTTTATTACCTATGGTCCCCTCTTTTCCCCCAGCAACCCCCTGCACCTTCCCCAAAAGACAGGGCAGAGAAGACGGCTGGCTCCAAGGAGAACAGAAATATTAGGGGGGCACGCTTTTATTCCCACAGGCCGGCGACCCGTTTCCGTTTGTCCAAAACACCGACGCTCAGCGGCGGGAAATTCCCTTGCCCCGGAGCGCACCTTGCTGGGCGACGGAGCCCCACGACCCCGTGACCTTTGTGGCTTGTCGCTGTGTAAACCGTGCTGCTTGCCTAGGGGGCCCCGTGCATACAGAGGAAGGCTTCATCAGAAAGAGGGGGGCTTCCTGGAAACGAGGCGTGTATGGACTGTTCTGTCCTGAAGCAGCTGGCAAACAGGTGTGACCGGGTCACAGGACCTGCAGTCAGCGCACGGGGACAGGCGGGCCACAGAGCCCGGAGTCCCGGCTACGGGCCTGGAGCTTGTTTCTGGAAGGCCCCAGCGTTCAGCACCAGCAAAAACATTCCAAGCCCGTGGTCGGCAAACTGCGGCTCGAGAGCCACATGCGGCCCTTTGGCCCCTGGAGTGTGGCTCTTCCACAAAATCCCACGGCCTGGGCGAGTCTATGTTGAAGAAGTGGCGTTAGAAGAAGTTTAAGTTTAAAAAAGTTGGCTCTCCAAAGAAATGTCAATCGTCATCCTGTTGGTGTTCGGCTCTGTGGACGAATGAGTTTGCCGACCACTGTTCTAAGCTGTTGCAGGGATCGCAGACGACCACCAGCTGCGGAAAAGCAGCCTGCTCCTCGCCAGCCTGCGCCCCATCCTTGCACACCCACCCAACTTTCTGGGGGGGGGGGGGACAACGGACATCGTGCCATCTGAAGAACCAAGAGATCCTTCGGCCCCTCGCCCGAACCCCCAAGTTCTCCCCGTGCGCTGAGACCCAGCAGGTTTGCCCCTGCAGTCCTGTCTTTTCTAGAATGCATGAGGCGGGCTGTGGTAACTGAGACCAGGGTCCCACAGCCAGCTAAGGCCAAACTGGGACCGGAGCCCAGGCCTCAGACCCACTAGCTCAGGCCATGTGTCCCGGGTTCCGCCCGGGCTTGCACCACGTGGTCCTCCGTAAGCAGGAATAGAAGCCCCAAGACAAACACCCACACACAAAACGCTTGCCAGTCAAACAAACGTTGGCAAACATGAAGCGTTAGCAAAAGAAGGAACCAACACATAAACCCCTAGATCCTCCAGCACGCCTGGGGGTGGGGGTGAGAAAACGTGTGTTTGTTTCTTGATTGCGATACACTTTCCTCAATGGCTTTAATTCCTGGGACCCGGATGACGGAGCACGGGTTCACGGTAAATTTCGCTGCCATACATTACCCCCCATAAAATAAACTTGAAAAAAACCTTTTCAAGCTCATCTTGTCCTACAGTCCTGGGGAGATTATTGGTGCTAAAAACTCCCCCATTGAATGCTGCCTACATTGATGTTTCCCGTGTTTCCGGCCCAAAACAGGGCTGACGTCGGCTGTCACCAGCCACCTCCACGCCAGCGCTATGTCGCTTAGAGTGATTTGCAAAACACTGCTTTCCTCCCCAAATAAAACTATGTGCGGGGTCACCTGATGGGGCTCACGAGGCCCAGGGCCCCGAGGCTGGCTGCGGGGAGGGTGCACCAAGGCCTGGCCATCCGGGGACCGCGGCCACCTGGGGACCCAGATCCCAGCCCGGCTCACCGCCGCCCAGCAGCTGCGTGACCTTGGGCGCGGCGGCCTCAGTTTCCCCGGCTGCACAGCAGGCATCTGAACCCTTCGGGGTACCTTCTCATGACGGTGCCCGGGCAAAGGGCAGGGGCTGCCCGCTGCAAAGAGAGCACCGCCTCTTCCCCCGCGATCGAGGGGATCGAGGGTCCCCGGGCGGCCAAGCTCCCCGGCGCCCCGCCCCGCCCCCACCCCGCCGGTCCAACCAGCGGCTCAAGGTCAGCCCCGCGGGCGCTGAGCGGGCACCGCCAGGATCCCGGGGGAGTGAGGGGGGGGGTGCCTGTCCGTCCAACCCCGGCCGCTGTCTCCGCCTCCCTCCAGAACCACTTCCGCGACCGCGCCGCGGGGACAGCACGCGCGGGGCCGCGGGCGCCAGCCAGGTGGGCACGGCGCCCCGGATCCCCGCCGCCCCCGCCGAGGCCGCGGCCCCGCCCTCGACCACCGCCTGCGGGGCTCCGCGGGGCTCGCCCGGGCCCCACGGCCGCGCCGGGGCTGCTACTCACCGGGGGCGCCGCGCGCGTGGCCGCCTTTGTATGCAAACACCGCCCGGCGCGCTCGCTGACAGCACGGCAGCGGGGCGGGGGCGGGGCGGGGCCGGGGGCGGGGCGAGGGGCGGGGAGGGGCGGGGCGAGGGGCGGGGCCTGCGAGCGGGTGGCCGCCAGGGCCCTCGCGACGGACGCCCGGGCCGGGTGTCGCTTTCAGAGCCCGCCCTCCCGAGGCGGTAGAGTCCCCCCAGGAGGAAGGCCGGGCCGCCAGCCCTCCTTCAGCGCCTACCTTACCTTTCCTGGGGGGCAGCTGGAAGGGGAACAGGGACCAGACCTTTAGGGCCTCGTGGGCCATTTTATTTTTTTTTATCATTGTTTAATAAATTGTTTTTCTTATTGTTTAAAGTATTACAAATAGTAGTACATATATTTCCTCCCCCCCCCATTAAGCTCCCCCAGCACATGCCCTCACCTGCGCCCCCCCCCCCCCCCCCCCAGTGTCCTGTATCCATTGGTGATGCTTTTAGGCCTGCATATAGGTCCTTCGGTTGATCTCTGACAACCCCTGCCCCCCACCCTCCCCTGCCTTCCCGCTGTAGTCTGACAGTCTGTGCCATGCTTGTTTGCCTCTGTATCCATTCCCCCGCCCCCCCCCCCCCGTTTCTTTTCTTTAAAAAATCTTGTCTCTGCATGCTAGAAATGAGCATATAAGAACAAAAAATGTTTGAGTCTCCGTTTCAATGTCCAACAGTTCTGATTCTCGTGGGCCATTTTAAAGAGGCCTGGATAGTGCCCCGGCCGGGGTAGCTCAGTTGATTAGAGCACTGTCCCAATACACCAAGGTTGCAGGTTCAACCCCTGGTTGGGACATAAATAATCAATGAAGGCAGAGATAAGTGGAACAAGGGATCATTGCTTTCCTTCCATCTGACCCCGCCCGCCCGTCTGGAGCCTCCCTGGGAGAGCCCCGAAGGGCTGTCAGCCTCCAGGTGGCCAGAGGTGGTCTGAGCTCTGACTCAGCCTAGGTCATCCTCAGGGGCCTAACCTGGCAGAGCAGGAGGAGCAGGGAGGAGGGACACCTGCCCCTGCCTGCTGGAGGAGGAGGGGCCTGAGCAAAGCAACCCCAGCACCCTGGGTTCTGTAGGCTCAGTTTCACAGTCTGGAAAGTGGGGAGGCAGACGCTCAACCCACAAGTCCACCTTGAGGACTGAAAAGGCCATTGTGTAGGTTACGGGGCCAACTGCTGGCCTCCTGAAAGATTTTCAAATTCTGGAACCCCACCCATTGCGACTCCCAGAAAGATATGCTGAATGTTGGCCCCACTCAGCCCGTGCCAGCCACCCTCCTGAGAGGGTAACCATTGCTGAGGATCGGGGGGGGGGGGCCCCTAGGCAATGACAACCCCTCTGCTGGAAGGGCCACTGCCCCATGCTAACTGGGAAGCGCCCCTCCCCCCTTTAGCCGGCGACAGGAACTTTACCACCAGGAGTTCTGGAGTTTTCCAGATTAACTGCCTGCACAGGAGACAGGGCCCTGCACCGGGGGTGGAGGTGGGGGCGGGGGGTCATGCCATGGAACAGTGTAGGTAGCTATGCAGTGAACGGGTCTCCTGGCAGCTCGGCGGCGCCACCAGTGGTCAGCTCTGTAAATGCCCCCGGAGGAAGGGGTGCCCCCAGAAAGAAGAGTAAGGGGGGGGAGGGCAAGGGGTGGAGGGGGCAATGGGGCGATAAGGACACATATGTAATGCCTTAATCAATAAAGACAAAAGAAAAAAAACATGCCCACAGAACCGTGGTTGGCAAACTGTAGCTCTTGAGCCACATGCAGCTCTTCCACAAAATACCACGGCCTGGGCGAGTCTATGTTGAAGAACTGGCGGTAGAAGAAGTTTTTAAAAATTGGCTCTCCAAAGAAAAGAAATGTCAATCGTTGTCCTGTTGATATTTGGCTCTGTCGACTGATGAGTTTGCCGACCACTGGGGGCCCAGAGGCTCAGGGCGGCCTGGGCTCTTAGTAAGGGAGGAGATCTGCTCGGACCCAAAGCCAGCCCTTGGCTTGGCTGGGGCCCTTGATGAGGTGGCTTCAGCAGGACACTACCTTCCTGGGGCCCCAAGAATCCGATGGGAACCAGGGGACAGAGCAGCCTGGAGCCCTGGAGGTCTGGGGGCCGCTGGGCTGACCAGAGGCTCCTGGGGGAAGGCGTGGCCCGGGTTCCATGGGGAGAAAGGGGGGAGGTAAACCAGGGAGAGCAAATGTCAGGAGCCCAAGCCCAGAGGCCCACCCCCGATGAGGGTGAGGGTCCCAGAGTAGGGCTGAGGCATCCCAGACGGGAAGGAGTCGCAGGGAGATAACCAGGAGAGGCTGGCAGCTGGCCGTCCTGGCTCTTGGCAGCCACCCCACTGCAATCCACCCCAACAGACATGAACCGGGGGCACCGCGCCCCAGCGGAGTCAGGGTGGCGCTGTCCCACCCGCTCAGAGAGCAGCCTCCGCCACCCCTCGCTCAGCCGCCCGCCCTCCTGCCCTCATCCCCGTTTGTGGGTGCCCGCCCTGGGCCGGGCCTGCGAGCAGCCCGCGGGGAAGCAGGCCAGACGCGGCATCTGCCCTCGGGGAGAGTACGTCAGAGCAGTGATGAAGGCAATCACGGCCAGTGCCACAGACATGCACAAAAACCGCCATCCTGCTCCGCCCCGCTGTGAACCCCAGGGGGGTATGGCCGCTGCGGGAGCCCCTCCCACTCCCGCCCCGAACGTGGGGCCTGAGCAGGGAACAGCACGTGCAGAGCGGCTGGCGTGTGCCGTTTGCAAGAGGGCCCTGGCTGGCCTCCAGTGGCGCGATGGGGTGCCCAGCACCCCCGCCTTCCGGGCCAGTGGCTCCCAGACGTGTCCCTGTCATCATGAAGGGCTGGGAGCCCTAACCGGTTTGGCTCAGTGGATAGAGCGTCGGCCTGCAGACTGAAGCATCCCAGGTTTGATTCCAGTCAAGGGCATGTACCTTGGTTGTAGGCACATCCCCAATTGGGGGTGGGGGTGTGTGCAGGAGGCAGCTAACTCTCTATCGCTCTCCCTTTTTCTCTGTAAAAAATGAATAAAATATATCTTTTAAAAAGAGGGGCTGGGACACCTGCTCTCCTTGGGCCAAAGGGGAAGATGCCTAAGAAGCCAGGTTAGGACAAGACTGGTGTGTTTGCTATCTTAGATGAAGGGGCAGGAATGAAATTTTCTAATACTTCCATCGTTGGCAAGGCCATAGGAGCTTATACTAGACTAGAGGACTGCTGGCTCCAAACTGCTCACCTGCCTGCCTCCGTGATTGCCCCTAACTGCTTCTGCCTGACAGCCTGATCACCCCCTAATCACTACCCTGCCAGCCTGATTGATGTCTAACTGCTCCCCTGCCAGCCTGTTTGCCCACAACTTCCCTCCTCTGCCGGCCTGGTCACCCCTAACTGCCCTTCCCTGCAGGCTTGATCGCCCCCAACTGCCCTCCTCTGCCAGCCTGGTCCCTCCCAACTGCCCTCCCCTGCAGGCCTGGAACTTCCCACAGCTTTCCCCTGCTGGCCATCTTGTGGCAGCCATCTTGTGTCCACATGGGGGCAGGATCTTTGACCCCATGAAGGCAGCCCTCTTGTGTGTTGGAGTGAGGGACAATCTGCATATTCCTCTTTCATTAGATAGGATAAGATGGATGTACCCAGAAGAAAACATATTTGTACTTAACTGAGGAATTCATCTGCTGTGGACTGATTGTCCATGAACCCCACTACTCTACCCTGTGGAAGCCCCGAGTCCTGGTGGGATGGTGTGGGGAGGTGGGAGGTGCTTCGAAGCTGATGAGGACGTGAGGGTGGAGGGACCCCCCCCCCCCCCCCCCACCGCAGAGCTAAGCAGAGCGGCGGCTGCCTCTGACTGGTGCTAGAAGCCTCTGGAAGAATAAAACCCAGTTCCCACGGAGACATTAGCACGCCCCCCGTCCATCCACCACAGCCTGTGCGCTCGGGCAGCCCCCCACCCCACCCCCCGCCGGGGAATTGTCCAGCTACCAGACTTTTCAGCTCACAGACCTTCATCCCCAGGTGAGATAAAATCTGAGACGCTACCTTATACAACCCTCTGTCCGCTCAGAACAAGCAGGAGAGCAGAGAAGGACTGGATTTGCCAGTGCACCCCACATTAACTACAGGGCTTTCCTCCAAACTCTAAGATAGAGCTTCTGCAGAAAGTCACCGAGGCCAAAGGCAGCGGCTGAAGACACGGGCTCCGGAAACAAGTCACAGAGGCCAGAGAGAGGGCAGAGGAGAGGGCGGAGGGGCAGGAAGGAAACTCTCTGATAGTCTCATCGCGGGCAAGGCTGAGGGTGAGAGGAAGGTCAAGGTGAGGCGCCTCAGGAAAGGGGGGGGGGGGTATGCTCAACCGTGGGAGCCACTGTTCACCACAGAATTTACATGTGCTGCCCAGCCTGACAGGTATGGCTCAGCGGTTGAGCATCGACCTATGAACCAGGAGGATCAGGTTCAGCTCCCAGTCGGGGCCCCAGGCCCAGGTTACAGATTCAGTCCCCAGTGTGGGGTGTGCAGAGGGAGCCGAGCAGTGATTCTCTCTCATCACTGACGTTTCTCTCTCTCGCTCCAATATCTTTTTTTATTATATTTTATTGATTTATTTTTTTTTTTACAGAGAGGAAGGGAGAGGGATAGAAAGTCAGAAACATCGATGAGAGAGAAACATGGGTCAGCTGCCTCCTGCACACCGCCCACCGGGGATGTGCCCGCAGCCAAGGCACACGCCGCCGACCGGAATCAAACTTGGGACCCCTCAGTCTGCAGGCCGACGCTCCATCCACTGAGCCACACCGGTTTCGGCTGAAAATATCTCTTAAAGGAAAATAAACGTTGCTGGCTAGTGGCCATCCGCACTGACATCTGCGTGCTGTCTGGGGCCTAAATACCACCCCTTTCCTTACTGGCCTAGAACCGGGGGTTGGTGGAGGAAGGCAACTCTGCACTCCAAGACTTCAAATCCAGACCTCACCATCTTTTGTTCTTGGAATAAATTAAATTATTCTAGAGTTGGACGTTCCACCTACCCCTCCCCTTCTAAAGCTGTTTCCAAGACGTGGCATACACCAAAAAGGCTGGATGCATTGTCAGTACTGACTCTTAACTTGCTTCAGGTGTTGGGGGGAGGGCCCTTGAAATGTAGATTCAGCCGAGCCCCGGGAAGGAGGGAAGGAGTGGGGCCTGGGCCCACTTAAGCTCCTTTGATTGTAAGTCTTTTCATGTGAAACCCCTTTCTATTTTAGTATAAATAAACACGCTGCCTTTGGGTTGGAATTCCCTGTCTCTCCATCAGAGAAAGCAGAGATTCCACCTAGCCCCAGCTTTATTTCTACTTCTGGGTCCTCTAATCTTTTCTATTATTTCTCAATCCCCAGCTCCTCTACTCAGTAACTGGACCCACTCTTTTCTCCATGCTGGACGTAGGAAGGAGAGAGGAAACTCCCCCCCCCCCCCCCCCCGCCAACATCTAAGACCCGCAGTCTCCTTTTCTTCTAAACTGAGGTGAAATGATCTGTTTCCCAGGGCTGTCTGAAGGAATACGTTATTTAAACTAAACCACTTAGTGACTGTGACCCAGTGTACCCGGTCCACTCCGGTGAGTCCCAGAACAACAACAATGGGGATTGCTGTTATTCTCATCCATAATGAGCCCTATGAGCCTGATACCCTGTTTCCCCGAAAATAAGACAGTGTCTTATATTAATTTTTGCTCCCAAAGGTGTGCTAGGTCTTATTTTCGGAGGGATACCTTATATTACATCGAGTAGGTCTTATTTTCGGGGGATGTCTTACTTTCAGGGAAACAGGGTAGTACACATGGGATAGGGCCTGGGCTTTCGGGACGGGGAAGCTGGACAGATGAAGGGTTCATGGAAGGAGGTGTTCCACACGGACGGCCCGCACGCGGAAAGGCGCAATAAAGGCAGGCGGGACAGCTGAGCCGTGCGTGTTGTGGGGCTCCCGTGTGGGGCTCACTCCCGGGAAGAACTCAAGATGAATCCATTCTCTGCTACTTTCGCCCGCAGCACGTGGGCTGGGCCACAGGGAGGTCTCAGGCATCACTGAATGGCTGATGCCCTGATTGGCTCAGTTAACTTAGCACGGGAGGGAATTACCACTCAGGAAAGCAGGTGGTCCTTTCTACCGAGGAGCGCTCAGTTCAATGTCCTGAACCCAGCCCTAGCTGTCTGGCTCAGGAGATGGAGCATAAGCCTGTGGATTGAAGGGCCCCAGGTTTGATTCCGGTCAAGGGCACATGCCAGGGCTGCAGGCTCGAGCCCCAGTAGCGGGCGAGCAGAAGGCGTTGATCAATGATGCTCTCTCATCATTGATGTTTCCATCTCTCTCTCCCTCTCCCTTCATCTCTGAAATTAGTAAAACTATATTGAAAGAAAGAAAGGAAGAAAGAAAGAAAGGAAGGAAGGAAGGAAGGAAGGAAGGAAGGAAGGAAGGAAGGGAGAAAGAGAGAGAGAAAGAAAGAAAGAAAGAAAGAAAGAAAGAAAGAAAGAAAGAAAGAAAGAAAGGGAGATCTCTGAAATTAGTAAAACTATATTGAAAGAAAGAAAGAAAGGAAGGAAGGAAGGAAGGAAGGAAGGAAGGAAGGAAGGAAGGAAGGGAGAAAGAAAGAAAGAAAGAAAGAAAGAAAGGGAGATCTCTGAAATTAGTAAAACTATATTGAAAGAAAGAAAGAAAGAAAGAAAGAAAGAAAGAAAGAAAGAAAGGAAGGAAGAAAGAAAGACGGAGAAAGAGAGAAAGAAAGAAAGAAAGGGAGAAAGAGAGAAAGAAAGAAAGGGAGAAAGAGAGAAAGAAAGAAAGAAAGAAAGAAAGGGAGAAAGAGAGAAAGAAAGAAAGGGAGAAAGAAAGAAAGAAAGAAAAAGGGAGAAAGAAAGAAAGAGAGAAAGAAAGAAAAAGAAAGAAAGAAAGAAAGAAAGAAAGAAAGAAAGAAAGGGAGAAAGAGAGAGAAAGAGAGAAAGAAAGAAAGGAAGAAAGAAAGGGAGAAAGAAAGAAAGAAAGGGAGAAAGAGAGAAAGAAAGAAAGAAAGAAAGGGAGAAAGAGAGAAAGAAAGAAAGAAAGAAAGAAAGAAAGAAAGAAAGAAAAGGAAAAAGAGAGAAAGAGAGAAAGAAAGAAAGAGAGAAAGGAAGAAAGAAAGAAAGAGAGAAAGGAAGAAAGAAAGAAAGAAAGAAAGCAAGCAAGCAAGCAAGCGGGGGTGGAGTGGGCTGCATCAATCCTGCTGCCTGGGGTAAGGTGGCTGGGGGGGGGGGGGGGCATCTTTCTGTGCCTACAACCTGCCAGGGGCCAGGCCGTGCAGGATGGCGGCCAGGCTCCTGCGATGGTCTGACTCCCAGTTCCAGGGCTAAGCAATGATCGGGAGTCGACTGCAGCCTATTTACAAAGGAACCCGGTTTTGAGTCCATGAACACGGGCAGCGGCGGCCATAACACCGCCCCTCCCCACACAGGTGCTGGGGAGACACAGGCAGCACCCACGGGCCGGGGGCCCCGGGGGGGGGGGGTGCGGTGCGGTGTCTGTCTGTCTACAGGGGCTGGCTATTCTGAGAAGCCTGACAGCTGCCTGTTCCCAACGGGGAAACAAACCCAAGAAGAAAACGGTGCTCTCTTAAATCTCGAGGACATGGCACTTCTTGGAAACGCTCCATCGCCGGAAGCCGGTCACTGTTTTGATGACGGGGAGCTGTGGACGAATCCGGAGGTTGGTCCACCCTGACTGCTCTAAAGGGTCTGAGCTAATGGCTGGATGCTGGTGGTTGGAGCAGCCCCATCTGTTTGGTAGATTCACTGATTGGCTATTATTGGTGTTTCCTGCCTGGGGGACAGGGTGTAATCTTACGATCTTAATCTCAATAAAAGGGAAGGTAAAGCCAGAGCGGGCAGTAGTCCTCCCACTAGAGTTGGAGTACCTCCTGCCCCCTCATTTCCCAAATGAACGCTTTTCTAAGTCTCTCTTCATTTGTGTGCGGCCTTCTCCAGAACCCAAGCCCTGAACCAGAACCCTGAACCACATGGGACGCGAAAGGGGTTCCCACACTCAATTGCTGATGACTCTTCCATGAGGACCCGCTGCTAATGCCTCCGCCGCGTGGAACATACAGAGGGAACGAGGGGGGCTGGGGGGTGGGGGGGCGAAGGCGAGCCTCACCTACTTCACAGGGCGCTGGGGGGGTGCCAGGGTCCTGGCTGGGGAATCGAAGGTCCTGTCCCTCCTGCCTATGGTCCTAACGGGAATCAGAGTCTGGCGATGCCACGCCAGCGCTGGCGAGGAGCGCGCCCTGGACACAGGCCCGTGTCACACGCCGGTGCCCACACCCACACCATGCTGCCTCTGCGTCCTGCACGTGATCGAGCTCCAATGTTTGGGGGGGGGGGGATGTAAATTGGAGTTTTACAAATATAGACCACGGTGCATTGCACTTAAAAGGTCTCCACGAGCTGAAACCGGTGTGGCTCAGTGGACAGAGCGTCAGCCTGCGGACTGAAGGGTCCCGGGTTCGATTCCGGTCAAGGGCATGGACCTTGGTTGTGGGCACATCCCCAGTGGGGGGTGTGCAGGAGGCAGCTGATCGGTGTTTCTCTCTCATCGATGTTTCTGACCCTCTATCCCTCTCCCTCTCTGTGAAAAAATCAATTACATATATATAATAAAAATATATATTAAAAAGGGGGGCTCCACGAGAAGACCATGGGTTACTCTTTGCCGACAGAGAGAAGACCAAGTATCGGAAGGTAGAACTGAGACCCCAAGAGCTGTGTCATAGGGCGGGCGTGTCCCCAGGTTGCTGGCCCGGGTGCCGTTCTTCAGCCAGCTGAGAAGCCTGCCACGGGGAGCAGCCACGGGCACCCGGCCACGCTCCCCGCTCCCCCTCCTTTACCTTCGCCGCGGGGAGGAGTCTTGGTCTCCCCCATTCGGAGGGCAGACTGGCGGGACCCACTGAGCTTCCACTGGCTGCATTCGGAGGCCCCGCTCCTGGGGCCGAGGGCCTCCTGCTTTTCTAGTTCTCCGCAGCCTCGTCCCCCGCTTATGGGCTGTTGCTGGGACGGGCATGGTTGGCTGCCATCACCCCCTTCTTGCCTTGGATCTTGCCCCTCAGCCCCCCTCCTGTCCTCCCATGGTCCCCCCTCCAGCTGCCTTTGACCCGCGGCCTCGCTGAGGGGCCGGGAGGTGCTCATTGTTGGGTGGCAGGCTTCTGATGGTTCCCCTGGATTGTGATGTCAGCTCCAGGCGGTGTGTGGGGGGGGGGGGGGGGGAGCGAGGGAGGACCGGGCCGGGCTGCGTGGGGCTGGTGGAGGCCAGCCCGGGTTCAGAAGAGCCCTGTTGGCGCCGGGCCACACGATGCTGGGACCACGGCTGGGCCTGAGGCTTCCACGACCACGGATTTCACCTTCCTGATGCCTCTGTGTGCAGCGAGCAGACTGGAGAGAACGTCTAAGGCAGAGAGCTGCACCGCCCCCTCCCCAGGGCAGACCGGCCCCAGGAGGAAGCTGCCCTGTCTATTCTCTCGGAGCGTGCGTGCTGGGCAGCATCTACGAAGCTCCAAAGAGGTTGCAGGGAAAGCAGCGATGGGAGAAAGGGAAGCGGCACAGGAGCCCTAGCAATGCCCACATCGCAGGGGAAATGATGACAAATACAGGACACAAGGGGCATGGTGCACAAAATTCGTGCACTGGGGGTGGGTGGTGCCTCAACCCAACCTGCCCCCTCTCACATACTGGGAGCCCTCAGAGGATGTCCAACTGATGGCTCACCCCCAGCCTGCCCAAGGCCTAAAGCCTCTGGCTCAGCTCAGCCCCGGCTGCCTGTGACCGCCCCCCCCCCCTCTTGGAGGCTGGGTTCTCCCCGCCACTGCCATTTCATCTCCACCCCCCCAGGGGGCCTGGCGCAAACGCCGCTTGGCCCCGCCCCACTCCTGATTGGCTAGTAGCATAGCCAACCAGGAGCAAAGATACGGTCAAATTTGCATGTTTCTCTTTTGTTATCTAGGAGGGTAATGGCTGACCTATTGTTTGATCGGCTAAAGTTAAGCAGTGACAGCAGCGAGAAGTGACAGCGTCAGAGTGGAATCCCATAACACAGGACAATGCTGCCCGGCCAGGGTGGCCCCGGTGGCTGAGCCTTGTCCCCTGCACCAGGAGGGCATGGTGTGACTCCGGGTCAGGGCACAGACCCAGGCTGGGGGTCTCCGTCCGAGGTGGGGGTGCGTGCAGGAGGCAGCCCATCGGGACTGTTGGACGCAGACGGCGCCGGTGGCTTCTACCGGGAGAAGACAGAGGACAGAGGGATTCTGGGAAGACGCAGGTTCCAAAAGATACTTCTGAGTTTCCGCTCCGCCCTGCACCAGACGCGGGTTCAGCCCGTCCACGTTTCTGTCTCGCGTCCGTGTGCCTGTCTCTCTCCTCCCGTCCTCTTGTTGAAATCAACAACACATAAATTTTTGTAAACGCGACAACACTGCCAGACTGCCATCAGAAGTCTTTGCTGGGGGGAGGGGAGGATATCGGGGGAGCTTCCCATGCCTGGCTGAGCCGTCCTCCCCCGGACGCTTAGGTTCCATAGGCCCTCTTCTCACGGCCATTTCCTGGGCGAGACCAGAACGCCTGCTGCCACCGCCACCCAGCCCAGGGGAAGGTAAGAGCTGATGACACGGCTCAGGGACGGTGGGCGGGCTCGATCTTTGGGAAAAGGCAGGGCGGGAGCCAGCTCTCTGGTCTCCCCGACGAACACCTGCGTCCCCCGCCCGCGCCCTCTCCGGACGGTGCCTTTGACTCTGGAAGAAGAGCGTCTCATTGGAGAGAAGCTCTTGGGAGGAAGACGATGTTTCTTTCTTCCCCAGCTCAGGGTACTTTGGGCAGATGGGCGGTGTCTACCGAGCCCCGGGGTGCCAGGCTGGGCGGGGTCTAGAAACTGCCTGGCATTGGGACAAGGCCTCCTTGACTTGCATCCTGTGGAAGCATCCATCTAATATAAAAACTGCTGTTCGACATGTTATCCCTGCTCTTTGGCTTCTGCAAATGCGCGCTTGCTTAAACAATAAGGAAAATGGACGACTCCCACTTCAGAGAGGCCGTCCCACCTTCCCCGGACGACGTTCCCAGGGCTGGCGCCAGACCAGGCCTGTGGTTGAGGTCTCACAGCCCCAGCACACAGGGGCTCTTTAAGAACTTGTGAAGGCGGCCGGAAACACCCCATAGTTGGGAGACATTTTTATAAAAACATATAAATGGGGAAGATTCCTCCATACCGGGGCCCAGAATGTGAGAGACGTTCTCCTCTAGACCCGCGCGTAATAAATGTCACTCCGTCTCCCTAAGCGTTGCTTGGTTCCTCTCTGGTTTTTGGTAACAACGCAGCGCAGCACCTTTCAGGCAATCGGGGGGCAAACCTAGCACATCCCGCGCTGCCTGGGGATGCAGTGGGAGCCCCCGTACCTGCAGCATCCCCAGATCATTGCACTCAGCACCAGGCTCAACACTAGGATCTCTCCATGTCATGATGAAATATTGTAGCATGCATCTCGGGTAAAACCGCTGATCCTACTGTTCTGACCGCTATGCACACGTGCTTGCTTAAAACAAAAGGGTGTTTTTCAGCTCTCTGCTTTTGCGAGATAGGACTAGGTTCCCACATCTAGCAAGATACATGGTTAGAGACAAGGAGCAGGCAACAGAGTCCGCCATAGTCCGCTGCAACTTCTCTGTCTCAGATCCGACCCTGAGAGCTGTTCTCGGAATTTAAAACAATGAAAGCTCACAGTGAAGACCCGATAAGGACCGCCTGCACCCGGGACGGTCATGAGTGATTGATCTCCATGCGTGTGGTGCCCTCCGACCGTCCTGGCCAGTTTGTCAATAAATCCCTGCTTGCTTATTACCAACGTAACCGCCTCCGTGGTCATTTGCAACTGGTCGTGGAAGACACCCCACCCCAATGGCCACCCCTCCTTACCAAAACCGGTGGGGGCGGGGGGAGCTAAAATAGTCACTTGCTTCTTAAGTCATGATCCTCATCCTCAGAAGTGCCGTCTTCTACTGAGCCCAGGAGGGGTGTGACGGAGCCGGCGTGCTCCGTGGATGCCAGCCTCCAGTCCATGTGCCAGTCTCTGGACTAGGATGCCAGCCCTCTGCCCTGCCCCAGCCCTGGGGCACCAGCCGCACTGGGGGGAGGGGCCCTCTCTCCTAGCCTCCGCCCCTCAGACTACACTCACAGACCAGTCAGAGCTTGGCGGCCGCTGCCCACTCACCACACACGCCCTCACGACGGCACATGTGTTTGAAAGGGGGTGGCCCGGCGGGAAGGCTGGCTTTGAGTCTCATCGCCCAGCTGGTCCACCTGCCAGCGGAAACCCAGCGTGGCGAGTGGGAGGTGGAGGAATGGCACGCGAGGAAGGGATCAGACGCCTGTGGGCTCCCCAGGGTCTGAGCAGGAAGGGGATGGGTCTGGGCTCACTCTGCAAAGGCCCTAGGGAGACAGGGAAGGCGGGGCAGGGACCCTCTGGGGGGCCGTGTCTGCGCCTGGGAGCTCCCGGCCGGAACCCTGGTTGGAAAGGCTGCGGAGGGCTCTGAACGTGGGGCAGCCAACAAGTTCACTGGCCCGATGCTCCTCACTGAGTCCGTCCTGTCCTTTTTGTTGTCCAGAGCGACGTGCTAACTCTACTGCAAAACCACTGCACCACCCGCCCCGCCTGGACCACCCCCAGGGGACGGGGGTCTGTGTGAGGGGGTCAGCTCGGGTTCCTAAGGCAGCTGCCTGCTTCGGCCGGTCCTGGGCGGGCTCGGCTGCTGCCCCCCACCGCCCACGATGACCCGGTCCTAGGCAGGCTCCAGGTTGGACACGGATGAGACACGCGTGAGACACAGATGGCACCCGGGGCTTCTGTCCCAAGAGGACAGAGGAACAGGGAATTCTGGGAAGACGCGGGTTCCAAAAGATACTCCGGAGTTCCCGCTCTGCCCCGCACCAGACGCGGGTCCTACCCGTCAGGTAACTCGCGTCCCCAGGGGCGGGGAGCAGCGGTCCCCATCTCCACACTGACTGTGCCCTGGGCCTCCGCCCAACTTGGGGGCTGTCCTGCCGGGACAGCGAGGACACAGGCCCAGGGGGACGGTGCCCAGGTCTTCCCGGGACCTGGGTGCCCTCAACCGGGTGTGGTCTGGGGAGCCAGAGACTGGGGTCGGGGCTGTGCTCGGTCACTCAGGAGTCCTGTCACCCCAGGATCTCGGGCTCCACAGTGGAAAGTGGGGGAGCGGGAAAACAGAGGAGCATCAGCTATGACTTTCCTCTCTTTAAAAACAAATCAATAACATGTTTTAAAAATATGTATCGATGCCCTCATCGTGACTGAAGCAAGAAGGACGCCCCAAAGAATGAACTCGTTTGTGCAAACGGCCACGTCTGCGTGCAGGACACCGTGGGAGGTGTCTGGCTCAGAGACGCCTCTGTCCCCAGAGAGGTCAAGGTCGGGCAGACAGTGTCGCCGGCAAGAGCAAACAAGGACAGGCCGTCCCCAGCCAGGTGCCCGCGGCCGTGGGAGAAGGGACCGGGGAGTGGGGGTGACACAGACCCGCGATGCTCCTCTTTTTGTCGGAAATGTGTCACGCTTTATTTCTGCGCTGCGTTGGAGTTAAGAAGCCCTGGAGGCTGACAAAGGGGAGTCGGGGGGAGACGGGTGTCCGATCCGGCCCCCGCAGGGCCGCGGCTCAGTCCAGGCTCCACCAGGGCTGCACGCACTGGCGCCGGCAGTTGTAGAAGCAGCATTTCTTGGCCTTGCGGCAGCCCCGGTCGCGCCAGCAGGTGGGCAGCATGGTGAACGGGCAGTGCGGCGTGAACTCCGGGCAGTGGCCGGACTTCTCCGCGGCCCGAGCCGGGCCGGGCCTGGCCTCTCGGGCGCCGAGGAGGAGCAGGAGGAGCAGGAGGAGCAGGAGGGGGGCCCCGGGGAGCACGCACGGGCTGCTCGGCTTCATGCCTCGGGAGGAGCGGGTCCCTGCGTGTTTCTGTCGGAGGAGAGAGGGCCTTGGGGTGTGTCTGCGAGGCACGGACTCCCGGGCGGGGACGGACGGACCCGTTGCGGTGTGTGTGACCGGCCCGCACGGGCCGAGCGGGGCTGTGGGGACCCGTTTCAGGGAAGGAGCACACGTCTTGCCAGGAACACAGCGAATGTCCTCCGACACGCACAGCAGCTCCAGTACCCACTCCCTCCTCCCCCTCCACTCTTCCTCCCCCTCCTCTTCTTCCTCCCCTTCCTCCCTCTCTTCCCTCTCCTCCTCCTCCTCCCCCTCTACTCCCTCCTCCTCCCCTCCCCCTCTTCCCTCTCCTCCCCTCCACTCCCTCCTCCCCCTCCTCTTCTTCTTCCCCTTCCTTCCCCTCTTCCCTCTCCTCCCCCTCCTCCCCCTCCGCTCCCTCCTCCTCCCCTCCCCCTCTTCCTTCTCCTCTCCCTCCACTCCCTCCTCCCCCTCCACTCCCTCCTCCCCCTGCTCTTCTTCCTCCCCTTCCTCCCCCTCTTCCCTCTCCTCTTCCTCCTCCCCCTCTACTCCCTCCTCCTCCCCTCCCCCTCTTCCCTCTCCTCCCCCTCCGCTACCTCCTCCCCTTCTGCTACCTCCTCCCCCTCCGCTCCCTCCTCCCCCTCTTCCCGCCCCTCCCCCTCTGCTACCTCCTCCCCCTCCGCTCCTTCCTCCTCCTCCGCTCCCTCCTCCCCCTCCTCCTCCCCTCCCCTTCTGCTACCTCCTGCCCTTAGGTCCTTAGGAAGGAGGACAAGGCCCCTGGTCATTAGCGCCTGCCTCTTCCTCCTCTTCCCCCTTTCTTCTCCGCCTCCTCTCCTTCTCCCTCCTCTCCCTCTCCCTCCTCCTCCTCCTCTTCCCCCTCCTCCTTCTCCTCCTCCTCCATGTCCGTCTACCACATGCCCCACCTCCATGCCTGCCTTCCTTAGGCCTTTTCAAGACTACATGACTCTCCCCTTCCCCTGGGTCATGTTGCTGAAGTTGCTTCGAACCCTCCCACCCACTGAGCTGAGTTACAAACCCCACAGAGACCGGTGGCGGCCAGCAAGCCCTTCCCGCGGCCGGGTGGATGGGCTCTCCAAGTGCAGGGGGCATGAAACAGCTCCCGTACACAGCGGGCACTAAACGGGCTTACGTACACAGCAGGCACTAGATGGAGCTCACATACAGAGCAGGCACCAAACGGAGCTCATGTACACAGCAGGCACTAAATGGGTTCACGTACACAGCAGGCATTAGATGGGCTCACGTACACAGCAGGCGCTAAATGGAGCTCACGTACACAGCAGGCACCAAACGGGGTCACATATTCGGGTCCACTAGACAGAGCTCAGAGAAGCCAGCCGACGTGCAATGACACCCACTGGCAGTGGCAGAGCTGTGAGCAGAGCCTGGACGCCTACCCCGTTCTCCTGGGCAGACGGTGCCGGTTTGTCCTGTCGCCGCTGAGCAGAAACCGCCCGCCTCCCCGCCCGCCCCGGCCTCCTGTCTTGTCACCCATGAGCTCCGTGGAGGGCCCGGGGCAGGACCCCACAGCGGCTCCTCCGAGGGCCTTCCCCGCCCGCCTGGCTGTACCCCATGGCCACCGCCCAGGGCCGGGCTGGGAACCTGGTGGCCCTGGGCCCCAGCATCCCCACCCCAAATCCGCCTCTGTCTGGAGAAGGGGGGCTTGGCCACGGGAAGCAGCCTCAGACCCCCTCTCAGGTGCCCTGCTACCCTACCTCCAAGAGACACTCGCTTCCTGCTTCCCGCTTACCGGGACTTGGTGGCCTTGTCTCCTCCGTGGAGATGGCTCCCCTACTCCAGGCTCAACAGCCACTAACTGTCCACTGGTCAGCCTCCCTGACCTCTGATTGGGCCCTGTCCCTGCCAATCCCCCCCGGATATGGAATTTCTGCTCCGCACAGAGTCCCAGGACCAGGCCTTCCTCACCAGCCTCTTTCATTCATTCAACGGGGGGCCTCTGGTTTTGTCGTAGGACGGAACCCCGCTCTGGCCAGCACTGCACAAGGTCTCTCTTGAGTCCCCCCCAAAAAAAATCCTTGCTTCTCACCCCGTTCCAGAGTTCCCCTCAGACTGTGAGCTCTTCAAGGACAAAGAGTCGGTGTTGTTGCTCTTGTTCTACATGCCCACGGCGTGGGACGGGCCACAGAGGGACAAGGAAGTGTCCGTATCCAGTCTTTATCACCTCGTCCCTGGACCATCCCCCAAGTCCTTTCTTGAAACGCTCCACCCCAAACGTATCCTCCACCTCTCCTCCACAGCGCGTTATCTCAGGTTCAAGGGGCATGGGATGTAGCAAGTTGTATGACGTCGCCGACACTAAAAGTCTGGCTCCAGGGCCAGGCGTACACCCTGGGACAGTGGTAGGCAAACTCATTCGCCAGCAGAGCCAAATACCAACAGGACAACGATTGAGATCCTTTGGCGAGCCAAAAGTTTTCAACTTAAACTTCTTCTAACGCTACTTCTTCAACATAGACTCGCCCAGGCCGTGGTATTTTGTGAAGGAGCGGCACTCAAGGGGCCAAAGAGCCGCATGTGGCTTGGGAGCCACACTTTGCCGACCCTAAGAGAGAGAGGAGCTGGCTATGTGGGCTAGGACCGCTCAGGGGCTCCAGCAGATACCCTCCCACACAACAGAGGCTCAGACAGGCAGACCTGTGAGGAGAGTCTAGAAGCTGGGGGGCGTGAGGGGTGGCCCCTGGGCTGCTGAACTTGGGGGGTCTAGGGAGGTCCCAAAAGACAGCGTCCGTGGGCAAAGCAGAGACCAAAGCTCCCAGCACAGTCACAGAGACGACCCGAAACTCAGGCTTGGGGACCGGCCCGGGCAGGGAGACCGAGGCAGGAGGAACCCGTGGCCACAGGAGGCAGAGGCTGGATCTGCCAAAGGACCGTGAGGGGCTGCGGGCAGCGGCCCGCACCTTATCAGACACATGTGACGGTACACGGTACACGGCGAGGCGGCGGCATCACGGGCTCTGATAAGAACCCCTCATGTGGGCCGTACCCACGCCTGGGGGAGGACGGGTCGCAGGGAGAGGGATCAGAAACGGACGGAAGTGTCCTTGGCCCCGTCTGGGCCTGACCGCACCCCGAGAAAACCTCCGCGGACCAACTGGGCCGCGGGAGCTGACGGCGGGCCCGGCGTGGCCGCACTGCCCGTGGCCACAGTCCACGTCTGTCTAAGCGTCTCTCCTCCCCCCTCCTCCCCCCCAGCCCCGAACCGTCGCGATGTCTTTAGGACGTACGTTCGCCGCAGCGTCACTTACGTTAATGTTGGAGGACCACACGCTCCGAATCCACCCGGGGTCTCTCATCATGGGGATCTGGAAAACGGAAACACGAGCAGTGAATGGATGAATGCTTTCTGGAATTTGACAGCGGTAAGGGTCGCACACAGCCCAGCGAATATCCTAAACACCACTTTTAAATACGTATGTGTTGTCCAAACCGGCGTGGCTCCGTGGATAGAGCGTCGGCCTATGGACCGAAAGGTCCCAGGTTCAATTCCAGTCAAGGACATTGGTTGCAGGCACATCCCCAGTCGTGGGCGTGCAGGAGACAGCCGATCGATGTTTCTCATCGATGTTTATAACTCTCTAATCCCTCTCCCTTCCTCTCTGTGAAAAAGAGAAAAACCAATAAAATATATTAAATATGTATATGTATCTTTTTACTGAATTTGGAGAGGGAGGAAGGGAGAGGGATAGAGAGCAAGAAGCATTGACGAGAGCGAGAGTCCTCGGTTGGCCACTCCCACGGAATCCACGGCTGTGGACGTGCCACGCTGAGACCCGACCAGGTGCGTCCAACCCCAAGGCCGTCGCTCTCCTCTGTCCGATTTGCCTGCCGAGGGGCCGGGAGGAGGCACTGAGGCTCTTGCCACAGCCCACGAGGAGGGCCCGAAGGGGTGGCTGCGGGCCAGGACAGAGAGAGAGAGCACAGCGGGACAGAGGGCGGGATGGCAGAAGCCGTGAGGGCCACGCACACCAGGATTCCGGGGAGCGCTGAGACTCAGCCTACCCACAATGCCCCGGGCACCGGGCACCAGACCAGCAGACTCCCGGGGATCCCGAACCCTTGACTGTGGGTTCACCACGCGCCCAGCCCCCAGTCACCCTGATGCGTGGTGGCCGTTAGAAGCTGACTGAAGGGATTTCACCCTGTGCATCTTCCTCAGTGCGGAGTCATACCGCACACTTACTGTGTGCCAGATACATAGTCAGCACCTCTCTCTCTTCTCTAAACGGTATGGGTACTGCCATCTGCTTTTGACCGGAGAAGCTGAATCTCAGAAAGCCTGAGTGGTTTCCCCAGGCCGCACAGGGGGCATGCGAGCACCTTCCCCTCCACATGGCACACCCCCCCCCCCCCCCCCCCCCCCCGTCCAGCTGGCCGGCCCCTGCTCAGCCGCCCCCGGGGCTCCCAAGACGCCAGGCCCAGCGTCAGGCAACGTAAAAGCCAGGCCCTGGCCCCTGAACTCACAAGGAGGCGGGTCTCACCGCCCCAGACAGGGAACTACCGCTGCCTCTGAGGACGGCAGAGCCACGTGCTTGTCCCTGCGTTTCTCAGAAGAGGCGGGGGGCGGGGGGGGGGGGGCGGCAGCCAGTCCCGGCAGCCCTGGCTCCCGGGAGGACTTTTACATAAAGAACCCCGCGAGAGCCCTCTGGCCTCGGGACATCCAGTTCCTTCTACGAAAGCCTGTCAGTCTCCTGAGACAGCCGCGGGGAAGCTGGGCGCGGGCCAGGTGCCAGAGCAGGGCAGGCGGGAGCCCGGACACTGCAGGACACGGTGTGCCCGTCCGCCAGGCTCGCCCCGTGCCCACTGGCTGAGCCGGTGGAGACAACAGACCCACCCCCTGGGGAGTCGACACCTGGCTGGGGGGTGGGGGGTGGGAGAGGCCCTGGAGGGAAAGGGTGTCCCTTGCTTGAGAGCAAAGGACAACACAGTCAGCCCTCAACCAGGGACACTGTCCGGCCACCCCTGGCCCGCTCACAGCCCAGGCAGGTCCACAAACAACGCTGGGAAACCAGTCAACAGATGTGAGGGGTTGGGCATGCCCTCTCCTTTCCCCCCCCCCGCCCCCGCCCCAA
This sequence comes from Antrozous pallidus, assembly GCA_027563665.1. Taxonomy (NCBI): domain Eukaryota; kingdom Metazoa; phylum Chordata; class Mammalia; order Chiroptera; family Vespertilionidae; genus Antrozous; species Antrozous pallidus. Next base: position 70,526,958 of record CM050523.1, read on the forward strand.
TTGCTGCAGGGACCTGGGGGTGGGGCTTGTTCCCAGGTTCTCTGCACGGAGCCCAAGAGCCCACGCCAGCAAGGCTGATGGACTACCCTGCTTCCCCGAAAATAAGACAGTGTCTTGTATTAATTTTTGCTCCCAAAGATGCGCTAGATCTTATTTTCGGACGGATGCCTTATATTACAGCGAGTAGGTCTTATTTTCGGGGGATGTCTTACTTTTGGGCAAACAGAGTAGATGTGAGGCAGGTGTTCAGCCTCAAAGACAGCCGACCCAGCTCTCCTCCAGCCGCCCTCCATGAGAGGCGCCTCCCTTCCTGGCCAGGCAGAGCCACTGCCAATGGCAGGCGAGGAAGGAGCCAGGGAGCCCCCAAGGGTCAGCAAGCTCTGAGCATCCTCACACTGGGAGACAACAGGACTGCGGGCTTTCAGGCCAGAGCAGGGGGAGCAGGAGCCAATGCCCACCTCTGGGTTAGCCCAGCACGGCCAGAGGGGGCTCCTTCCTGTCCCTGCCCCAACCCCTGGCCCCCAGGCGCCCAGCTCCAGCCCATAGACTCGGGGCTGCTGCAAACGCAGGAGCTGGGCTGGGCTTCCGACGTGCAGTTCTTTCCAGAAGCAGCGGGAGACAGCCTGGGGAGCACATGTGTACTGAGTCGGGGGCGCTGGTTAACAACGCAGGTTCTGGGTGAGCCCTGAGCACCTGCATTTCTTTTTTTTTTAATAAGTCTTTTATCCAACTTTTTAAAAAATATATATGTTATTGTTTTTTTACAGAGCGGAAGGGAGAGGGATAGAAAGTCAGAAACATCGACGAGAGAGAAACATCTATCGGCTGCCTCTTGCACGCCCCCTACTGGGGATGTGCCCACAACCAAGGTACATGCCCTTGACCGGAATCGAACATGGGACCCTTCAGTCCACAGGCTGACGCTCTGTCCACTGAGCCAAACCGGTTTTGGTGTGAGCATCTGCATTTCTGATTGGCTCCCAGGCTGTGCTGACGCTGCTGCTGGGCGGAGGACTGCACTCTGCATAGCACAGGACTCCAGGTTCAGACCTGCTCACACTGGGGCCCGTCGCTCAGGGGAGCACCTGGGTCACCGCCAGGTCATCCTAGAACCCCTACATCCGCCTGTCCCACGGCTGCACCACAGAGTCACACTGGCCACGGCTGCATGTGCCCATGGCTCAGGGCCCGAAATCTGACTCTGTAGGGATAGGACCTGGGATTCCATAGAATTTAAAAAAGGAAACAGAACTCAGGGATACTGATGCAGAGCCCTTTCCAAAGACCACTGCCTGCCTCCTGATCTTTAACCCTAACCCTTCACCACCACCACCACCACCACCACCACCACCACCCCCGCCCCCCCCCCCAAAACACACACACACACACACACACACACACACACACACACACACACACACGAGCTCTCTGCCTTTCCCACCTCTGACTCTCTAGCTCCACCTACCGGGTGTGCCTGTCAGAACGACCTGTCCACAGCTGGACAGAGGTACCCAGAAAGCCCTGGAGGGGGACTCGAAGGACATGAGGAAGGCTGGCTCCTGACCCAAGATAAAATTGCGCTTCCACTTTAGCTGGTCTCGATCCCGTCCATCTCTCAGGCTGCAATGCAAGCCAAGATCTCAGGGCCGGGGTGCGAAAACTTTCCCTCTCTCCATCACGGGGCTCAAGAAAGGGGGAGGGGGGGCAGGGGAGCCTATAGCCTCTGTAAGTGACGGTAACATTTAAGTGAACACTGAGCTAAGCATTGCCCTTTCTTTTCTTTTTATCACAGAAAAGCCTCCTGGGAAGAGCAACTTAAATGAGTGGCATCTGTGGGTTCCTCCCCCTGGGCACCAACTGAGCAGCATGAGGGCACCGTGCATGGAGGGGAGGGGAGGATGGTGTGGGGGAGGAGAGTGATGCCCAGACTTCCTACACAGAGCGCTTGCTAGGGCCCCGGGGCTATTTGCTAAGCATGTCCCAGACATTACTGCTGGGGTGCCCAGCTCCTTGCTTCTCGGGGTCCATGGGAGAGCTCCCCGACATCGCCCACATTCAGGCCCCCCTCGAACTGAAAGGGCAGAGCGGGACTGCAAAGACAGCTGCCATTCTGGACTGTGTGACTCGGCAGCCACCATGTGGGCCGCGTGATGTGTCAACTTACCTGGGGGCTGCCATCTTGAAATCACAAAGACCAACCCCTCCCTTTGAATTAGCCAATCGCGAAAGACTGTGCGCCTGAGCTCCAATCAAGAGCAAAGGACAGTCACGTGCGTTAGGGATTATTTGCATCACCAGCCCCAGCCCTCACCCAAACAATTGGAATCGGCCAATTCAGAGGTTCACGTCTGGCCCCACCTCCCTATAAAATCGCCATGTTGTTGGATATTCTACCCCCTTTGCTTCCTGCCGCTGCAACGGTGGAGGCAGAGGCTTGAATGAAGGTTCTTTTGCTTTTGCATTGGAATCGGCTCCCTGGTGGTCTCTGGGGATCATGAAATCTGGGCATAACAGAACCTCTAGCGGCCACACAGGGAACACTCCCAGTCAGGTGGCTTGGCCTCTGGGACAGCCTGTGTCACCTCTCTGAACCCTCACAGCAGCCCGTGTTCCTGGTGAGGGACCTCGCCCAGAGTAAGAAGACAATGGCCCGACTGTCCCCCGCATTCTCACCAGAAGAAAAACGATTCGGGGTCCCGGGCGAGTGGTGACGCTCTGCTCTGAGGATGCCAGCGTCCTCTGGGGATGCCCCGAGGGCGCGGTTTCCATGGAGGGCAGGGTCCCCACGTGAACTCAACCCCACACGCCCCCCACGTGGGTGTGGCTCCCAGCGTTGGAGAGCCGGGGACAGGGGCGGCTGTCAGAAAGGGGCAGGCACCAGAAAGCAGAAGGAACGACTCTGGCCACGGAAACCCATTCGTTGTCACAGAGAATCGGGTTCTCGGGCCAGAGGAATTCCGGGCTCACGCACGCGTGCCCAGGCACGAGGCACCCACGGGCATGCGCTCGTGACGGTTTCTGACAGGGCATGTGATAACATCTCCCAGCGTGCCCTAGAGGCCTGGCTGGGCAGCGGGGGTTGGGTAATACTGTCGTAAGTTCAGCCAGTTCAGCGAACATTCCTGCGGGGTGTGGAAACGGGCTGGGGCGGGGGATTTCCTGCCGCTGGCTCTACTCTAGCTCTTTCCTCCTCACCTATGTTACCCATGTTGGGTTGACATAGGATGATGTTCATGAGTTACTAGAGGCCTGGTACATGAAATTCATGCATGGGTGTGTGTGTGTGTGTGTGTGTGTGTGTGTGTGTGTCCCTCAGCCCAGTCTGCACCCTCTCCAATCTGGGACCTCTCAAGGGATGTCTGACTGCCCATTTAGGACTGATCCCACTGGCCCAATCCCACCGGCAGTCGAAAATCCCTCTCAAAATCCAGGACTGCTGGCTCTCAACTGCTCACCTACCTGCCTGCCTGATTGCCCCTAACCGCTTCTGCCTGCCAGCCTGTTTGATGCCTAACTGCTCCCCTGATGGCTGACTGCCCCCCAACAGTCCTCCCCGGCAGGCCTGATCACTCCCAACTGCCCCTGCAGGCCCGATTGCCCACAACTGCCCTCCCCTGCTGGCCATCTTGTGGCAGCCATCTTGTGTTCACATGGGGGCAGGATCTTTGACCACATGGGGGCAGCCATCGTGTGTGTTGGAGTGATGGTCAATTTGCATATTGCCTCTTTATTATATAGGATGGTCGGATTTCAGATGCCACACAATCAACATACTGGATCCCAGAATTACAGGAGCAGAGGGCTTGGCCAGGTCTGCCGGGGGAGGGACGTCTGAGACAGGGAGACTAGGGCTCAAAGAGGGAGCCGTATGCCTCCGGGTGGGGCCGTGACTCCTGCCTGAGCAGCTCGCATTGCTTGGAAACTGCGTGACTGGTTCTGATGTCGGGGGGGGGGGGTGGGGTGAGAGCGATGAGGACTCCCCCAGGACCAGCTCTGAGTGTGAGGCCCCATTACGTGGCCATCCCAAGGCCCCTCCCAATCCAGCAGTTAAGGATCCCATACACCAGGGGTTGACAAACTCATTCGTCCACAGAGCCAAATATCAATAGTACGATTGACATTTCTTCTGAGAGCCACATTTTTTAAACTTAAACTTCTTCTAACGCCACTTCTTCCAAATAGACTCACCCAGGCCGCGGTATTTTGGGGAAGAGCCGCACTCCAGGGGCCAAAGAGACGCACTGGCTCACGAGCCGCAGTTTGCCGACCACGGCCATATACCATCAAGTCCTCTTGCATTCAAAAAGTTTGCAAGGGCGGGACTCATGGAGAACAGTGTCTCTCCTGCTATACCCACCTCCCACCCCCACCCCCCCACCCCCGTCCTCCACCATCACCCTCAGAAGAGGCATCGAGTACGGGGACCAGCTGGAAATGGCCATCATCCAAGTGGGGTGATCCCTGCCGGGAACCCAAGTCTCTGCCCCTGAGCAGCAGGGCTACGCGGACGCAGGCAGGCTACGTAAAGCGGCACCCCTACAAACGCTCGAGGCAGCGTTTCCGGCGTGGAGAGCAAGGTTTTCGGAGGCAGGAGGGCTGTGCGGGGACCATGGCCTGCCAGCCAGCAAGGTGAGCACTCCAAGCTCCTCTGTGTGTGTGTGCCTGGGGCTCATCATCCACTCACACGGCTCTCCGGAGGACAGAGAAGACGCACGGGCCAGTGCGTCCTGCACACCAGGCAGCCAGAAAGCACCCACCCAGGGAACAACACAAATCATCATGACCCCGGACGCGTGTTGTTTCTGAAAGCCCTTTGACCAGTCCATAAACTGGGACTCACTCCTATGTTTGCAAAATCCCGTTACACACGACGCTCCACACGCAACACTGGTCTTTGGCCTCCTGCCTGGTGACCTCTCCCCCACTGGGCGCTTCTGACGGGACAGGACCCAGAAACCTGACCCCGTCCCATCTCGCTCCACCGAGAACGGGGCGCTGGCCAGAGGGCTATTAATAAACCCGCTTCCTGCCCCGTCCCTTCCTTTTGAACCTCTGAGTCCCAATCGCCTTGTCCTTGGACGAAGAGGGTTCCCTGGAGGATGTCGATGTGACTGTTGGCGGACTGCTCTACGGATTAACTCACTTTCCACTCGTCCTCCCAGGGTGCCTGATCCTGGGTCCCAGCGGGACAGCGCCCTCTAGCGGGTGTTTCTGAACACAGAGGACAAAGGACAGCGGGTCAAGGCTCCCCGCCCTCTGATGGGGTCCGGGAGGACATGCCCGGCCTGCCGGGGGTGATAAGGTGTGGAAACAGGGTCCTCGCTGCCCCCCGCTCGCCATGCCAAACAGAACAGCGAGCCACAGTTTGCTGACCACTGGCCTAGACAGTGGTCGGAGGCCTGGAGACTGACGCTCCTGGCTGCTCCAAAAAGCAGTCCAGCCAGTGATTCCGGAGCTGAACGGCCTGAAGGAGGGTCCCCGCCCCCCACCACATGCCCCTTACAGGGGGTTCCAGCTTCACCGTCAGGGCCCTGGTGAAGGGGAGAGGGACGGTGGGGTGGCCAGGAGGCGGTTGACGTGGGAAAGGAGGCTCGCAAAGGGACGGCAGCCGCTCACCATCTTGGCATCTTCACCAGTGGCCCCATTGTTATGTCACCTACAGGGAGGCGTCTGCCTATTTTCCTTGGTACCAAGCTGCAGTGCTGGGGAGGGCAGGTGCTGAGAATCCTGGTCAGGGCCCCTCTGGGCATCTGGAGGGACAGGTGCCAGGGGGATGCCCCCTCAAACGTCCCAGTGGGTCTCTATCCAGAGCCCAGCAGCAGGGTGAGTGGAGTGCAGGCTGGACTTGTGCCCCCAGGAGCCGAGGCTCCGTGCCTAGACCAGCGGTCGGCAAACTCATGAGTCCCACAGAGCCAAGTATCAACAGGACAACGATTGACATTTCTTTGGAGAGCCACATTTTTTAAAAACTTAAACTTCTTCTAACGCCACTTCATCACTAGAGGCCTGGTGCACAAAATTTGTGCACTCAGGGAGGGGGTCTCTCAGCCTGGCCTGCATCCTCCCATAGTCCAGGAGGCCTTGGGGGACGTCCGATTGCTGGCCTAGGCCCTCTCCTAGCGCTGCCATGGAGGTGGGAGAGATTCCCGCCACCACCACTGCTGTGCTCCCCAGCCATGAGCCTGGCTTCAGGCTGAGTGGAGCTCCCCCTGTGGGAGTGCACTGACCATCAGAGGGAGCTCCTGCATTGAGCGTCTGCCCCCTGGTGGTCAGTGCCCATCATAGCAACCTGTCATTCGGCAGTTCAGTCAATTTACATATTAGCCTTTTATTAGATAGGATAGACTCACCCAGGCTGCGGTATTCTGTGGAGGAGCCACGCTCAAGGGGCCCAAGACTGCATGTGGCTCTCGAGCCGCAGTTAGCCAACCCCTGGCCTAGACCATGGTCCACGTGAAATGATCCGATTCCTCCTCCCCGTTACATCACAGTCCCACCCGTACCACTGGCTGGCTTTTTAAACATTTTTTCAGGTTTAGTGTTTTCACTAGCAATAGCTACCATTGCCCAAGTTCCCACCGTACGCCCGCTGTACAGGGGAGCACCGAAGCCTCCAGGAAAGCTAAGCTTACCCATGGCACAACTGGGGCCCGACCCTCACTCTGGGGCTCCCACATTTGGCCCAGGCCAGCGGTTGGCAAACTCATTCGTCCACAGAGCCAAATACCAACAGGACAACGATTGACATTCCTTTTGGGAGCCACATTTTTTTTTAAACCTTTACTTCTTCTAACGCCACTTCTTCAACATAGACTCAACATAGCCACACTCCAGGGGCCAAAGAGCCGCATGCGGCTCGAGAGCCGCAGTTTGCCGACCACGGGCCCAGCGTGTTCGCTTTCTGTCCCAGGCCGGGTACCTGGCCACGGGGACTGTCACCCTGCGGGCTCCGGCTCGGGAGAAATAACACCCCAGGCGGCCGCGGGCAAACCCTGCAGACTCACTCCCGGGACAGCCTGTGCCCACAGAGCCGCTCTGCTCGGGCCGCACCTCCGTCTCAAAGACTCCACCCCGGACTCTGCCGACACTCTCCCTCCCCCGGGCCGCCTCCAGCGCCAGCTTCTAAGACGCCCTCGCTGGTCAGGGCCGGATTCTGCCTGGCCGCGTCCCCCAGGAGCTTGGCAGCGGGCGGGGGGGCAGGTCCCCCCACTCCCTTTGTGCCTTCACCTCCCACTTGAAAGCCACATTTTTTAAACTTAAACGTCTTCTGTTTTTTTTCTGTTAATAATTACTTTATTATTTTTCCTTTTTCTATTTTTAAATTTTTTTTACAGTATCACTTAGATTTAATAGTAGTACATATGTTTTCCTTCCCCCTACCATTATCCTCCCCCAGCCTCCCCTACCCCACAGCACATGTCCCCACCTGCCCCCTTAAACGTCTTCTAATGCCACTTCTTCAACATAGACTCGCCCAGGCTGTGGCATTTTGTGGAAGAGCCACACTCCAGGGGCCAAAGAGCCGCAAGTTGGGGGAACAGGTCTCCCCGTCTCTGCACACCCCACGGGGCTCTGCACACACGTAGGGCTTGGAGGGCAAGCCCACAGGCTCTTGTGGCCGATGTCACAGGTGACGGTGCCAACGTAACCGGTGCCTCCGAGGGCGCCCAGGGCCGCCGGCTGCCCATGCCCGCGCCAGGACAGACGAGGCACCCACCATGGCCCAGCCACCTTCCTCTTCCCGACGCAGCCGGCCCGGCGGCTCCTGGCCACGGTGCCGCAGCCTCCTCCCCCTCTCCACACGGCAGCCAGTCCTTCAGGGCCTCTGCCTCCGTGACCCGTGCTGTGTCCGGTCCTGCGGGGCTGGACACCCCTCTGGGCCAGGCCCCCCGCTGTCCTCCAGGGCTGGTCCAGAGGCTGGCTCTCCCCCCTGAGCGGCCGGTCAGGCTCCCAGTATCCCCACCGTGCAGCCCCCTTCAGCACGGTGGTCAGATTCTGCCAGATGTGGCTACAAGCCCGAGGCACGCATGAGGTTTGGGGCGCCGTGCCCGGGGCAGACACCCTCAGGGCCAGGCCTGCAGCCCCGTCTCTGCCTCCCCTGCGTCCTCCTCCATGAGGCCTGCCTCTCTGGAGAGACAGTCACATGTCACACGGCGGGCATACGGGCCACCTGGGGCCGCACAGGGCCAGGGGAAGTCTTAACCGGACTTTGGGGGGGCCCCTGCTGCCCCGGTCTGCCTGAGCACCAGCAGCAAGCGGCCCTGAGTGAAGGGACGGGGCCCAGCCAGGAGGCTCCGTCTGCCCATGCGTGGCACACGCCTCACTCTGCCTCCCGGGATGCCTCAGGCACTCTCTGCTCCGGGCACACGACCCTTAGGACCTGGATGCCAGCCCAGCCTTCTGCCGAGGAGGCCCAGAGGCGGGGGTCTCAGGGGCCCAGGCACCCCCAGGGGTGGGTTCCACACATATGCTCTCACAGCCAACCCCCCGGCTGTGGGGAGAAACAGCAAGGCCTCATTTCCAGCCCAGCCCCCCCCCCCCCAGCACCCGTGTCCCCGCGTGTCACCTGAACACCCCCTGCTCCTGCCTTGGGGTTCACATGAAAACAACTTCTTCCGAACAACCTTCTCACCCACCCCACCCAAGAGCCCCAGCATCTAGGATGAGGGCTGCACAGACAGGACGTTCAGCCATTGGCTCAGAGTCCAATGGAGCCGTGGTACACGGCACACAGCACGCAGGGCGCACACAGCACACACAGTACACACAGCACACACAGCACACACAGTACACACAGCACACACAGTACACACAGCACACACAGCACACACAGTACACACAGCACACACAGCACACACAGTACACACAGCACACACAGCACACACAGTACACACAGCACACACAGCACACACAGCACACACAGCACAGACACAGCACAGACACAGCACACAGCACACACAGCACACAGCACACACAGCACACACAGCACAGACACAGCACAGCACACACAGCACACACAGCACAGACACAGCACAGCACACACAGCACACACAGCACACAACACACACAGTACACACAGCACACACAGCACACAACACACACAGCACACACAGCACACACAGTACACACAGCACACAGCACACACAGCACACACAGCACACAACACACACAGCACACACAGCACACACAGCACACACAGCACACTCAGCACACACAGCACACACAGCACAAACAGCACACACAGCACACACAGTACACACAGCACACAGCACACACAGTACACACAGCACACAGCACACACAGCACACAGTACACACAGCACACACAGCACAGACACAGCACAGCACACACAGCACACACAGCACACACAGTACACACAGCACACACAGCACACACAGCACACACAGCACAGACACAGCACAGCACACACAGTACACACAGCACACACAGCACACACAGCACACACAGTACACACAGCACACACAGTACACACAGTACACACAGCACACACAACACACACAACACACACAGCACAGACACAGCACAGCACACACAGCACACACAGCACACACAGCACACACAGCACACACAGCACACACAGCACAGACACAGCACAGACACAGCACACACAGTACACACAGCACACAGCACACACAGCACACACACAGCACACACAGCACACACAGCACACAGCACACACAGCACACACAGTACACACAGCACACACAGCACACACAGCACACACAGCACACACAGCACAGACACAGCACACACACAGCACACACAGCACACACAGCACAAACAGCACACACAGCACACACAGCACACAACACACACAGCACACACAGCACACACAGCACACACAGCACACAACACACACAGCACACACAGCACACACACCACACACAACACACACAGCACACACAGCACACACAGCACACACAGCACACACAGCACACAGCGCACACAGCGCACACAGCACACAACACACAGCACAGCACACACAGCACACAGCACACACAGTACACACAGCACACACAGCACACACAGCACACAGCACACACAGTACACACAGCACACACAGCACACACAGCACACAACACACACAGCACACACAGCACACACAGCACACACAGCACAGACACAGCACAGCACACACAGCACACACAGCACAGACACAGCACAGCACACACAGCACACACAGCACACAACACACACAGTACACACAGCACACACAGCACACAACACACACAGCACACACAGCACACACAGTACACACAGCACACAGCACACACAGCACACACAGCACACACAGCACACAACACACACAGCACACACAGTACACACAGTACACACAGCACACACAGCACACACAGCACACACAGCACACTCAGCACACACAGCACACACAGCACAAACAGCACACACAGCACACACAGTACACACAGCACACAGCACACACAGTACACACAGCACACAGCACACACAGCACACAGTACACACAGCACACACAGCACAGACACAGCACAGCACACACAGCACACACAGTACACACAGCACACACAGCACACACAGCACACACAGCACAGACACAGCACAGCACACACAGTACACACAGCACACACAGCACACACAGCACACACAGTACACACAGCACACACAGTACACACAGTACACACAGCACACACAGCACACACAACACACACAGCACAGACACAGCACAGCACACACAGCACACACAGCACACACAGCACACACAGCACACACAGTACACACAGCACACACAGCACACACAGCACACACAGCACAGACACAGCACAGACACAGCACACACAGTACACACAGCACACAGCACACACAGCACACACACAGCACACACAGCACACACAGCACACACAGCACACAGCACACACAGCACACACAGTACACACAGCACACACAGCACACACAGCACACACAGCACACACAGCACAGACACAGCACACACACAGCACACACAGCACACACAGCACACACAGTACACACAGCACACACAGCACACACAGCACACACAGCACACACAGCACACACAGCACACAGCACACACAGCACACACAGCACACAACACACACAGCACACACAACACACACAACACACACAGCACACACAACACACACAGCACACACAGCACACACAGCACACACAGCACAGACACAGCACACACACAGCACACACAGCACACACAGCACACACAGTACACACAGCACACACAGCACACACAGCACACACAGCACACACAGCACACACAGCACACAGCACACACAGCACACACAGCACACAACACACACAGCACACACAACACACACAACACACACAGCACACACAACACACACAGCACACACAGCACACACAGCGCACACAGCACACAACACACAGCACAGCACACACAGCACACAGCACACAGCACACACAGTACACACAGCACACCCAGCACACACAGCACACACAGTACACACAGCACACACAGCACACACAGCACACACAGCACAGACACAGCACAGACACAGCACACAGCACACACAGCACACAGCACACACAGCACACACACAGCACACACAGCACACACAGCACACACAGCACACAGCACACACAGTACACACAGCACACCCAGCACACACAGCACACACAGTACACACAGCACACACAGCACACACAGCACACACAGCACAGACACAGCACAGACACAGCACACAGCACACACAGCACACAGCACACACAGCACACACAGCACAGACACAGCACAGCACACACAGCACACACAGCACAGACACAGCACAGCACACACAGCACACACAGCACACAACACACACAGTACACACAGCACACACAGCACACAACACACACAGCACACACAGCACACACAGTACACACAGCACACAGCACACACAGCACACACAGCACACAACACACACAGCACACACAGCACACACAGCACACTCAGCACACACAGCACACACAGCACAAACAGCACACACAGCACACACAGTACACACAGCACACAGCACACACAGTACACACAGCACACAGCACACACAGCACACAGTACACACAGCACACACAGCACAGACACAGCACAGCACACACAGCACACACAGCACACACAGTACACACAGCACACACAGCACACACAGCACACACAGCACAGACACAGCACAGCACACACAGTACACACAGCACACACAGCACACACAGCACACACAGTACACACAGCACACACAGTACACACAGTACACACAGCACACACAGCACACACAACACACACAGCACAGACACAGCACAGCACACACAGCACACACAGCACACACAGCACACACAGCACACACAGCACACACAGCACACACAGCACAGACACAGCACAGACACAGCACACACAGTACACACAGCACACAGCACACACAGCACACACACAGCACACACAGCACACACAGCACACACAGCACACAGCACACACAGCACACACAGTACACACAGCACACACAGCACACACAGCACACACAGCACACACAGCACAGACACAGCACACACACAGCACACACAGCACACACAGCACACACAGCACAAACAGCACACACAGCACACACAGCACACAACACACACAGCACACACAGCACACACAGCACACACAGCACACAACACACACAGCACACACAGCACACACAGCACACACAACACACACAGCACACACAGCACACACAGCACACACAGCACACACAGCACACAGCGCACACAGCGCACACAGCACACAACACACAGCACAGCACACACAGCACACAGCACACACAGTACACACAGCACACACAGCACACACAGCACACAGCACACACAGTACACACAGCACACACAGCACACACAGCACACACAGCACACAACACACACAGCACACACAGCACACACAGCACACACAGCACACACAGCACAGACACAGCACAGCACACACAGCACACACAGCACAGACACAGCACAGCACACACAGCACACACAGCACACAACACACACAGTACACACAGCACACACAGCACACAACACACACAGCACACACAGCACACACAGTACACACAGCACACAGCACACACAGCACACACAGCACACACAGCACACAACACACACAGCACACACAGTACACACAGTACACACAGCACACACAGCACACACAGCACACACAGCACACTCAGCACACACAGCACACACAGCACAAACAGCACACACAGCACACACAGTACACACAGCACACAGCACACACAGTACACACAGCACACAGCACACACAGCACACACAGCACACACAGTACACACAGCACACACAGCACAGACACAGCACAGCACACACAGCACACACAGCACACACAGTACACACAGTACACACAGCACACACAGCACACACAGCACACACAGCACACACAGCACAGACACAGCACAGCACACACAGTACACACAGTACACACAGCACACACAGCACACACAGCACACACAGCACACACAGTACACACAGTACACACAGCACACACAGCACAGACACAGCACAGCACACACAGCACACACAGCACACACAGCACACACAGCACACACAGTACACACAGCACACACAGCACACACAGCACAGACACAGCACACACAGTACACACAGCACACACAGCACACAGCACACACAGCACACACACAGCACACACAGCACACACAGCACACACAGCACACAGCACACACAGCACACACAGCACACACAGTACACACAGCACACACAGCACACAGCACACACAGCACACACAGCACACACAGCACACACAGCACAGACACAGCACACACAACACACACAGCACACACAGCACACACAGCACACACAGCACAAACAGCACACACAGCACACACAGCACACAGCACACACAGCACACACAGTACACACAGCACACACAGCACACACAGCACACACAGTACACAGTACACACAGCACACACAGCACACACAGCACACACAGCACACACAGCACACACAGCACACACAGCGCACACAGCACAGACACAGCACACACAGCGCACACAGCACAGACACAGCACACACAGCACACACAGTACACACAGCACACACAGCACACACAGTAGACACAGCACACACAGTAGACACAGCACACAACACACACAGCACACACAGCACACACAGCACACACAGTACACACAGCACACACAGCACACAGCACACACAGCACACACAGTACACACAGCACACACAGCACACACAGCACACACAGCACACACAGTACACACAGCACACACAGCACACACAGCACACACAGCACACACAGCACACACAGCACACACAGTAGACACAGCACACAACACACACAGCACACACAGCACACACAGCACACACAGTACACACAGCACACACAGCACACAGCACACACAGCACACACAGCACACAGCACACACAGCACACACAGCACACACAGCACACCCAGCACACACAGCACACACAGTACACACAGCACACACAGCACACACAGCACACACAGCACAGACACAGCACAGACACAGCACACAGCACACACAGCACACACAGCACACACAGCACACACAGCACACACAGCACACACAGCACACACAGTAGACACAGCACACAACACACACAGCACACACAGCACACACAGCACACACAGTACACACAGCACACACAGCACACACAGCACACAGCACAGACAGAGCACACACAGCACACACAGCACACACAGCACACACAGCACACACAGCACACACAGTACACACAGCACACACAGCACACACAGCACACACAGCACACACAGCACACACAACACACACAGCACACACAGTACACACAGTAGACACAGCACACACAGCACACACAGCACACACAGCACACACAGCACACACAGCACAGACACAGCACAGACACAGCACACAACACACACAGCACACATAGCACACACAGCACACAGCGCACACAGCACACAGCACACAGCACACACAGTACACACAGCACAGACACAGCACAGACACAGCACACAACACACACAGCACACATAGCACACACAGCACACAGCGCACACAGCACACAGCACACAGCACACAGCACACAGCACAGACACGGCACACAACACACACAGCACACACAGCACACGGCACTCAGAGACACTCCACTCGGAGCCCCCCTCCACCCATGCAGACAATGGAGGTCCCAGCCCCGGCCTGGGGGGCAGGAGGTCTCCACACGCCTGTGCCCACATCTTGGGGGCCAAAGCGGCCCCATTGGCTTTCTGTCCAGAGCAGAGAGAAGCATCCCCGATGCCGGGATGGTTCTACAACCTCTGTACACGCAGCCTCCGGAACAGGACCCGGGAGCAGCTGTCCCCCCTCTTACGGAGGGACTGGGAATGCAGGGACCCCAAAGGACACCACTCAGCACAGACAGCCCGCCGCCCCCGGGACCCCTTTGGGGGGACACAGCCCGCAGGGGCCGCGCAGCCCTTACCCAGGACCACGGCGAGTCCGAGTCCGGGGGGCTCTTCTCAGGCAGCGAGTCAGAGTCCAGGGGGCTCTTGTCGGGCGGGGACTCCGAGCTGGAGCCGCTGGCGTCGCCCCGCTCCTCCATGGCCCAGCCCTCGGGACGCCCGACGCCCCCTCACCGCCACTCGGAGCTCTGGGGGCCGCTGCTGCACGGGGAGGCCGGGAGACACTGCCACTGCCCTGACTCCCAGGAGCCTGGCCAAGTCACAAGGTGCAGGAGGGAGCAGAGTGTTGGATTGCAGGGCCTCGCCCCCTGGGACGGGCTGGCTACCAATGCAGAGACACCCCGTCCCCAAAGCGTGCAGGGGCCGCGGGGCCAGCTCTGTGGGCGAGGGCCGAGGGGCAAGGCGGCGGGCAGGCATGAGCCCCGCTGGCTGGATCAGTCCGTCCTCGCGGGCTGGAGGAGGTACTCTGCGGACTCCCCAAGGTCACGCCGCCCTGAAGACAGAGCTGGGATTCAGACCAGAGGGGAGTTGATGGGAGAAGGAGGAGACCTCACGTGCTGGGGGCAGGACACCTCTCAAAAGGCTCTGTGGAGAGCACCCCCTTGGGAGTCTGGAACGCGGGTCAGTGGGCCACCACCGGCACCACCTCGGGGCGCTCGGCTGCCCCGTCATCACGCAGCTCTGGGTGTCTAGGCCCCCTGCACCCCAAAGCTCAGCAGTTAAGCCGGAGCTGCCCTCTGGCGCCGCAGCCACGCTATAAGGTTACGGGTCAAAAATAGGAGCTGGAAGAACCGGCCCTGGGTCCCGACGCCGGGAGCGGCGACTCGGGCCAGGCTGGCTTCCGCAGCTGTGCAGGCCCACGGCCCCCATCCCGCCAGGCGTCAGGACTCAGGGTGAGGAGCCGGGGTGCCAGGTGTTGAGGGACCGGCCACCGGTGGGAGGGAGGCACGTAGCAGGGCAGTTGCTACCAGGCGGAGGGCAGAGCGCGCTGCCGGAGGGGGTGCAGCGGCCCCGATCTCGTTGGACAGGGCCGAGCCGGGGATGCTTGGCAATGTCACCCAGAGAGAGAGAGGGTGGTCCCGGAGCACATAGCGGGGAAGGAAGGGGCTCTGGAATACTGGACTCTAAGCATGGGGGCGGGTGAAGCCATGGGACAGGCCGGGGAAGGAGGAGGGGCCAGAGAGAGGGCAGGGGGAGTGACAGGTCAGCTCCCTGACAGCTCTCATCACGGAGACCGCCCAGCTCGAATCCCTGCCAACTGGGACGGGGACTGCCTCCTGAGGCCCCCCGATGATACCCGCTACCCGCCGGCTCAGAGAAGCCCTTCCCTGGGTCCCCAAACCCCTCCCCAGCCAGGCCTTCCCAGGCTGCACTGTGGGGGCCTCCTCCCTCCAGAGGGGCCCTGACCACAGACCCCACATGAGCGATGTCGGTGTGTCTGCTCACTCAACGGCTCTGACTCCCTCCCTTTGCGGGTGCGGGGCCATGGCTTCCCGGGTCCTGCATCCAGCGAGGGGCACAGAAGTACTCGATCCCTGGCCTCCGTCACAATGCCACCGTCCTGGCCACGCAGGTGCCCACCTTCCTCACCTGGATAAGCACCGAGAGTGCCAGGAGTGACCAACAGGCACGGCCTCACAGCTGGGTGCCCCCCCCCCCCGCCCGGCCTAGCTCCCACAGTCAGATGCCCCGCTCAGCCACAGGTGCCAGGGAGTACACGGCACTTGAAGACACTTGTGCTGAGCTGTGTCATCGCCACTCTCGCTGTTCTTAATTCGTCCCGTCAAGATATTTTAAGAACCTCATGACTAGCCAGTGACAGGACCGAATGGTGACACCTGCCGTACTCAGCATTCAGCCAGAAACCGGATGGAGGCCAGGACGGGTGCAGGGGTGGCTGGTCTGATCACAGCAGAGCCAGCGTCTCTGTGCAGCTGGGAGGGGGACGGAGGGGGCCGCAGGATTCAGAGTCCTGGACTGGCAGAGTTTCAAAGCCCTGAGGGCAACGTGTGCTGGAGATTGGGCAGGAGTTGGGGTAGGAGATGTGGCTGGAGATGGGGCAGGAGATGGGGCAGGAGATGGGGCTGGAGATGGGGCTGGAGAGATGGGGCAGGAGATGGTGCTGGAGATTGGGCAGGAGTTGGGGCAGGAGATGGGACAGGAGATGGGGCAGGAGATGGAGCTGGAGATGGGGCAGGAGATGGGGCTGGAGATGGGGCAGAAGAGATGGGGCAGGAGATGGGACAGGAGATGGAGCTGGAGATGGGGCAGGAGATGGGGCTGGAGATGGGGCAGAAGAGATGGGGCAGGAGATGGGGCAGGAGATGGGGCTGGAGATGGAGCTGGAGATGGGACAGGAGTTGGGGCAGGAGATGGGACAGGAGATGGAGCTGGAGATGGGGCAGGAGATGGGGCTGGAGATGGGGCAGAAGAGATGGGGCAGGAGATGGGGCAGGAGATGGGGCTGGAGATGGGGCAGGAGCTGGAGTTGGGGCTGGAGGTGGAACAGGAGATGGGGGAGGAGATGGGGCAGGAGAGATGGGGCAGGAGATGGGGCTGGAGATGGGGCAGGAGATGGGGCTGGAGATGGGGCTGGAGATGGGACAGGAGATGGGGGAGGAGATGGGGCTGGAGATGGGGCAGGAGATGGGGCTGGAGATGGGGCTGGAGATGGGACAGGAGATGGGGGAGGAGATGGGGCAGGAGAGATGGGGCAGGAGATGGGGCTGGAGATGGGGCAGGAGAGATGGGGCAGGAGAGATGGGGCTGGAGAGATGGGGCAGGAGATGGGGCTGGAGATGGGGCTGGAGATGGGGCAGGAGATGGGGCAGGAGATGGGGCAGGAGATGGGGCTGGAGATGGGGCTGGAGATGGGGCAGGAGATGGGACAGGAGATGGGGCTGGAGATGGTGCTGGAGATGGGGCAGAAGAGATGGGGCAGGAGATGGGGCAGGAGATGGGGCTGGAGATGGGACAGGAGATGGGGGAGGAGATGGGGCAGGAGAGATGGGGCAGGAGATGGGGCTGGAGATGGGGCTGGAGATGGGGCTGGGGAGATGGGGCTGGAGATGGGGCAGGAGATGGGGCTGGAGATGGGGCAGGAGATGGGGCTGGAGATGGGGCAGGAGAGATGGGGCAGGAGATGGGGCAGGAGAGATGGGGCAGGAGATGGGGCAGGAGAGATGGGGCAGGAGATGGGGCAGGAGATGGGGCAGGAGAGATGGGACAGGAGATGGGGCAGGAGATGGGGCAGGAGATGGGGCAGGAGAGATGGGACAGGAGATGGGGCAGGAGATGGGACAGGAGATGGGGCAGGAGATGGGACAGGAGATGGGGCAGGAGATGGGACAGGAGATGGGGCAGGAGATGGGACAGGAGATGGGGCAGGAGATGGGACAGGAGATGGGGCAGGAGATGGGACAGGAGATGGGGCAGGAGATGGGACAGGAGATGGGGCAGGAGATGGGACAGGAGATGGGGCAGGAGATGGGACAAGACATGGGGCAGGAGATGGGACAGGAGATGGGGCAGGAGATGGGACAGGATATGGGGCTGGAGATGGGGCAGGAGATGGGGCTGGAGATGGGGCAGGAGAGATGGGGCAGGAGATGGGGCAGGAGATGGGGCAGGAGAGATGGGACAGGAGATGGGGCAGGAGATGGGACAGGAGATGGGGCAGGAGATGGGGCAGGAGATGGGGCAGGAGAGATGGGGCTGGAGAGATGGGGCTGGAGATGGGGCAGGAGAGATGGGGCAGGAGAGATGGGGCAGGAGATGGGACAGGAGATGGGGCTGGAGATGGGGCAGGAGATGGGACAGGAGATGGGACAGGAGATGGGGCAGGCAGGCAGTTGGTTGGTTGACCTGCCTCCTGCTGCTATGCAGGGCTGGGGAGAGCCAGCGCTAGCTGCCTGGGACACACGGAGAGGGATGCGATGTGAGCGATGACAGACTCCCAGAAGCTGCCCGATGAGTGAGTCTCTGAGTCGGAGTCACACGGACCTGGGCTCTCGTCTGACTCTGACCTCTAGGAGCCGTCCTGACTCGGGCCAGGCAGTCAGCCTCAGGAGCCCTGGCCTCCTTGTCTGGGGAAACACGGGGATAAAAAGTTTCCCTCTTAGGTGGTGTGGTGGGGATACTTGAGGCCTTGCCCCTGGCACCGTGCCTGGTCCCTGTCAGGCCTCCATGACGCAGTAGCGGCCAGGAAGCCTTGCCCTGGCAGGGAGGCAGGCTGCAGCAGCTCCACTTCAGACAGCAACACTGAGCCTCCATGTTACTCTGGGTTTCCATCAGCTCAGCGTCCCCACCTTTTCCTACAACAGGGCTTCCGAGGAGTCCGTCCCCACCCCGGCGGGCCTCGGGACCAGGCTGACCTTCCCCGACACACTCCCACCCTGTGTTCCCGGTGGGGAGCTTATAGGGGGCCACTCCCTGCCCCCCCCCCTAGGCTCCCAGCACAGAGCCTGGGAGCCTCTGGGATCCCCCAAGAGCACTCTGGGGTTTTGCCCTCTATAAACCTTCACTCTTGCGATGACCTCTTCCCAGAATGCCTCTCCCCGCCTCACTTCCTTTTCCCACGTGCCCACTCTCTGTGCCCAGGCGAGACTCCTCTCCACACCTTCCCTGGCCTCTGCATCCGTGATGGCTACGCATCCCCTGGCCTTTCCGGGAGACGACGCGGTTGACCGGACGTTTCTTATCCCTCCCACGTGCCTGTGCTTTTCCTCTCTCTTCTTCAAGGTGAGGGCCACCATTCCCCAGAAGCGGAAACAGGCTCAGAGAGGCTCGCCTGGCTGGAGGGGTGGAGCTCAGAGTCCTCCCCGCCACTCCCCTTAGGGGACACAGAGTGATGGGGAGTTCTCTGAGTTCATGACTCAGCATCCTGAGGGGAGCTCCCTGGGCTCATGACTCAGCATCCCAGCTGGGGAAGCTCTCTGAGTTCATGAGGGGAGTTTCCTGGGTTCATGATTCAACATTCCTGAAGGGAGCTCCCTGGGTTCATGACTCAGCATCCCAACTGAGGAGCTCCCTGAGTTCATGACTCAGCATCCCAGCAGCCTCAGGGCTCTAGAAACAGGATCCATGCCCAATTCACCCTCAGTTCCAACAGCGCCTCATGCCGTGGGGAGGACACAGCATGGGAAGAAGTCACATCAGGTTCTTTTTCAATTAATAAACTAAATATTTTGTGTGTTTTTTACTACTGGCTTTTTGGGAGCAGTTTAGGTTCACAGAAAAATTGAGCTGTAAGGAGAGTTCCCCTATGTCCCTGTTCCCACCCCTAGACAGCCTTCCCCACACCCAGGTGGCCCCTCTGTTACCACCCAGGAACTGACATTGACACGTCGTTATCACCCCAAGCCCATAGTCTACATCAGCGCTGGCTCCTCGTGCTGTATACTCTATGGCCTGTAAAAAAAAATACATTGTTATTGATTTCAGAGAGAGAGAGAGAAGGAGAGGGAGAGAGAGAGACATCAATGATGAGAGAGAATCATGGATCGGCTGCCTCCCGCACACCCCTTATGGGAGATCAAGCCCGCAATCTGGGCATGTGCCCTGACCGGGAATCGAACCATGACCTCCTGATTCATAGGTAGATGCTCCATTGAGCCACATGGTTGCCCATTCTATGGTTTTGACAACTATCGGTTGACATAGATCCATCATCGGAGTACCTTACAGAGCAGCTTCACCGCCCTGAAAATCCTGTGCTCACCTCGCCACCTCCCAGCTCCATGTCTTTTCATGGCCCAACAGCTCATTTCTTCTCAGCGCCGAACCATCCTCCATCGGGTGGAAGGACCACAGTGCATTTATCCATCCACCTGCCGAAGGACATCTCGGCTGCCTGCAGGTTTGGCAATTGTAAACAAATCTGCTGCAAACATCTGTGTGAGCTTGCATTTGCTCGGGGCACCCTCGGGGAGCTCCCCGGACTCCAGGCCCTGAGAAGATGGGAGCGGAAGCTGAGGCAGGGGGACAGAGACCAGCAGCCTGAGGGGGGCCTAACCCCAGCCCAGCCCAGCCTGGAGATGAACCTGGACTTCCAGCTGATGTGGGCACACCCTCTGGGCACCAAGCTCCATTTGCTCATCTTGGCTCTAGGCTGGGAGCAATGCGCTGTCCACACCCGTGGTGCTGAAGCCGTGGACACGGCCCCAAGGCAGCTGAGCTACCTCATGCTTGGCCCTGCTCTACACTGCTGCTGCTGCTGCTGCTGCTGATGGTGATGGTGATGATAGTGATGGCGATGGTGAAACTGGTGGTGACGATATGATGGCAATAATAGTGATGGTGACGATGATAATGGTGATGGCACTGATGGCAATGATGATGATGGCAATGATGGTGATAATGGAGATGATGGTGATGGTGGTGGCAATGACAGTGATGCTGGTGATGGCGATGATGTTGATGGTGGTGATGATGGTGCTGGCGATGCTGATGATGGTGATGGTCAACATGCCCATGGAACAACAACTTCGTGTGGTTACACTACCCCTGAGTCTCTGGAGACCTGCTACCGCACCTACTTCATGCTGTGCACGTATGCCACGGTGCACAG
Source organism: Antrozous pallidus (assembly GCA_027563665.1). Taxonomy (NCBI): domain Eukaryota; kingdom Metazoa; phylum Chordata; class Mammalia; order Chiroptera; family Vespertilionidae; genus Antrozous; species Antrozous pallidus. Next base: position 70,549,021 of record CM050523.1, read on the forward strand.
TGTGGCTGGCATAAGCAAAAGGTGGCCTGGCCCTGTGCCAGCCTCCTGCTGTCCTCCTTTAGGCATTTCACTTGACCTGGCCCCACCCACGGCTGTCAGTGTCGGGGAGAAACAGGAGCTGAACGCTGTGGATGGGGTGCCAGACCCTGCCTCCCACTTGCATCCCGTGCTAGTGACTCCTGCCATGGTCCAGGTTTTCATCCAGATTAGGGGGAGGAGGGAGCAAACCGCCTATGTCTTCACCTCTAATCCTCAGGCCACCCAGAAAATTGGGCCTCCGTTCTCTAGGCCAGGTGAAGGGCCATCAGAAATCCAGAATTTAAAATGAACTCAAAGTCTGTTGCTCTTCCCACCCTTGCGGGAGTGGTGGCCGAACGTTCCTGGGTGTAAAAATAGCCAATTTGACTCAGTGGCTAGAGCATCGGCTTGAAGGACCCAGGGTTCAATTTGGCTCAAGGGCACGGACCTCGGTTGCAGGCTCCTCCCCGGCCTGGGCCCTGGTGGGGGCGCGTGCAGGAGGCAGCCAATTGATGTGTTTCTCTCACACCGATGTTTCTCTCTTTCCCTCTCTCTTCCACTCTCCCTAACAATGGGAAAATATCCTTGGGTAAGGATTTAAAAAAAAAAAGAAAGAAAGAAAAAAGAATTACCTGCGGAGCCTGTAAAAATATAGATTTTATGAAGTCAAAATTAAATACAAAGCTTGTCACGGAAAACAGCTGTCTCCTCCCCACCCCGAAAGCCACCATCCTGCGTGGCATGCTTCTTCATACATGTTCAGCCACCGCTCCCTCCATGTCCACCTGCCTTTTCTGTCTCAGCGACTCTTCCTCCTGTTCCTCTGCCCCGCCAGTGAGGGGTTCGTCTTATTTCCTTTCCAAAACTCTTTTCCGTCATGCCGGTCGGTCGTTCAGCAGGCAGCGCCGGGAAGCTCTGGCCACACAGTTTCCTCTCAAAAGGATGTGCATACCCGCCTCTCCCCACCCCCCCAAAGAAACAAACGCGTACGTTTTATTTGTGAGACTGGAACCAACAAGGACGTTCGTTTGGGGTGTTGCTGTTTTTTAATAAAACGGGGAGAACAGCACAGCGTTGCCTATGTACAAAAGACAAATATAACTAAATAACAAGAAGCAATGTTTTTATTCCAAACTAGGAATAATGACATGTTCAAGGGGGACGATTTCATGAACTCGGCTCCAAATCTTTTATACTCACGGGGTGTTTTTTTTTTATTTCCCAGGGGAGCCAGGGCTGGCATTCTTTGGCATCATCTTGTAAAATAACGTCTTCCTGGACCGCTGTCCGTGAGAGTGCTCATCAAAGCCTCGGATGGGCACACGACAACGCATTCCAGGACGGGCTTTTCAGCACCGTCTACGGCGACAGGCCGCTGCAAGGGCGGGGTGGTGCGGGGAAGACGGACTCAGGCTCCCCCCGCCCCCCAGGCCGGCAGTGGGACTCGCGCTCCTCTCCAGTGCTGCCCACTCTCCGCACCTCAACCTTCTCATCTCTCAAATGGGAGAGTGATTCCGGCCGCGCACACCAGCTGTGGGCAGGATCCATCGAGATGCCCTCTGTGACCCAACACCTGGCGGGGGGCAGTGCTCCACAAAGCTGGTGTGAACACATCCTGGTCCCAGCCCGGGGGCTCCGCTGACTGGGCACCATCCCGTGCAGCGAAAAGTTGCCCGGTCAGTTTCCGGTCAGGGCACATGCCCAGGTTGCAGGCTCGATCCCTGCTCTCCCATCGACGTTTCTCTCCCCCCACTGTTGGAACCCGCCCATTGTCCTCACCAGCAGAGAGGTGTGGACAAGGAACCCTGAGGCTGGTCAAACCTTGCAGCTCTGAAAAGTCAGAGCCAACCACCCACTGTCCAGTTGAAACTCCGGTAGCTGAAGCAACTTCCACCTTCTGGTTTTATGTAAATTCTTGCTGATTGGCTATTATTGGAATTGCCTGCCTAAAGGCTATGGGTGTATTCCATAGTCTTAATAAAAAAGATAGCCAGGCCAAAGTGGGGTGAAGTCCTTCCTCTTGAGTCGGGCTCCCCCGCCTGGTCCCCAGTATTCCCAAATTAATATTTTCTGGTCTCTTTCCTTTGTGTGAGACCTCCTCCAGAGCCCGAACCCTGAACCTGAACCCTGAACCGCGCGGTTGGTGAGGGGACACTCCCATTCTACTTACCGCCTCTCTCTAAAAATCAAAGTATTTTTTTAAAAAAACATCCTGGAATGTAAGTGAAAGCATATCATGGAACATCCCTACCGTCCTCTCTCTGTCCCCCTGCACCCCCCCCCCCCCCCCCAGTTCTTACCAAGCTGTGTATGTGTCCCTTTGGTGTTTTGTTTTTAATGCATTTTATTGATTTTTTTTACAGAGAGGAAGGGAGAGGGACAGAGTCAGAAACATCGATCAGCTGCCTCCTGCACACCCCCTGCTGGGGATGTGCCTGCAGCCAAGGCACATGCCCCTTGACCGGAATCGAACCCGGGACCCTTCAGTCCACAGGCCGACGCTCTATCCACTGAGCCACACCGGTTTGGGCCCTTTGGTTTTTATTGTTTGTTTCAAGTAAACCCTTTGGCCCTCTTTCCTTTGTAAGGCAGATCCTGTCTTTTAAGGCCAACCCACCTCTGTGTCCGGGTCTCCTTCCTGCGATCTTTCAAAGAGACGTCCCTCCTCCCTTTTGCCCTAAGAGGTAGAGTATCCACCCTCTACTATCCAAACAGACTCGTATTTGCTCTGAAGTAAAACCGCTTGTTTTACTGGATTCACGTGGATACCTTTGGGCTTTTCAGAAAGCAAACCGATAGGCAAGGACGCAACTCCTATTCAGCGACCGCCGCTTCGTTTTCCTTGGCTCCAGCCTCTACGGGAAAGCGTTCTTTTTTAAAATATTGCTTTGGAGTAGACGGTGAGGAAACCCACGCGGCTCCCATCCTCCCCATCGTCCGAAACACCGGCGCCTCGGTGAGATAACCCGAGAGATTTGGAACGAAGAGAGGCCAAGTGCGTCCACGGAAGCATGTGGATGGCGTGACGGGAGGCAAAGCTTTGTTCTTCACGAGATGGGCATCGACGTAGCTCAGGGCAATGCCGCTGGCCCCGGCCTGGAGGGCGGGTGGGCGGTGCCAATGTTTGCCACCCACAGGTGCCCCTCTCTCCTGTGAGTCCCCCTCCTCCCTGGGCTCTGGGTGCCCCACGAGGGCCTTGCCAGGCAGTGTCGGGGGCCCGTTTCTGTTCATACACCCCGTGGCTCCCATTCTCCCTTCAGACTCAACAGCCTGAGGTTCTGAAGGCTCCCTTCTCCCCGGAAAGCCCGCAAGGTGGGGGGGTCTCCCATCAAAGGGCAGAGCGGGACTGCAAAGAACAGTTTAGACAGCTGCCATCTTGGACTGTGTGACTCGGCAGCCACCATGTGGGCCGCGTGATGTGTCAACCTACCTGGGGGCCGCCATCTTGAAATCACAAAGACCAACCCCTCCCTTTGAGTTAGCCAATCGCGAAAGACTGTGTGCCTGAGCTCCAATCAAGAGCAAATGACAGTCACGTGCGTCAGGGATTATTTGCGTCACCAGCCCCAGCCCTCACCCAACCAATCGGAATCGGCCAACTCAGAGGTTCGTGTCTGGCCCCACCTCCCTATAAAATCATCATGTTGTTGGATATTCCTCCCTCCTTTGCTTCCTGTCGCTGTGACGGTGGAGGCAGAGGGCCACACCCGGGCTTGAATGACGGCTCTTTTGCTTTTGCATCGGAATCGGCTCCCCGGTGGTCTCTGGGGATCTTGAAATCTGGGCATCACACACCACCCACAGGTGTCCGTCTCTCCTGTGAGTCCCCCTCCGCCCTGGGCTCTGGGCGCCCCACAGGGGCCTCGCCAGGCAGTGTCGGGGGCCCGTTTCTGTTCAAACCCCCGTGGCTCCCATTCTCCCTTCAGCCTCAACAGCCTGAGGTTCGGAAGGCTGCCTCTCCGGAGAGCTGGGGCGGCCGCTCAGATGTGCCGGCCGGTCAGGAAGAAGAGGGGCCGGTCCTCCTTGGCGTTGGCCGTCTGGAATTCGTCCCGCAGGCGGAACTGCCACTCATCCTCCAGCTCCAGGCGCACCACGGTCTGGCGCAGGGAGTTGCGGTCCTGGCAGATGACGCACAAGGTCGCCCCTGCACGGACAAGGGCAGAGCGAGGTGTGTGAGGACAGGGGGCGAGCTGACCCCGCGGACACCGGCCGCCTGGACCCTGCCGGCTCTCGGAAAGGAGGAGGCTGCGCTTGGAAGGGGGAGGGGAAGTGGGGACAGAGGTGCAAGGGCCTCGCTTCTCTGGGAATGCGTCCCCATCTCAGGAGGACGGACACGGCAAAGAGGCCATCGGCCGGGAGAGAACGTGGAGGTGGAGGAAACGTCGGCAGAGAGGGGGACAGAGGAGAACTGGACAGAGACTGGCCGGAGGCCAAGCAAGCTCTCCGCTGCAACGCTATCAGCCCAATGCCACCTTCTTCTCCCACTGGAGGCGACCAGCTCCCACCTGCCCCACCGTCCCCCCCATCCCTCTGTCCCCACCTGTCACCCCTGTCCCTACCTGTCCCCTCCTGTCCCCCTGTGCCCCCTGCCCCACCTGCCCCCACCTATCCCCACCTGTCCCCCCTGCCCCACCTGCCTCCCACCTATCCCCACCTGTCCCCCCTGCTCCCCCTGCCCCCACCTGTCCCCACCTGCCCTCACCTGTCCCCCCATCCCCACCTGTCCCCCTGTCCCCACCGCCCCCACCTGCCTCCCACCTATCCCCACCTGTCTCCCCTGCTCCCCCTGCCTCCCACCTATCCCCACCTGTCCCCCCTGCTCCCCCTGCCCCCACCTGCCCCCACCTATCCCCACCTGCTCCCCTGTCCCCATCTGTCCCCACCTGCCTCCCACCTATCCCCACCTGTCCCCCTGTCCCCACCGTACCCACCTGCCTCCCACCTATTCCCACCTGTCCCCCTGTCCCCACCTGCCTCCCACCTATCCCCACCTGTCCCCTCTGCCTCACCTGCCTCCCACCTATCCCCACCTGTCCCCCCTGCTCCCCCTGCCCCCACCTATCCCCACCTGTCCCCCCTGCCCCACCTGCCTCCCATCTATCCCCACCTGCCCCCAGCTCCCACCTATCCCCACCTGCCCACCAGACAAGTTTTCCCTCCTCTCGAATCTGAGCACCATCAAGACATCATTTACGCCCTTTCGTCCTGCCTACCTTCCTCCCCCATGGCCTGCCATCCCTTAGACAAACTGCCCCCCCGCCCCAGGGCCGAGACCGCCAAGGGCAGAGACAGCTGTAAGCCACGGATAGGCTGCCTCTTGCACGCCCCTCCAGGGCTCAGCCTGTGCGGGGCCCAGGGAACACCTGCTGGACAAGGTCGGCGTGAAGGGCTCCAGAGAAGAGCCCGTCGGCGAGGCCCTGCTGGGCTGGAGGGCCTTCTAGAGTCATACGGAAGAACGGCTGCCGCTCTGAAGACTATCGCCAGAGACCAATGGCAGCAGGAGACAGACTCGCCAACAAGTCCAGCAGCATCTGTGTCCCAAGTGGAGGAGGAGGAGGAACTCGCCTTCCCAGAGGAAGAGACGTCTGTGGAGACCTGGGGCGGGCGTGAGGGGTCTGCAGGGAGCCCGCCATGTGGCTCTGTGGCTGCGCATCGCCCTAGGAACCAGGAGGCCACGGTTCGATTCCCGGGTTGTGGGCTCCATCCCCAGTGGGGGGCGTGCAGGAGGCGGCCGATGCTTGATTCTCTCTCATCACTGATGTTTCACTCTCCCCCTCTCCCTTCCTCTATGAAATCAATAAAAATATATATTTTAAGCCGTGGCCCGTTTGGTTCAGTGGACAGAGCGTCGGCCTGCAGACTCAAGAGTCCCAGGTTGGATTCCAGTCAAGAGCATGTACCTTGGCTGCGGGCACATCCCCGGTGGGGGGGGGGGGGGGTGCAAGAGGCAGCTGATCGATGTTTCTCTCTCATCCATGTTTCTGCCTCTCTGTCTCTCTCCCTTCCTCTCAATAAAAAAATCAATAAAATATATTTAAAATATATATGTATTAAAATAATATACACTGAAAAGGAACACATCTCTGCCTTTTGCCTAAAAAAAAGGATGCATCTCATCACCCAAACAGGCGGGGGGTGGGGGGGGGCTAGTAGTGCACCCCGGAACCCCGCCCCCACCTTCCCAGGACGGTCCTAGTGGTCTCAGCCCCACTCTGAGCCTTCGTGCACCCACTGGGGAAGGACTACGACCAGCAGCCACCTCCTCAGAGGCAGCAGGTGACAAGCGCTGAGCTCAGGGTCCGGGGCAGCGGACGGGGGGAGCTGACCTTTCAGGAAATGGAACTTTTTCAGGAAGCCGGCCCCCACGAAGGAGTCGCAGAGGTAGAGCAGGAGCCCGCTAAACGTGCAGTCGGAGCAGCTGACGTTGAGGGAGTGGGGCCTGGAGCTCACGTAGCACACGGAGATCTGGAAAACAGCGAGGGGACGCTCTCTCCGTGGCCTGCTCAGCCACGCGCCGTGCCACGCCATAGCTTCCCCGCTAACATGCCAACCGCTAGGCCAACCTCAAGGTTTTGGGGACCAGAAACAATATGCTTTGTATTATTTCCAAATCTACAGCCTAAAACTCAGTTCCAGATTTGTCCGGATTTATCTACGCATGAACTAGTCGGAGCATCGGAAAGGCTCTGGTGCCAGCCAGCACGGCTCCGTGGCTGAGCCTCCACCAGGAGTTCAAGGTTGGATTCCCAGTCGGGCGCTGGCCTGGGCTGTGCATTTGATACCCAGTAGGGGGCATGCAGGAGGCAGCTGATCAATGATTCTCATCACTAGTCCCCCCTCTCTCCTTCTCCTTTCCTCTCTGAAATCAATAATAAAAAAAAGAGAGATACAGATATAGATATAGATTTTTAAAATATATTTTATTGATTTTTTTACAGAGAGGAAGGGAGAGGGATAGAGAGTTAGAAACATCGATGAGAAACATCGATCAGCTGTCTCCTGCACACCCCACACTGGGGGTGTGCCCACAGCCAAGGTACATGCCCTTGACCGGAATCAAACCTGAGACCCTTTAGTTCACAGACTGACGCTCTATCCATTGAGCCAAACCAGTTAGCGCTGGATGTAAGTTTTTAAAGAAATGTTTTGGCATCAGCGTTGGGTTTCACTCTTAGCGTATTCTGTTGGGGCAAATCATTCCCATGCTCTCCTGTGGAGACACGAACACACGTGCACCAGATCTGAGACAGACGGACTTGATCTGAAACGGCTGCAGCTGCCGTGTAAGCGCAGGTCAGCACTGGAGCACCTGACACTTAGCACAAGCGAGAAAAGGACTCGACGGGACCAATTCCTTCAGCTGCTAATCGGGGTGCAGAGCGCCTGGAAGACGGGAGGGGCAGGCTCGCGACACAACCCATTTTCGAACCCAATACCAGTGGAAGGTTCCTGATGCTGAAACCTGGGCAGAGGCCCCTGTGCTGTGCAAACACTGTTCTTAGCCGGTCACTGTGATGGGGCTGGTCAGGCTGCCCAGAGGATCGCACACTCCTGATTCTAAGAAGACTAGAGACCCGTTGCAGGAAGATTCTTGCAAGAATAGGGCTTCCTACGGCCTGAGCAAAGCTCCCTCCCGTCTCCCCTGCCTCGCTCCCATCTCCCCTGCCTCGCTCCCATCTCCTCTGCCTTACTCCCTCCCATCTCCTCTGCCTCACTCTAGTCTCCACTGCCTCGCTCCCTCCATCTCCTCTGCCTCACTCCCTCCATCTCCTCTGCCCCACCTGCTTGCTTCTCTGCAGCTTTGCTCCCTTCTGCTGTGCTTGGCTTCCTTCTATCCATCTTCTGTGCCTGGCTATGCAAATTAACCACCATCTTGGTTGGGTTAATTTGCATACTCACTCTGATTGGCTGGTGGGCGTGGCTGGTGGGTATGGCAGAGGTGTGGTGAATTTGCATATTACTCTTTTATTAGATAGGATAAGCTTTTATTTGGTTACAAAAAAAACACCCTCTCGGCCTCCGTTTCACCAGTGGTGAGGGGGGTTCACCCTCTCTGTCTGTTTCACCAGTGGTGAAGGGGTTCACCCTCTTGGTCTCCATTTCACCAGTGGTAAAGGGGGGTACACCCTCTCGGCCTCCGTTTCACCAGCAGTGAAGGGGTTCACCCTCTCGGCCTCCGTTTCACCAGCGGTGAAGGGGGTTCACCCTCTCGGCCTCCATTTCACCAGCGGTGAAGGGGGTTCACCCTCTCGGCCTCCGTTTCACCAGCGGTGAAGGGGTTCACCCTCTCGGCCTCCGTTTCACCAGCGGTGAAGGGGGTACACCCTCTCGGCCTCCGTTTCACCAGCGGTGAAGGGGTTCACCCTCTCAGCCTCCATTTCACCAGCGGTGAAGGGGTACACCCTCTCGGCCTCCGTTTCACCAGCAGTGAAGGGGTTCACCCTCTCGGCCTCCGTTTCACCAGTGGTGAAGGGGTTCACCCTCTTGGCCTTCGTTTCACCAGCGGTGAAGGGGTTCACCCTCTCAGCCTCCATTTCACCAGCGGTGAAGGGGTTCACCCTCTCGGCCTCCGTTTCACCAGCGGTGAAGGGGGTACACCCTCTCGGCCTCCGTTTCACCAGCGGTGAAGGGGTTCACCCTCTCAGCCTCCATTTCACCAGCGGTGAAGGGGTTCACCCTCTCGGCCTCCGTTTCACCAGCGGTGAAGGGGTTCACCCTCTCGGCCTCCGTTTCACCAGCGGTGAAGGGGTTCACCCTCTCGGCCTGTTTCACCAGCGGTGAAGGGGTTCACCCTCTCGGCCTCCGTTTCACCAGCGGTGAAGGGGTTCACCCTCTCGGCCTCCGTTTCACCAGCGGTGAAGGGGTTCACCCTCTCGGCCTCCGTTTCACCAGCGGTGAGGGGGTTACACCCTCTCGGCCTCCGTTTCACCAGCGGTGAAGGGGTACACCCTCTCGGCCTGTTTCACCAGCAGTGAAGGGGTTCACCCTCTCGGCCTCCGTTTCACCAGCGGTGAGGGGGTTACACCCTCTCGGCCTCCGTTTCACCAGCGGTGAGGGGGGTTCACCCTCTCGGCCTCCGTTTCACCAGCGGTGAAGGGGTTCACCCTCTCAGCCTCCATTTCACCAGCAGTGAAGGGGTTCACCCTCTCGGCCTCCGTTTCACCAGCGGTGAGGGGGTTACACCCTCTCGGCCTCCGTTTCACCAGCGGTGAAGGGGTTCACCCTCTCGGCCTCCGTTTCACCAGCGGTGAAGGGGTTCACCCTCTCGGCCTCCGTTTCACCAGCGGTGAGGGGGTTACACCCTCTCAGCCTCCATTTCACCAGCGGTGAAGGGGTTCACCCTCTCGGCCTCCGTTTCACCAGCGGTGAAGGGGTTCACCCTCTCCGCCTCCGTTTCACCAGCGGTGAGGGGGTTACACCCTCTCGGCCTCCGTTTCACCAGCGGTGAAGGTGTTCACCCTCTCGGCCTCCGTTTCACCAGCGGTGAAGGGGTTCACCCTCTCGGCCTCCGTTTCACCAGCGGTGAGGGGGTTACACCCTCTCAGCCTCCATTTCACCAGCGGTGAAGGGGTTCACCCTCTCGGCCTCCGTTTCACCAGCGGTGAAGGGGTTCACCCTCTCGGCCTCCGTTTCACCAGCGGTGAAGGGGTTCACCCTCTCAGCCTCCGTTTCACCAGCGGTGAGGGGGTTACACCCTCTCGGCCTCCGTTTCACCAGCGGTGAAGGGGTACACCCTCTCGGCCTGTTTCACCAGCAGTGAAGGGGTTCACCCTCTCGGCCTCCGTTTCACCAGCGGTGAGGGGGTTACACCCTCTCGGCCTCCGTTTCACCAGCGGTGAGGGGGGTTCACCCTCTCGGCCTCCGTTTCACCAGCGGTGAAGGGGTTCACCCTCTCAGCCTCCATTTCACCAGCAGTGAAGGGGTTCACCCTCTCGGCCTCCGTTTCACCAGCGGTGAGGGGGTTACACCCTCTCGGCCTCCGTTTCACCAGCGGTGAAGGGGTACACCCTCTCGGCCTCCGTTTCACCAGCGGTGAAGGGGTTCACCCGAGACGCAGGAGCTGAGCGCGTCCCGAACCCTCAGTCCCGGCGCCTGGGTCAGAAGCCCTGTGCTGGGGACGGGCAGCGGCGCCGTTACCTGGGGGCCCAGGTTCAGGTAGCAGTCGACCAGCAGCACGGGGTGGCCGTGGTTCCGCAGGGACAGCGGGAAGAAGCGGTGGCTGTGGTGCTGCAGGAACCGCTCCAGCAGCAGCTGCGCGGGGGCCGCCAGCGCCGGGTGCTGGCTGTCGGGCGCGCAGATGTACTGGGCCGGCACGACGGCCGCGGGGCTGTGGGACACCTGCGTGGGGAGGGCGGCGTCAGCACCCCCGCGGGGAAGGCCCTCCCGAGGCTGTCGGGCTGGGGGGCCCGGGCCGCCGGCCCCGCCACGGAAGAGGGGGCCCCAGGCAGTGCTGTGAGCTGAGAGCCCACGGACTTGGACAATCCAGCTCTCTGTTAAGAAGCATCAGGTTCGCCAAGACCAGTGCGGCTCAGTGGATAGAGCGTCGGCCTGCGGACCGAAGGGCCCCGGGTTCGATTCCGGTCAAGGGCATGGACCTTGGCTGCGGGCACATCCCCAGTAGGGGGCGTGCAGGAGGCAGCTGATCGATGTCTCTCTCCCATCGATGTTTCTGACTTTCTGTCCCTCTCCCTTCCACTCTGTAAAAAATCAATAAAATATATATATTTACATATATATATATAAAAAATCGTCAACATTGACCTTGCCACGTAGGGCGCTGGCTGTCCGGTCGAGGAAAAAGTAGAGAATCAACAGGCCTTGGGGACGTTTTTCCAAATCCAGGGATCAAACCTCTGGGCACGGCCAGCCTGCCCAGACCCTCCCCCCGAGTCCCACCACCCCACTGCCCTTCCTCACGACTGCCCCGTCGAGCCCACCATGTCTCCCTCCCTCAGCAGCAGGTCCGCCTGCCGGAGGGGCCGGGCACAGGAGGAAAACCCCTCGGTGAGCTGGCACTGCCCCTTCAGGGAAGTCTAGATTTCAGAGGTTCCCAGGCAGTAAGGCCCTGCCCCCATCTCCAGCTCGTCTCTGTCTCGGCCACCCTCCCCTCTGGCCTTGAGGCTTCCTCCACACCAACCTCCCAGCTCCTCCCCCTGCGTCTCCTCACCAGGCCCTCCCTGAGCCGGGATGCACCGCTCGCCCCTCCTCCAGGTCTCCGCCTTAATGTCCCCTCCCCCACACAGATGCCACCCCCATCCCCGGAGAGGTGAGGTCTCCCCGTGACACAGGTGTCACCCCAGGGTGTTCATCACATGGGCACTTCACCCCACATTTACTTAACGTTCCTCTCGGCACCAGGCGACCTGCTCCCGAGGGGAGGGCTGGGCGCCCAGCCACACACGAAAATGAGCATTTCGTCCTGAGGAAATGTCACAAAGCACGACTCACTTTCCTCTCTACACCGAGTGGCCAGATTGTGATGATCTCTGAATGCACAGTAATCTGGCCACTCAGTGTATATATTAGAGGCCTGGTGCATGGGTGGGGTCCGGCCAGCCTGGCCAGGGGGAAGGGACATGGGCGGTTGGCCAACCTGCCTGTTGGTTGAACTCCTGGTCGAGGAAACAATTTGCATATTAACCTTTTATTATATAGGATATACACTGAGCGGCCAGATTATTATGATCTCTGAATGCATAGTAATCTGGCCACTCGCATGTGTGTGTGTGTGTGTGTGTGTGTGTGTGTGTGTATTAGAGGCCTGGTGCATGAATTCATGCAAGGGTGGGGTCTGGCCAGCCTGGCCAGGAGGAGGGGACATGGGCGGTTGGCCGGCCTACCTGCCTGCTGGTCAAACTCCTGGTCAAGGGAGAAATGTGCATATTAGCCTTTTATTATATAGGATATACACTGAGTGGCCAGATTATGCCTTCAGAGATCATCCTAATCTGGCCACTTCGTGTATGATCACCATTAAACCGAAAGGGGGAAAATAAGTCTGCGCGCAAGAGAGGAACAAAGATAGAACACCTACCCTGTTTCCCCGAAAGTAAGACATCTCCCAAAAATAAGACCTACTCGCTGTAATATAAGGCATCCCCCTGAAAATAAGACCTAGCGCATCTTTGGAAGCAAAAATGAATATAAGACACTTTCTTATTCTCGGGGAAACAGGGTAGTAGTTAAAGAACGCTCCTGAGGGAACGAAAGGAAAAAGTGGTTTTGCCAGGCCCACAGCCACGGCCACGCACCTTGGCGGTGATGTGGAGGGACCGGTGCCCGCCCACGGCGATCTGCTTCTTCATGACGCTGAAGCGGTTGAAGCGACACAGCAGGAGGCCGGCGCTGTGCACCCGCAGGTTGAAGTCCACGTCGTCACACAGGAACCTGCTCAGACCGGGGGGGGGGGGGGGGGGGGACAGGTCGCACTGGGGGGCCCTCATGCCCCCAGGCCGTGCCCTGCTCCCAGGGCGACAGGGGGGCAGGCTCAGCCCTCCCTACGGACCCTCCTCCCGGAGGGCAGAGGCCAGCAAACGGACCCGCCGGCTGCCATGTGTGGGCACAGGAGCGGGGCGTCCCTCAGGCGTGCACTGCGGGACCGCCACCTCGCACCACAGGCCTGAGCACCCCGTAGACCTTCCATCCGTTTGGTGAAAGGAACCAACCCCCCCAACCAAAAAGAAAAAAAAATGAGGCGCATTTTCAGCTGAGGGAACCCAGACCCCTAGCCGGGCGGTCTGTCCCCCAAACCCCTCGGGTGTGTGCTCCCTGCCTAGCCCAGCGCTGAGTGGTTGATGGCTCCGCTGGGCGCCTCTGTGGCTGGACACATGGAAGCCACGTAAGGAAAGGACATCATGGCTCCCTTCAGTGCCGAGGCTCTTGAGAGCCGTGTCCGAGGAAGCCACACGGCAGGAGGAAGGACACACGGCACACGCCGATCTCGGAATACAGCACCATGGGAATCCACTGGGAAGTCGAATGGCGTATGCAAGGCTCCCCGCCCCAGAATTATACAACAGCAGAAGGGAGGGAGGAGGGAGGAGGCAGGAGGAAGGAGGGAGAGGAGGGAGGACGGAGGACGGAGGACGGAGGAGGGAGGAGGAGGAAGAGAAAGGAGGGAGGAGGGGGGAGGGAGGGAGGAGGGAGGGAGGAGGAAGGAGGGAGGAGGGAGGAGGGAGGGAGGAGGGAGGAGGCAGGAGGCAGGAGGGAGAGGAGGGAGGAGGGAGGACGGAGGACGGAGGAGGGAGGAGGAGGAAGGAAGAGAAAGGAGGGAGGAGGGAGGGAGGAGGGAGGAGGGAGGAGGAAGGAAGGAGGGAGAAGGGAGGAGGGAGGAGGGAGGGAGGAGGGAGGAGGGAGGAGGAGGGAGGAGGAAGGAGGAGGAAGGAGGAAGGAGGAGGAAGGAAGAGGAAGGAGGGAGGAGGGAGGAGGGAAGAGGGAGGAGAGATGAGGAGGAAGGAAGAGAAAGGAGGGAGGAGGGAGGAGGGAGGGAGGAGGGAGGAGGCAGGAGGCAGGAGGCAGGAGGGAGAGGAGGGAGGAGGGAGGAGGGAGGAGGGAGGAAGGAGGAGGAGGAAGGAAGAGAAAGGAGGGAGGAGGGAGGAAGAAGGAGGGAGGAGGGAGGAGGGAGGGAGGAGGGAGGAGGCAGGAGGGAGAGGAGGCAGGAGGCAGGAGGGAGAGGAGGAAGGAGGGAGGAGGGAGGAGGGAGGAGGAAGGAAGGAGGGAGAAGGGAGGAGGGAGGGAGGAGGGAGGAGAGGAGGAGGGAGGGAGGAGGGAGGAGGGAGGAGAGAGGGAGGAGGGAGGGAGGAGGAAGGAGGCAGGAGGGAGAGGAGGAAGGAGGGAGGAGGGAGGAGGGAGGAGGAAGGAAGGAGGGAGAAGGAGGAGGGAGGAGGGAGGGAGGAGAGGAGGAGGGAGGGAGGAGGGAGGATGGCTGGGGGCTGGAGGCTGGGCCTGTGGGTGGCGCTGGGCAGCGGCGCCGGGCTCACCGGTTCTGGTTGTACTGCACGTTCTGGGTCAGGTCCACGTTGAGGACGATGAAGTCGTGGACGTGACAGCGGGAGAAGGGCTCGCGCGCGGCGCGGCGGCCGGCCCGGCTGGACCACTTGCGCATGCCGACGAGGGCGTAGTGCGTGATGTTGGGGGCCGCCTCGATGTGCTGCATGATGTGCTTCAGGGACACGTTCCTCTCGGACCAGGAGAACTCCCTGCCCGGGAGGCACGGAGGGAGAGGGCTGACGCCAACACCCGGACGGACGGGACGGCCAGCCAGGCGTGCTTCCCGCTGCCGCCCCCCCTCCCCACCCCCGCCCCGCGCCGGGCTGGCGCGGGCGGACCCACCGGGCGAGCCGAGGGCCAGCGCCGGGCCAGGCTCCCCCTTCCTCCTCTCCCTTCCCCCCAGCGGCCCCGTGGCCCGGGCCAGCCCCCGCCCATTTCACAGACGGGGACAAGGAGGCTCCGATGACGGACACGGGGTCACTCCACGGAGCCGGGTTGGACCAGCGTCTCCGGAGCCCACACGCCCCCACCCCCTGAACTGCCTGCCTCCCGTACGCAGGTCCGAAGGGAAGATGGTGGGAAGAGCAGGCTCCCCGGTGCTTGCGGGAGACAGGGTGGGGAGGGGGCAGCTTGTCCACCTCCCGCCCCCAGGGGGTGTCGGAGGCCCGTGAGGCAGCGAGGGGCGCGATGCGGGGGGCGGCCCCGGGGCTGAGTCAGGGACACCGGTCACGCCCTCCAGGGCCCGGCGTGTTGCCCAACTCTCTACGCCGCCTGCGGGGCTCACACCGAACTCGCTCAGGGCCCCCGGGTCTGCCGCTCGTGAACGGTGCGTCCGAGTGAAACCCAGGAGGAACGCTCGGCTCCCCCCATCCTCCCCCCCAGCCGTTCTCCTAGGTGATGCCGTCCCGTCACACAGAGGACATTCATTTTTTTTATTTTTAAAAATATATATTTTATTGATTTTTTACAGAGCGGAAGGGAGAGGGATAGAGTCAGAAACATCGATGAGAGAGAAACATCCATCAGCTGCCTCCTGCACGCTCCCCCCCCCCCCGCCCCCCACTGGGGATGTGCCCGCAGCCGAGGTCCATGCCCTTGATCAGGATCAAACCCGGGACCCTTCAGTCCGCAGGCCGACGCGCTATCCACTGAGCCACACCGGTTCCGGCAGAGGGCATTTCTTCCGAACAGCGGCCGCCAACCCCTCGGTCCCCACGGACCACCGCGGCTCCAGGAAACGGCGGCGGAGGGCGTCACGGTGGGATGTCACGCGAAGGCGTGACCTGACCCCCTGTCGGCCAACCATCATCAGAAAGGCTCCAGCCGGTGTGGCTCCCTGCACAGCGCGTCAGCCTGCGGATGGCCCCGGGTTCGATTCCGCTCAGGGCACAGGCCCGGGGTGCGGGCTCGATCCCCAGTGGGGCCCTGACCGCCTCGATCCATGATTCTCTCTCGTCACTGACGTTTCTATCTCCCTCTCCCTTCTCCTCTGAAATCAGAACATGTTTTAAAACATAATAATGACCCCAAGTTACCACGCAGCCCCAGACTGACACACTCAGATATCCAGTGAGGGCACCAAGACACAGGGAATGGCAGGGGCGCAGACACAGCTCTCTACACCACGCTGCTCAGTGCCCGCCTGCCCGGGCCGGCCAGCGCCGTGGACAGGGGGCCTTCGGCTCCCGGGCCCGCAGGGGTGACACGTCATGGGTGCGCGACCCTCGCCACAGACCTCCAGCACAGGTGTGAGCGCCCCTCGGAAGGTTCAGAAACCAGAAGGCAAAGAGCAAGAGTGACATCCTTGACGTCACAGAGCCAATAAACACCCCTCCGGGCGGCGGGGCTCGGCGGCTGAGCGTCGACCTGGGACCCAGGAGGTCGGGGTTCGATCCCCGGGCGGGGCCCAGGCCCGGGCTGCGGGCTCCATCCCCAGCGGGGGGCGTGCAGGAGGCAGCCGGTCCGTGATTCTCTCTCATCGTGGATGTTTCTGTCTCCCTCTCCCACTCTCTTCCTCTCTGACATCAGTAAAAAAATATTTTTTAAAATATTACGGGCGTGAGGAGTGAGGCTGGGGGAGGGAGGAGGGCCCGGGAGACCCCCGGGGGATTCTGAGGCCAGAGAGGGGCCCCTTGCTCACAGGGGAGCTGGTGCCATGCACGCGTTCAGCTTGTGTGTGTTTCTGTTGCTGTTTTATGTTGAATAGACTGTACACGGTGTGATTTCCTGTGTGTGATATACATCAGTGACGCTTTTTACAAACTTTCTGAATTCAGAGGGAAGCTGAGAACGGGAGTGGGCTGCGTCCAGGGCTCTGCCCCCTCCCTGCCAGGCTCCCTGACCGCCAGGCTCCCTGACCGCCAGGCTCTCTGACCGCCAGACTGACCACCAGGCTCCTGATCACCAGGCTCCCTGACCGCCAGGCTGACCGCCAGACTCCCTGACCGCCAGGCTCCCTGACCGCCAGGCTCCCTGACCGCCAGGCTCCCTGACCGCCAGACTCCCTGACCGCCAGGCTCCCTGACCGCCAGACTCCCTGACCGCCAGGCTCCCTGACCGCCAGGCTCCCTGACCGCCAGGCTCCCTGACCGCCAGGCTCCCTGACCGCCAGACTGACCGCCAGACTGACCGCCAGGCTCCCTGACCGCCAGGCTCCCTGACCGCCAGGCTCCCTGACCGCCAGGCTCCCTGACCGCGGGCCTCGGGGCCTCGCGGGTGGCGGGGGGCTCCCCGCTGGAGAGAGCATGTCTCGCCACACGTGTCGGGGGCGCTCACCTGCTCCTCTCGCTGCCGCCGTCCACGTCCACCACGTTCCACATGACACAGGAGTCGTCGGAGATGACGATGAAGGGCCAGATGTCCTGCGGCTTGATGCCCAGCTCCTCCTGCCGGTTCCGCTCCAGCTCCAGGTTGTGGTAGGACAGCTCCTTGATCAGGAAGTGGGCGGCGCCTGCGACGGCAACGCCACGCTGACCCCCACCCCACCCCCTGGTCCCGCCGGACCCCCGGACCCCCACCCCCTGGTCCCGCCGGACCCCCACCCCCTGGTCCAGCCAGACCCCCACCCCCTGGTCCCGCCAGACCCCCACCCCCGGTCCTGCCAGACCCCCACCCCCTGGTCCCGCTGGACCCCCCACCCAGCACAGGCAGAGGGCGTGCTGCTCCCCGAGGCCCCACCCCGACCAGCCAGTCCCCTCGGGCCTCGCCCGCATCCCGGTCCGCTCCCTCTTCCCTGCTGATCTGGGAGGGGAAATTCCAGGGGAGAAAACACACCTCTCCCATTTGCATGGACATCTGCCTGTTTATTCTTGCTTTTCTTTTTTTTTTTTTTTTTTACTTTAATTTTTGTATTTATTTTTAATTTCCAAGAAAAAAGGAGAGAGATAGAAACATCAATGATGAGAGAATTGTTGATGAGCCCAAAATCTGGGCATGTGCCCTTGACCAGAATCGAACCTGGGACCCTTCAGTCTGCAGGCCTACAATTCTGCCCACTGAGCCAAACCAGCTAGGGCTCTTTCTCTTTTTAAATCTTTATTGTTGAAAGGATTAAATATGCCCCCTTTTATCCCCCATCAACCCCATCCAGCCCACCCCCACCCCCACCCCCGCCCCAGGCCCTCAGCACCCCACAGCCGATCAATGCTTCTCTCTCATCAATGATGTTTCTCTCTCTCCCTCTCCCCCCTTCTCTGAAGTCAATCAATACACACACACACACACACACACGAGCCTCGGTGCACAAAATTCGTGCACTGGGGTGGGGTGCAGTCCTCAGCCTGGCCTGTGCCCTCTCGTTACTCTGACACCCTTAGCGCTGCCGCAGAGGGAGAGGCTTGTGCCACCGCCACTGCACTCGCCAGCCTTTAGCCTGGCTCAGGGCCTCTGGCTGAGCAGCCCTTATGGGAGCACACTGACCACCAGGGGCAGCACCCGCATTGAGCATCTGCCCCCTGGTGGTCAGTGTGCATCATAGTGACCGGTCTTTCTGCCATTTAATTGATTTGCATATCAGCCTTTTATTAGATAGGATATATATCTATCTATATATATTTATCTATAGATAGATAGATAGATATCCTATCAAAGAGTAATATGCAGATTGACCATCACTCCAACACACAAAATGGCTGCCCCCGTGTGATCAAAGATCCTGCCCCCATGTGGACACAAGATGGCCACCACAAAATAGCCAGCAGGGGAGAGCAGTTGGGAGGGACCAGGCCTGCAAGGGAGGGCAGCTGGGGGTGATCAAGCCTGCAGGGGAGGGTAGTTAGGGGTGACCAGGCCAGCAGAGGAGGGAAGTTGGGGGCAAACAGGCTGGCAGGGGAGCAGTTAGACATCACTTGGGCTGGCAGGGGAGTGGTTAGGGGGTGATCAGGCTGTCAGGCAGAAGCGCTTAGGGGCAATCAGGAAGGCAGGCAGGCAAAAGCAGTTGGGAACCAGCAGTCCTGGACTGTGAGGATGTTCGACTGCCCATTTAGGCCCAATCCTGGTGGTGAGATCGGGCCTAAATGGGCAGTTGGACATCCTTCAAGGGGTCCCAGATTGGAGAGGGTACAGACTGGGCTAAGGGACATCCCCCCCCAACCCTGTGCACGAATTTTGTGCACCGGGCCTCTAGTGTGTATGTGTGTGTGTGTGTGTATGTATGTGTGTGTGTTATTCATGTTTTTTAAGCCAACAGGCTTGGTGAAAAGTGCTGAACTCTGTCTGTTCTAGAACCTTCTCCCGGGTCTCGGTTCCCGGGACACCACCGGGGGGGGGGGGGGGGGGTGCGAGGGCGTACCCACGCCAGCGCTGTTGAAGATGCTGGGCAGCACCAGCATGATGTGGTTGGGCCAGTACTTCTTGTACACGGGCATCTCGTACTCCTTGACGACCAGCACGTGCAGGTGGCTGGCGCCGTCCATGGCGTGGTACAGGTTGAAGAGCCCGTGCTCGTGCCGCCCGGTGGTCGGGGTGAAGGTCGGGCTCTTTATGTGCTCGTGGCTCTGGGCGCAGAAGCAGAGGGAGGGAACGGTTTCTGACCGGGTCACAGTCACTCCCCCCCTCCGAAACGTCTGCCCCATCCTCGAAGCCAGCTCAGCCCGGGACTTGCTTTTGGGGATAAAACGCAGTAAGAACGACGTGCACCGGACCCATGGGTGTGGCTCAGTGGTTGAGCGTCAACCTGGGAACCAGGAGGTCAGGGTTCGATTTCCAGTCAGGCCGGAAGCCGATCACTGTTTTACTAGTAGAGGCATGTGGATGGCTGGTCAACGTTAACTGCTCTGAACGCGCAGGGCTAATCACTCATTGTTTGGTTAAGACATTGGTAGTTGAAGCAGCCCCCACCTGTCAGTGCTAAGTAGATTCATTGATTGGCTATTATTGGAGTTTCCTGCCTGGGGGAATATGGATGTATCCCATAATCTCAATCTTAATCTTAATATTAATCTAAGGGAAGGTAAAGCCAGAGCGGGGAGTAGTCCTCCTCTTGGGCTTCCTTCTGACCCCCAATATTCCCGAATTAATGCTTTTCTAGTCTCTCTTCATTTGTGTGCGGCCTTCTCCAGAACCCGAACCCCGAACCGGAACCCCAAACCATGTGGGACGTGAAAGGGGTTTCCGCGCAGTCAGGGCACAGGCCTAGGTTGTGGGCTCAGTCACCAGTAGGGGGCGTGCAGGAGGCAGCCAATCAATGGTTCTCATCATTGATGTTTCTCTCTCTCCCTCTCCCTTCCCCTCTGAAATCAATGAAAAAATACATTTTTTTTTAAGCGATGGGGCTGCAAAGGCAGGCACATTCCGCCCTCTCTCTGAACCCTCCCAGGAACAAGCCAGGGCCAGCCTGCTACAGGGACAGCAAACACATGAGCAGAGGGGAGCCGCCGGAGGACACCCCAGCCAGCCAGCCCCAGCCGTCCTGCGAGCCAACGGCAGACTCACGAGTGAGCTCAGCCCAGCGGAACCCGCACGGAGCCCACGCTCCCCAGCCCACAGGCTCCCGGCCACTAGTAAGTAAACGTGGTCCGGAAATGGTTCAGCAGCCCAAACTAGCTGGCACCTGACAGCTGCCTCGTTCCTTCCCTTTCCCTGGAGCATCGCATCTGGTGCTTGGAGAGGCTGTTCCTGTGTGACCTTATCCCCATCACCTCCCGCACCACCTGGCTGGTGACCGCATCTTGCCACAGAGAACCAGGGTCTCGGCCTTTCCCTCACAGGAGCTCTGCTCCCGCTGAACTCCTCTAAGCACGGCCATGAGCTATGGCAGTGCGGGGCTCATGCTGTGCTCACGGACGGAAGCAGGTGGAAACAGGGGTGAAAATAAATCCCCGCCCACTGCACCCAAGCCCCCAGGGCGGGAGGTTCCACGCAATGAAGGCCTCTTGGGTGCTTTCCAGATGCTTTCTGAGCTCAACACGGGGGTCTGAAGACTGGGATCAGCCCCCCACACACATACCCCCGGCCCTCGGCATCCACACCCAGCTCGGGGTGACGAGGTGTTGAAAGAGCAGCAGCACTGCTGAGATTGCCAGCTGGAACCAGCCAATCACCCCTAGAGAAGCGTCTCCAGGAGGGCGGTCCCAGAGATGATGGTTAAGAGCCATCGCGTCACAAGAGGCGACACAGCCATGAGAGATACACACTGAAGGATTCTGGGTGAAAGGAGGTGATGTGCGCTTGGCTTCCAGATAACACGGGAAGGCGAAGAGAAGAGGACAGATGGCCAATGGGACCAGCCATGAGTCAGTAACTGTGGGAGTCAGTAATGGGGGGCCATGCTCTCCCACCACCTGGCCTGGCGGGGTGCTCCCTAGCGGAGAGCACTGAAGAGCAGAGGGGGCGCCCCGACCGCCTGCTCAGCACCCCGTCCAGCTGGGCCTGCGCCTTATGTCCCTGATGCCTGCAACTCTCACCACAAGCTTTGGCAAGAGTTACAATAACCTAGGTCATTGGTCAGGTCAGCAAACTGCGGCTCTCGAGCCACATGGGGCTCTTTGGCCCCTTGAGTGTGGCTCTTCCACAAAATATCATGGCCTGGGCGAGTCTGTTTTGAAGAAGTGGCATTAGAAGAAGTTTAAAAAATGTGGCTCTCCAAAGAAATTTCAATCGTTGTCCTGTTGATATTTGGCTCTGTGGACTGATGGGTTTTCCAACCACTGGGATAGGGGCTTAATCATAAGGAACAACTACAGCCTATAATTATTGGAATCGAGAGTCTAGGTTAGTGGTCGGCAAACTCATTAGCCAACAGAGCCGCAGTTTGCCGACCACTGGCCTAGGTGAACGGATGGGGAGCGGAGACACAGAGACCTCGACACGTTCAAATAGCCCGGAAATGGCAGAGCAAGGCTCCAACCTGACTGTGGGGGACCCCGAAGCCCTGACGCTCCCAACCTCCTCCTCCAACAGCGGCCCCACCGGCCCTGGGCTCATCGGGCACCCTCGGTCTCCGGGTCTCCCGCTCAGCGATCGCCGGCAGCCACATCGACCGGCCCCCCCGGGCCCGAGGCCAGTACCTTGTCGGTGACGAGGGGCAGCCGCATGCTCTCCAGCTGGCCGCCGGGCTGGCTGAAGACGAAGTGGTGCTCCTTGGACTTGGGGATGATGAAGTGCAGCTGGATCTCCTCTCCTAGCATGGAGTAAGAGAAGGCAAAGGCGTGCAGGGTGGACTCATAGAGCTGAGGTGCGGGGGAGAGGACAGAGCCCTGTGTCAGCGTCCACAGAGCCTCCGAAGACCCCAGGCCCGCCGTGGCCGAGACGACGGGGGCACGGCCACCTCTGCCCGCAGCACGAGGAGCCCACCCCGGGGCCCCCGACAGGGCGCGGACACCCTGCTGTGGAGGCCATGCCCACTCAGTCGAAGCCGGACCCCGTCGCTAGTTCTGGTCACGCTTCACCCAGTGACGCGGGGCCAGCCCCTCTGGACTCTGGATCGGACCCAGGTGCTAGGTTATCTGCTAAGGAGTCACCCTGGAGACTAGACCATGTTCTACGCCCCAGAGACCCATGTTCTATGGTTTGAGACCCACGTTCTATATTCTGAGACCCGTGTTCTATGCCCCGGAGACCCATGTTCTATGGTCTGGAGACCCATGTTCTATGGTCTGGAGACCTATGTTCTATGTTCTGGAGACCCATGTTCTATGCCCTGGAGACCCACGGTCTATGTTCTGGAGACCCATGTTCTATGCCCCGGAGACCCATGTTCTATGTTCTGGAGACCCATGTTCTATGGTCTGGAGACCCACGGTCTATGTTCTGGAGACCCGTGTTCTATGGTCTGGAGACCCACGTTCTATGCCCTGGAGACCCATGTTCTATGTTCTGGAGACCCATGTTCTATGCCCTGGAGACCCATGTTCTATGCCCCGGAGACCCATGTTCTATGTTCTGGAAACCCATGTTCTATGCCCTGGAGACCCATGTTCTATGGTCTGGAGACCCACGTTCTATGTTCTGAAGACCCATGTTCTATGGTCTGGAGACCCATGTTCTATGCCCTGGAGACCCATGTTCTATGGTCTGGAGACCCACGTTCTATGCCCTGGAGACCCGTGTTCTATGGTCTGGAGACTCATGTTCTATGCCTTGGAGACCCACGGTCTATGTTCTGGAGACCCACGTTCTATGTTCTGGAGACCCACGTTCTATGTTCTGGAGACCCACGTTCTATGTTCTGAAGACCCATGTTCTATGCCCTGGAGACCCACGTTCTATGCCCTGGAGACCCGTGTTCTATGGTCTGGAGACCCACGTTCTATGCCCTGGAGACCCGTGTTCTATGGTCTGGAGACCCACGTTCTATGCCCTGGAGACCCATGTTCTATGTTCTGAAGACCCACGTTCTATGTTCTGGAGACCCATGTTCTATGTTCTGAAGACCCACGTTCTATGTTCTGAAGACCCACTTTCTATGTTCTGGAGACCCACGTTCTATGTTCTGGAGACCCATGTTCTATGCCCTGGAGACCCACGTTCTATGTTCTGGAGACCCACGTTCTATGTTCTGAAGACCCACTTTCTATGTTCTGGAGACCCACGTTCTATGTTCTGGAGACCCATGTTCTATGCCCTGGAGACCCACGTTCTATGTTCTGGAGACCCATGTTCTATGGTCTGGAGACCCATGTTCTATGCCCTGGAGACCCATGTTCTATGCCCTGGAGACCCATGTTCTATGTGCTGGAGACCCACGTTCTATGTTCTGGAGACCCATGTTCTATGGTCTGGAGACCCATGTTCTATGTGCTGGAGACCCGTGTTCTATGGTCTGGAGACCCACGTTCTATGCCCTGGAGACCCACGTTCTATGTTCTGAAGACCCACGTTCTATGTTCTGAAGACCCACTTTCTATGTTCTGGAGACCCACGTTCTATGTTCTGGAGACCCACGTTCTATGCCCCGGAGACCCATGTTCTATGTTCTGAGACCCATGTTCTATGCTAATAAACATGTTTTTCCTTCCTTCGTAACTACACGTCTCATTGAGTGTTCTAAAACAGTCAGAACTGCACGCACCTGTGCACCTGGTCTCCCTATGCCCACCCTCGCCTCTCCGTACTGTAATTAACGGTTGCAGGAGGCAGGCCACCTCCGGGTGGTAACGACCAGCATTCAGAGCTCTCAGGCTCACTCCCGGCCCCCAGTCTAGTCTCACCTCGTCACCTGGGCAGGGGAGCCCTCCCCTCGTACCCAGCTGTGCCCACGGGTCTCTGGCCTGACCTCCCAGCCCGGCTCTGCCCACGCCATGCGATCGATCCCCCTTCGGCCTCCGCTCCGGCACCCACAGAGGGGCCGCCCCAACCCCTAACCCCACCCGCCAGTGTGCGCTGCGCTCCCGGCAGTGACAGGCCGAGAGGGCGGACGCAGGCTGGCACACCAGCTCCTGACTCCTCCTGTGGTTCCTCTAGACCGTGGTCAGCAAACTGCAGCCTGATGGCCACAGGCGGCTCTCTGGCCCCTTGAGTGTGGCTCTTCCACAAAATACCAGAGCCTGGGCGAGTCTATTTTGCAGAAGTGGCGTTAGACGTTTAAAAAAGTTGGCTCTCAGAAGACATTCCCATCGCTGGACTGTTGGTATTGGGCTCTGTTGACTGATGAGTTTGCCGACCACTGCAGTGGTTCTCAGCCTTCCTAATGCCGAGCCCCTCGTGTTGTGGGGACCCCCAGCCATAAAGTTATTTCCATGGCTACTTCAGAGCTATCATTCTGCTCCTGTTATGAACCGTCATGTAAATATCTGTGTTTTCGATGGTCTATGGTCTTAGGCTCTACCAGCAGCGGTTCCCAACCTTCCTAATGCCGCCACCCACAGGCTGAGAACTGCTGGCAGGGTCGCCTGAGACCGTGGAAAACACAGATATTTACGTTACGATTCACAACAGGAGCAAAATGACAGTGATGAAGTAGCAACGAAAATAATGTTATGGTTGGGCTCCCCACCACACGAGGAGCTGTCTGAAAGGGTCGCGGCATCAGGAAGGTTTGGGGACCCCTGGTCTAGAACCACAAAGCGCTCTGGGAGCCGAGAAGAGGGAGCGATCGTGGCCTGGGAGGGAGCACAGGAGGGTGCGCCTGAGCAAACGTCGGGAAAGGGCCCAGGGAGCCGTGAGAGGCCAGCGAAAGGGCAGAGGGAGCAGTGTCCGCGCCTCCTGCCGGCCTGGCCCCCCGCAGACCTCCCCGCTCCTCTCCGTGCTCCCGCCCGGACGGGAGCTTCATTCGCGAGGACAGCAGCGGTCGGCAACGGCGTGTGTGGACCGCGGTATCGACCTCTGGTTTACAGAACCGTGAAATAGCGCCTCGGGGGTCTCGGTGAGAATTAAGTGAGGAGCTGGCCCGGGCCGGTGTTGCTCAATGGGTACAGCGTCAGCCGGCGGATCGAGTTCGATCCCGGTCCAGGGCACATGCCTGGGTTGTGGGCTCGGTCCCTGGCTGAGGGCATGCAGGAGCCAGCGCTCAACGATTCTCTCTCATCATTGATGTTTCTCTCTCTCTCCCCGTTTCCCTTCCGCCCAGAAATCAGTAAAAATATTTTTAAAAGCAGCAGCAGCAGCAGCAGACAGGACAGTTTCCTAAGCCGCGCACCTTGCACGCACAGGTGTGGCATGTACTCATTCCGGTGACCAGCCAGGGCCTTACCCATGACCAGTGTCCGGGACGAAGGACGTTTCTACCTCATGGGAAGGCCCGGGCCAGGCGGCTCACTTATGACGGAGCATCATCCCACACCCCAAAAGGTTGTGAGTTCAGTTCCTGATCGGGGCACAGACCTGGGCTGTGGGTCCCATTGCCACTCGGGGTACATATGGGAGGCAACAGATCCATGTTTCTCTCCTATCAGTTTCCCTCTCTCTCTCTCTCTCTCCCCCCCTCCCCCCCCCGCTCGCTCTCGCTGTCTCTCCCCCCCCTTCCTCTCGCTCTAAAACCAATAAAAACATAGCCGTGACTGAGATTTTAAAAAAATACGTAAATAAAAGGTTGGCAGTGATGAGCTATATAACAACGCCCTGCAGACGGCCTGGCGCACAGTAGGTGCTCGCGATGCGCACATTCCTCTCTCTACAGAATTTCTGTGTTTCCACCGCCCCCCTCTCCTTGGCGGCTTCCCGCTGCTCGGTGTGGCTCCCGTGCATCTCCGTCCCCGGCCCGAGTCTTGCGTAAGGAGACACGGGACACACTCAGGGAGCCCGCCGCCCTCATCGGCGAAGCTGCCAGGACCCAGGCGGGCTCGGACCCCTGCAGCCAGCTCGCCTTGCCGCTAGAACCCGAGTGACCGGGACGGCGCCTGCTCGGCGGGGCTGGCACCCACTTCCCAGATCGCAGATGGGATCTGAGGACACCAGCAGGCCAGGGAGGCTTCCAGAACTTTCCACCCCCCCCCCACCCCCCGGAATGGAAACATGACAGGGAGACAGGGGCGCCAGCCCGGGCGCCCGCCTACCTGGTAGCGGGGGTGGAAGCCCATGTACTGGTGGCACTGCTCGCAGTGGTGGTAGGTGTTGTGGGCCGCGTACTTGGACAGCCGCATCCTCGCCGTGGGGCGCCGCACGAACGGGTCCTCCGGCCTCCGGGGCGGCCCCCTGTCTGCAGGGAAGCCGGCGTCACGGAGCCGCACGGGCAGGGGAGCCCCCCAACCCCGCCCGCCACTCACACAGACACTGGACACGGGCCGACACGCTGCTGTGGGGTGGGGGGCGGTGGAAGAGGGGGGCCCCGGCTCAACCGGGACCTGAGGGGACGGACCCGTCATGTCACACGTGAGCCTGTGAATGTCGGACCAACATTCACGCGAGGACTTGCTACCTAATAGCTGGTTGCCAGCGCAACATGCAAACTCTGCAATGTGGGGACGCACCCCCTTTCCAGCGACTGAGCGGGAGTGGAGGCAGCACCGGCGTTCCTTAGAGATGCGTCTCCCTGAGGGCCCCCCAGGACAGAGTGAGGCCCCCGGGACAGAGTGAGGCCCCCGGGACAGAGTGAGGGCCCCCAGGACTGAGTGAGGGCCCCCGGGACAGAGTGAGGGCCCCCGGGACAGAGTGAGGCCCCCAGGACTGAGAGTGAGGCCCCCGGGACAGAGTGAGGCCCCCGGGACAGAGTGAGGGCTCCCGGGACAGAGTGCGGCCCCCGGGACAGAGTGAGGCCCCCGGGACAGAGTGAGGGCCCCCAGGACTGAGAGTGAGGGCCCCCAGGACAGAGTGAGGGCCCCCCGGGACAGAGTGAGGGACCCCAGGACTGAGAGTGAGGCCCCTGGGACTGAGAGCCCCCGGGACAGAGTGAGGGCCCCCGGGACAGAGTGAGGGCCCCCCGGGACAGAGTGAGGCCCCCGGGACAGAGTGAGGGCCCCCCCGGGACAGAGTGAGGCCCCCGGGACTGAGAGTGAGGGTCCCCCCGGGACAGAGTGAGGGCCCCCCGGGACAGAGTGAGGGTCCCCCCGGGACAGAGTGAGGCCCCCGGAACAGAGTGAGGGGTCCCCCCGGGACAGAGTGAGGCCCCCGGGACTGAGAGTGAGGGCCCCCCGGGACAGAGTGAGGGCCCCCCGGGACAGAGTGAGGGTCCCCCCGGGACAGAGTGAGGGCTCCTGGGACAGAGTGCGGCCCCCGGGACAGAGTGAGGCCCCCGGGACAGAGTGAGGGCCCCGGGACAGAGTGAGGGCCCCCAGGACAGAGTGAGGGCCCCCAGGACAGAGTGAGGGCCCCCAGGACTGAGAGTGAGGGCCCCGGGACAGAGTGAGGGCCCCCGGGACAGAGTGAGGGCCCCGGGACAGAGTGAGGGCCCCTGATGGAGAGCTAGCGACCGCGCCCACCAGCCGTGTCTGGATGTTACAGCCGACGCCACGAGGCACAGTGAGGGCGGGTCACGACGTGTACAACCCTCTGGGGTCTGTCTTACTCCAGTGCCTGCTCCGACCCAGCTTTGTTTACCGCAGCCTCCACCACCCAGGCCCGTGGGCCGCGTCGGGAGCCCGGGTTCCCGCGCACAGCCCCAGCTGTGGGCCGTCGCTGCGCGGGAGGCTCTGCCCCGAGAGGACCGCGCCCTCATCCGTCCAAACGCCGTGGCCGCCTCCACTCTGGCCCACCGCAGTGACAACACGGTGACTGTCAGAGGCCCCGCAGCAGGACGGGGGAGCAAGAGGCGAGGAGCAGAGGGAAGACCCCAATTCACGAAGATACGCGGCGCCCTGGCCAGTGTGGCTCAGTGGGTGGAGCGCCGGCCTACAGACCGAAGGGTCCGTGGTTCGATTCCGGCCAAGGGCACGCACCCGGTTGCAGGCTCCACGCCCGGCCCTGGTCGGGCGCCTGCGGGAGACAACCCGTGGACGTGTCTCCTTCACCTCGATGTTTCTCTGTCTCGCCCCCCCCTTCCGTTCTCTCCAACACAAATGGGGAAATGCCCTCAGGCTGCCAAAACCGGTGTGGCTCAGTGGATGGAGCGTCAGCCTGCGCACCAAAAGGTCCCGGGTTCGATTCCGGTCCAGGGCATGTGCCTTGGTTGCAGGCCCATCCCCAGCAGGGGGCGTGCAGGAGGCAGCTGATGGATGTTTCTGACTTTCTGTCCCTCTCCCTTCCTCTCTGTAAAAAATCAATAAAATATTTTTTTTTTTTTTAAAGAAAAGAGCCTCGGGTGAGGTTCATCCACAAAAGGATACACATCTTTTATCCGCTCTTAACCGAGAGCTTTAGGACACCCTGGCCTGGACAGCCCAGCCCGTGTCTGCGCCGCTCCCAGCACTCACTGAACAGTACGTCGTCCCTCCTGGTCCCCCAAAAGGCCTGCCTGCAGGAGGTGTGGCCTCCACCCTGTGCTGGCTGCAGCTGACCCTCTCAGGGCCCCGGCAACGGAGCACATCCCTCACACGCGGCTTCTCCCTTCCAGAGGCCGCTCCCTCACACGCGGCTTCTCCCTTCCAGAGGCACCTCCCTCACACGCGGCTTCTCCCTTCCAGAGGCCGCTCCCTCACACGCGGCTCCTCCCTTCCAGAGGCCGCTCCCTCAGATGCGGCTTCTCCCTTCCAGAGGCCGCTCCCTCACACGCGGCTTCTCCCTTCCAGAGGCCGCTCCCTCACACGCGGCTTCTCCCTTCCAGAGGCCACTCCCTCACACGCGGCTTCTCCCTTCCAGAGGCCGCTCCCTCACACGCGGCTCCTCCCTTCCAGAGGCCGCTCCCTCAGATGCGGCTTCTCCCTTCCAGAGGCACATCCCTCACACGCTGCTTCTCCCTTCCAGAGGCCGCTCCCTCACACGTGGCTTCTCCCTTCCAGAGGCCACTCTCTCGGCCCCAGAGACCCGCGGAGCCTGACCTTCGCTCCTGGCGCCCTGGTGGTGCGAGCAGATGAGGCTGGCGTCTTCATACTTGGGGTCGTGGACTGTGTAGTCGAAAGGCAGCTTCCGGAAGAGCTCCAGGTCCGGCCAGGGGTCGCTGCGCTGGGGGTAGCGCCGCTCGGGGTCCTCTCGGAGGTCTAGGGGGTTGCGAGAGACACGGGGGACCCGTGAGAAAACGGGGACAGAGACCAGCTTCATCCTCGCTCTCTCCAAGAACGGCGGCGGGGAAACGCGACGGAAACACTGCATTTTCACGGTCCGCCCCCGCCCCTCCCCCCCTCCCCCCCCCCCCCCCCCCCCGTGGGGACTGCGGGAAACCAGAGGCGAAGGAGAGACCAGCTGAATGGGCTTCTACAGTTCTGAACGCGCCTCATACGGAAGCACGCGAGAGCATCCGCACGTGGGCACCCCGTCTCCTAAGGCCGAGGGGTCCTTACATGTGCCGGACCACAGGGGGATGGGATCCCTAACGGCCACTTGTCAGCTTCCCGCCACCGGAGGACAAAGACCAGCGGGAAAGGCAGCTGGACACCCCGAGTCAGACCACACCGGAACGGGGACTGTCCTGCAGGCCCGATCGCCCGCCTGACCCCAGCCCACCAGCCCCGCCCGGACCCACAGAGGACCGGAGCATCCGCCTGCCTCCCCATCCCACCCGGACCCAGCTCCTCCTGGACCCACAGAGGACAGGAGCATCCCGCCTGCCTCCCATCCGCACCCCAGCCCACCAGCTCCCTCCAGACCCACGGAGGAACCCGGGGTGCCCCCTGTGATCGCGCGGGGCCGACGCTCACCGACGTTGACCTCCTCCTCGTCGTACACGTCCACCTCCGTCAGGCGGATGAGCATGCGGGACAGGATGCTCAGGAATTGCAGGTACGCGCCCGTCTTCCCGACCTGCGGGCGAGAGGGGGCGCCGCCCGTCAGTGCTCCCCGTCTCCGCGCCAGGAGCACCGCCACGCCTGTCCACGCCCTCCTTTGTGGGAACCTTTTCCAAGTCCTCGCTGAGGATGGCCTCCCGTGGGTGGAGAGAGAGGGAGGCGGTTTTGAGACAAACATCGATGTGAGAGAAACACAGCGACGGATGGGCTGCCTCCGGCACGCACCCCCCAGCCAGGGTCCGGGCCGGGGAGGAGCCTGCCACCGAGGGACGTGCCCTTGGCCGGAATGGAACCCGGGACCCTTCGATGCATAGGCCAGCGCTCTATCCACGGAGCCACACCGGCCAAGGAGGCACCTCCCCCTTTGAAAGATCTCGCCTAATTAAAGGGAGAGCGGGGCGGGCGCAGAGACCGTCGAGGGCAACGGGGCTAACGAATCAGGCAGGCGGGCAGGCGGTGGGCAGACGCCCCAGCAGAGACCGGCCGCGTAGAAACCGCTGGCCTGAGCACAGACTCCCACGCCCTGAGTCCAGGCCGAGCAGGGCGCCCTCACCTCTGGAGAGGGGAGACACCTAGCGTTTCTTCAATGACTGTCAGCTGAACTCAAGGCGACAGGCAGAGCCACGCCCTGGGAACCCGCTTCACCACCAAGGCTGACGTGTTATCAGCTTGGCCTTAACTTTGCCCGAGTGTCGGGGAGAGGGCCTTGAGATGTAAATCCAGCCTATCCCGGGGAATGGGGGGATGAACAGGGCCTGGGCCCACCGAAACCCCTTTGTATTGTGGGGATGTAAACAAACATGGCTTCTGGGGCTCAGAGATCCTGTCTCTCCAGCAGAGAGAACAGGGATTTCACCCAGCCTCAGCTATTATTTCTACACCAGAGGCCCGGTGCACGAAATTCGTGCACGGGAGCGCGGGGGGGAGGGGGGGCAGCAGATGTCCCTTAGCCCAGCCTGCACCCTTTCCAATCTGGGACCCCTCGAGGGGCGGGCCTAAATGGGCAGTCAGACATCCTTCTCACAATCCAGGACTGCTGGCTCCAAACTGCTCACCTGCTTGCCTCCCTGATTGCCCCTAACCACTTCTGCCTGCCAGCCTGATCACCCCCTAACCACTACCCTGCCAGCCTGATTGATGTCTAACTGCTCCCCTGCCAGCCTGTTTGCTCCCAACTTCCCTCTTCTGCCAGCGTGGTCACCCCTAACTGCCCTCCCCTGCTGGCCTGGTCCCTCCCAACTGCCCTCCCCCGCTGGCCTGATCGCCCACAACTTCCTTCCCTTGCAGGGCCTGGAACCTCCCAACGGCCCTCCCCCTGCTGGCCATCTTGTGGCGGCCATCTTGCGTCCACACGGGGGCAGGATCTTGATGGGGGCAGCCCTCTTGTGTGTTGGCGTGAGGGTCCATCTGCCAATTACCCTTTTATTCGATAGGATCCCCAGCTCCTCTCCTCAGAAACTGGACCCGGCCTCCCCCCCGCCCCCCCCCCCCCCGACGCCGGGCGCGGAAGAGAGAGGAAAAGGCCCGCCCTCACCTGCGGGGGCCCGCTGAGCAGCAGCCTGCGCGGGTGGAAGCCGTCCCCGCAGCCCTCGGCGCGGTTCCCGTGGTCCATGTGGCCGGGCCGCGGCACCGTCCACTGCCGGTAGTACAGGGACTGCTCTGTGGACGTCATGGTCTTGCTGAGCAGCGGCCGGAAGGAGCTGGCCCACACGACCGAGGGCGAGGGCAGGAGCGAGGCGGCCTTGGGCAGGCCCCCGCCGTCCGTGGCTGTGACCATGTCATACACCAGCTTGGGCAGGAAGACGACCGGCGGCTGCCGGCGGGCCTTGGCCAGCGAGCAGGGGGAGGCCCGCCACGCCAGCGCCCCCGCGGCCGGCCCCGAGGGCGAGGGGGACGTGCCCCCCGCGGGGAGCCGGCGCGGCGAGGGGACGGCCGCCTGGACGCCCCTCTGGCCGGGCTGGGGGGCCGGGCCGGGGCTGTGCCTGCTGAGGGTCGAGGCTGGCCCCTGGCTGGCCCGGGGCCTCGGGGTGTCCTCCGAAGGGCCGCAGGGCGGCGGGGATCGGGTCTGCTCCTCCTGAGAGGGCCCCCCTGGCAGAGCCGAGGTCTCGCCACCACCGAGCGCGGAGCCTGGGGAGAGAGGAGCCCGTCGGCCGCACGGGAGTGACCGTCCCGAGGCCGGCCGGCCGGCTGCCCGCCTGTGGCCGCGCACTCATGCCCTTCGCTGGACAATGGGGGGAATGTTTGTCAATGCAACTCCACGTCCGGTTAGACATGACCCTTCCGTCCTCGACAAACCCAAGATCTGCAGGGAGACAGCTGGGGTCCCCGCGGGGTGGGAGCTGGACCGCAGCCCCCCCCACACCCCCCATCTCAGAGGCCTTTATATCCCCTGCTTCGCCCGGTCCAGCCGCAAAGCCCTCGCCCTCAGGCTCCACCCAGGTTCATGCACCACAGGGCTGCTTCCTGAGCCGCACGGACTCAGCAAGTTCTCTCTCTCTCTCTCTCTCTCTCTCTCTCTCTCTCTCTCTCCCCCTCCCCCCTCTAAAAAACACAGCATGGCTGACAGGAACTGTAGGTTCTTCGGGGTACCTACATAGAACCCATTTCTAATGCCCGGATTCAGACATCAGCAGGCTCTGGGGAAACGCTTGTGCTGTGTGTGTGGGTCCCGCCTACTCCGTGACTCAGAGGACCCTGAGGGCATGGACTTTGGGGGTTTCATCCACACACCCCTCCCTCCGCCATGTGCACCCGGCCCCCTCGGTCTGAGAGCCCTGGGCCAGCCAGCATCTCCCCAGTGAGTCCGCGTCTCCCTCCCTGCACACCGGACTCCACGACAACACTCCACCTCGCTCCTCTCTCCCGATTATCCAAACCTGGAGCCCGAGGGCGGGGCCTCTGCCACCACCCACACCGGCCCCTCGCTCGGGACAGGCCCACAGCATCCGGGCAGGGAGCCACGGAGCCACGGAGCCACGGAGCCACGAGTCCTGTCCGACTCCTCCCAACCACAGGCCCCAGCCCAGAAAGCCCAGTTCTTCCAAGTCTCCTCTCCTTCCCAGTTCCAGGGAAGATCCAGGCTCCCCGCAGGGACTTACCGGACGCCTTGGAGGAGCGGCCGGAGGAGGCCGAGTCCCGGGAGCCGGACCGCTCCCTCTTCACGGGGCTCCTCCTCTCCACGGTGGAACCTGTGTCCAAACACACACACCGGAAACGCCCGTCATCGTCCCACACGGCCCCCAAGGCTTTCCAAAGGCCATCACACCCTGCTCTCTCCCCGTCCATGTATCCATCCACCCATTCACCTGGCTGCGCAGAGAAGACGGGGGGCGGGAGGGGAGGGACAGGGCAGGCAGGGACAGGGGCTGGGAGCCCCCAACCAGGCTCCCACGCAGGACAGAGAGGCAGGAGGGGAGAGGAAGGATGAGGTGACCCCAACTCCGAGTCCTGCAGGGTCTCCAGGGAAAGCAGAGGAGGGGACTCTGAGCAGCCAGAAAAGCGTCTGTGTGGCCAGTGGTGGGGAGGGTGAGGGAGGAGACAAGAGCAGGACATAGCGGGGGAGCCCCGAGGGCTGGGTGTGGCGCATGGGCTGGAGAGTGGAGAGGAGGGAGCGGGGGAAGGGACGCTGGGCGTGGCGGGATGCCAGGGACGCATCGCAGGGAGGTTGAGGCACCGCAGTGGACGGTCACTCTCCTGCGAGTGAGTCTGCCACAGCCCAGGGATGTGGAGGGCCCCCTGGGAAGGCAACTGAGCACTCTTTAAATCAGTGTCAGCTGGATCCGAGGCGCCAGGCAGAGCCGTGTATTGGACACACATCCACCAAGAAGGCTGGATGCGTGATCAGTACTGACTCTTAACTTTGCCCCAGGTGTCGGGGAGAGGGCCTTGAAATGTGGATTCAGCCGAGCCCCGGGAATGAGGGAATGAATGGGGCCTGGGCCCACTCAAGCTCCTTTGATCCTAAGTTTTTTGGTGAAACCCCTTTGTGTTTCAGAATCTAAATAAACACGCCGCTGTTGGGTTTGAGATCCTGTCTTTCCATCAGAGAACAGAGATTCCACACCCAGCCCCAGCTTTTATTTCTGTGTCTGTGTCCTCTATTCTGTCTTTTATTTCTCCATCCCCAGCCCCTCTACAGAAACTGGACCCCCCCCCCCCCCCCACGCTGGACGAGGAAAAGAGAGAAAACCCCCACACAGGGAGGCTGCTGCCGGCCGGTCTCTCAAAGCCCATCCTACCGACGAGCACTCGGTGGCCAGGCCCGAGGCTCTGCCCAAGGTCACGAGGTCGCAGGTGGGGAGGATGAGGAGCCCCGGTCTCCGGCCCCACAGCGTCCCTCCCGACACCACGCCCGCCCGCGCTCTGCGTTTCTCAGGAGCGGCTGGCTCCGTGCTTGTCCTCGCGGTCCTGCGGCTGCGGCCGAACGCCCCGCTCTGACTGTGCCCTCTGAAAGGCTGGGCTGCTGCTCACGGCTGCCCCGGACACGGGCCTGTGGCCACACACCTCAGGCACGGCACATGCTGGCCGGCTGGCCCACAGAGGAAACACGCGAGTGGACCTTACCGCAGGCAGCAGTTCAGACAGAGCGTGAACCTGAACCCTAAGACACCTCCATGCTTCTTCCTACTCACTAACAATTCCAGAGCGAGGGCCGGGGCCAGGCCCGTGGAAGTCACGGTTCGATTCCCAGTCAGGGTTGCAGACTCGACCCCCCAGTGGGGGGCGTGCAGGAGGCAGCCAATCCGTGATTCTCTCTCATCACTGTCGTTTCTATCTCCCTCTCCCCGTCTCCTTCCTCTCTGAGATCAATAAGAAGATACCGTATTTTCCGGCGCATAAGACGACTGGAACCGATGATGATGATGATGATGATGATGATGATGATGATGACAGGAGGAAGATAACAAACCATAGAGAGAGAGCAAGTTCCGGACAAGTCCCTGGTGAGTTAGCAACGCCCATCATAACTGCAAGCTACGGTAGTTTCGCACCCGGCGTCTAAGACGACCCCCCGACTATTGAGAAGATTTTCCTGGGTTAAAAAGTCGTCTTACACGCCGGGAAATACGGTATATGTTTGTTTTTTTTAAGAAGTGAACTTTTTAAAAAATACATATTTTTATTGATTTCAGAGAGGGAGGGAGTAGAAACATCACCGATGAGAAAGAACCATGGATTGGCCGCTTCCCGCACGCCCCCTAGTGGAGATCAAGCATGCGACCCAGGCCTGGGCCCTTGACCAGAATCAAACGCCGGACCCTGCGCTCCACAGGCTGATACTCTACCCACTGAGCCAACCTGGCCAGGGTCTGAACTTTTTAAAAAAATTCTAGAGCTAGGAAGAACCTATCCGGATGTCTATTTTCTTAACACCACGAAAAAAGGGCGGGGGGGGAGGCTGAATTCATTTCCTCCTCTAGGTAGCTCCCCCCAGGGCTGCCGGCCGGCAGACCAGCCCCAGGGCCACATGGACGGGGAGGGGGGGGGTCTAGACCAGCCCAGGCCGCCCCGAGGGTCCCCGCAGAGGCCCACCTTCCGTCCCCAGCTCCTCATCCTCGTCGTCCGTGCCGCTCGGCTTCTCCCCGTCGCTCTCCGGGCCCTCGCCCGGCGGTGCCCTCTCCGGGGGCCCCTCGCTGCTCACGAAGTAGGCGGCCAGGCCCAGCTCCTGCTCCAGCGCCGTGCGCACCAGGCAGGATGAGTTGATCAGGCGCAGGTCGCAGTACCGCAGGGACCTGGCGGCAACACGGGGTCCATCCAGGGCCTCCGCAGGCAGGCAGGCACCTGGGATGGAAGGGGCGCACGGGCCAGCGCCTGCCTCCCCCCGGGGCCAGCACGGCGCGCCCCGGAGAGCACAGCACTCCTGCGGCCGGTGCAGCTGCGAGTGGCCGGGGCACCCGCTGGCCCAGGCGGCGGCTCCGACTGCTGCTACACAAGCAACAGTGTTCAAGGCCCCCGTGTGACCCCCTGTGGAGGTGAAGTTCGTCTTTAAAAGCTAGCCTGGCCGGCCGAAACCGGTGTAGCTCAGTGGATAGAGCGTCGGCCTGCAGACTGAAGGGTCCCGGGTTCGATTCCGGTCAGGGGCATCTACCTTGGTTGCGGGCACATCGCCAGTGGGGGGTGTGCAGGAGGCAGCTGGTCAACATTTCTCTCTCATTGATGTTTCTGACTTTCCCTCTTCCTTCCTCTGTAAAAAATCTATTAAAAATATATATTATTTTTTTAAAACGTCCACACCGGTTTGGCTCAATGGATACAGCGTCGGCCTGTGGACTGAAGGGTCCCGGGTTCGATTCCGGTCAAGGGTATGGACCTTGGTTGTGGGCACATCCCCAGGAGGGGGCGTGCCAGAAGCAGCTGACCAATGTTTCTAACTTTCTATCCCTCTCCCTTCCTCTCTGTAAAAAAAGTCAATAAAATATATTTTTAAAAAATAAAATAAAAATAAAGGCCAAATTGACCCTGGCCAGTGTTGTTCAGTGGATAGAGCGCTGGCCTGCGGACTGATGGGTCCCGGGTTCGATTCTGGTCAAGGGCAAATGCCCGAGTAGTGGGTTTG
Source organism: Antrozous pallidus (assembly GCA_027563665.1). Taxonomy (NCBI): domain Eukaryota; kingdom Metazoa; phylum Chordata; class Mammalia; order Chiroptera; family Vespertilionidae; genus Antrozous; species Antrozous pallidus. Next base: position 70,585,273 of record CM050523.1, read on the forward strand.
ATGCCCAGTGCGGGGCGTGCAGGAGGCAGCAGATCCATGACTCCCTCTCATCCCTGATGTTTTTCTTTCTCTTCCTCTCCCTTCCTCTCTGAAATCAGTAAACATATTGGGGGGGGGGGGGAGCCAGCCCGTCACCAGCCGCCGCCTTCAGGTGCCCTCCGCCCGCGTGCCTGCCCGTCGGGGTGCAGCCCCGACAGACGCCCAGGGGGTGCGGCCGCTGTCTGCTCGGCGCCGATGGCGGGCACCACGGCCTGAGACGGTCAGCCCTGGGGGCAGGGAGAACGGCTCACCCCCCCCTTTCCCAGGCCACCTCCTGCATCAGGAGGGACCCCCTATCCCTGCGGCCTAGACCCAGTGGGGAAGTGACCCCAGCCTCCGAGATGACCGCGAACCGCCCTCAATGGCCGTCCCTAACAGACGGCGACCGCCCTCCCTCTGCCACGGGGGGGAAACTGAGCGGACCGAACCCCGCCTCCGGCCGCCGGGCCCCACCCGGCGCCCCCTCCCCCTCCCCCTTCCCCCCAGGCACAAAGGGAGTCTGTGGGAGAGCCTGGCAGTGCCCCGGGGCCCAGCCCCACCGCAGGCCCCTCACCTGGGCAGGGACTCGCCGTGCGGGTCCATCCCGCTGAAGATGAGGATGCACGGCAGGCCCTCCAGCTCCAGGTACGTCTGTGGCCTCCACTCGGCATCCTCGATGTTCTGCCACACCTGCGGCCGGGGAGGCAACGGGACCGAGGCTGACCCCCGGCCCGGCCAGGGCCCGGCGGCCTCCTGCCCAAAAGCCCCTGCAGCGCCCTTCGTCCTTCCCGTTACCTGTCATCGCTGGCTCCCGGGCCCCGTGTCCCCCGTCATCGCTGGCCCCCGGGCCCCGTGTCCCCCGTCATCGCTGGCCCCGGGCCCCGTGTCCCCCGTCATCGCTGGCCCCCGGGCCCCGTGTCCCCCGTCATCGCTGGCCCCCGGGCCCCGTGTCCCCCGTCATCGCTGGCCCCCGGGCCCCGTGTCCCCCGTCATCGCTGGCCCCGGGCCCCGTGTCCCCCGTCATCGCTGGCCCCCGGGTCCCCTGTCCCCCGTCATCGCTGGCCCCCGGGCCCCGTGTCCCCCGTCATCGCTGGCTCCCGGGCCCCGTGTCCCCCGTCATCGCTGGCTCTCAGACCCTGTCCCCCGTCATCGCTGGCCCCCGGGCCCCGTGTCCCCCGTCATCGCTGGCCCCCGGGCCCCGTGTCCCCCATCATCGCTGGCCCCCGGGCCCCGTGTCCCCCATCATCGCTGGCTCTCAGGCCCCGTGTCCCCCGTCATCGCTGGCCCCCGGGCCCCGTGTCCCCCGTCATCGCTGGCTCTCAGGCCCCGTGTCCCCCGTCATCGCTGGCCCCCGGGCCCCGTGTCCCCCGTCATCGCTGGCCCCCGGGCCCCGTGTCCCCCGTCATCGCTGGCTCTCAGGCCCCGTGTCCCCCGTCATCGCTGGCCCCCGGGCCCCGTGTCCCCCGTCATCGCTGGCTCTCAGGCCCCGTGTCCCCCGTCATCGCTGGCCCCCGGGCCCCGTGTCCCCCGTCATCGCTGGCTCTCAGGCCCCGTGTCCCCCGTCATCGCTGGCCCCCGGGCCCCGTGTCCCCCATCATCGCTGGCCCCCGGGCCCCGTGTCCCCCGTCATCGCTGGCTCTCAGGCCCCGTGTCCCCCGTCATCGCTGGCCCCCGGGCCCCGTGTCCCCCATCATCGCTGGCCCCCGGGCCCCGTGTCCCCCATCATCGCTGGCTCTCAGGCCCCGTGTCCCCCGTCATCGCTGGCCCCCGGGCCCCGTGTCCCCCGTCATCGCTGGCTCTCAGGCCCTGTGTCCCCCGTCATCGCTGGCCCCCGGGCCCCGTGTCCCCCGTCATCGCTGGCCCCCGGGCCCCGTGTCCCCGTCATCGCTGGCTCTCAGGCCCCGTGTCCCCCGTCATCGCTGGCCCCCGGGCCCCGTTTCCCCCGTCATCGCTGGCTCTCGGGCCCCGTGTCCCCCGTCATCGCTGGCCCCCGGGCCCCGTGTCCCCCGTCATCGCTGGCTCTCGGGCCCCGTGTCCCCCGTCATCGTTGGCCCCCAGGCCCCGTGTCCCCCGTCATCGCTGGCCCCCGGGCCCCGTGTCCCCCGTCCTCGCTGGCCCCCGGGCCCCGTCCGCCCGGCCGCACCCGGCCCGCCCCGCACACGCCACCTTGAGCTGCTGCACGAAGTGCGCGCCGACGCGGAGCCCGCCGGGGCCGCCCAGGATGATCTCGAAGCGCCGCTCCAGCGCCAGCCGCGCCCGCACGTGGGCCAGGCGCTCGTAGGCCACGGCGGCCAGCGGCGAGCAGGGCACGCGCAGCAGCACCATGAGCCCGTGGCCGCAGGGGCACTGCAGGGGCGCGCCCAGGAGGTTCTGCGTGATCTCCAGCGTCTCCACCGACGTGTAGTTCTTCATCTGCGCCAGGCCGCGCACGGCCATCATGGCGGCCGCGTAGTGCTGCACCAGCACGAAGGTGCGGATCACCGCGCTGTGCAGGCGCGGGAACCTGCGGAGAGCCGCCCGCCTGAGCGCCCACCGCTCCGCTCTCCCTCCTCCTCCTCCTCTCTCCTCGGCGTGACGGGCACCCCGCCCCGATCGCAGGACAAGGCGCACCCCGGGCCCCTTGCCGGAGGCACTAGCTCACCGGGGCGGCGGGAGAGGGGACCCCTCCCTCCCCGGAATGCCCCGGCTGCTCCCACCTCCACCAGAGCTGCTCCTGGGCACCCTGGGCCGTCCACGGGAGGTTTCACCACCCTCACTCGTGAAGGAGCCAGCCCGCCATGTGCCGGGCACCCCCCCATGAGGATCGGGGAGCCGGTACCTCTTCCCCAGGGCGGTGACCATGGCCTCGAAGGAGCTGTCGTATCGCAGCAGGGGCAGGCTGTGCCCCGACAGCGTCGACTCGATGAACTCCGACAGCCCGAAGTACTTCCTGTCCTCGGGGTACAGGTCCGCGCCCTGGAACGGAGGGGAGCCGCGCCCCGCAGACGTCACCCGTGGGAGACGGAGGGGGCCCGGGCTGGGAGCGGACCGCCCGGCCGGGCCCTGGCCTCCCCGGGGTAGCCCCCGTGAGACGATGCTTTCCGCACACTGGAGCGCGGCTCCCCGCCTGGAGGACGGGGCGGCCCCGTGGTGCGTGTCAAGAAGGAATCCAGCCTTACTGCGTGTGTCACGCGCAACTCTCGCTGTTGCAACGGCTCCTTTCCCACAATTTAAACTGGTTTTAGGGAGTCACGTCTCTTGTTACCCACTGTTATTGAAATCAACAGAAGAGCCGAAACCGGTTTGGCTCAGTGGATAGAGCATCGGCCTGCGGACTGAAAGGTCCCAGGTTCGATGCCGGTCAAGGGCACGTGCCTTGGTTGTGGGCACATCCCCAGGAGGCAGCTGATGGATGTTTCTGACTATCCTTCTCCCTTCCTCTCTGTAAAAAATAAAAATAAAAAATCAATAAAATGTTTGTTTTTTAAATCAACAGAAGAAAGGTACTTATCTAACCATACTCCTCACACTGGCATAAAACGCCTCCCAGACTAATACCAGAGCCTGTCCAACTTCAGAACAGAGAGCTGTTAAAGCGACAAAGTCGCCCGGCCTGACTGAGCATCCACCCATGAACCAGGTCAACCGTTCGATTCCCGGGCTCAGGGCACACGCCCGGGTTGTGGACTCGATCCCCGGCAGGAAGCGTGCAGGAAGCAACGAAGAGCTGTTTCTCTCTCATTGATGTTTCCCTCGCTCTGTGTGGAGGGCCCCCAGGGGAGGCACCGGAGCATTTTTTAAATCAGTGTCGGCTGCAGCCGAGGCGCCAGGCAGAGCCGCGTCTTGGAAACACATCCACCAAGAAGACTGGATGGGCTATCCGTACCGACTCCTACCTTGCTTCAGGAGTCGGGGGGAGGGCCTTGAAATGTAGATTCAGCCGAGCCCCGGGAATGAGGGAATGAGTAGGGCCTGGGCCTATGGAAGCTCCTCTGATCCTAAGTTTTTTCCGGGGAAACCCCTTTGTATTTCGGTATAAACAGACATGCTGCTGCTGTATCAGAGAACACAGAGATTCCACCCAGCCCCAGCTTTTTACTTCTATGTCTGTGTCCTCTATTCTTTTTTTTTTTCCCCTCAATCCCCAGCTCCTCAGAAACTGGACCCACTCTCTTTTCACGCTGGACGTGGAGAAGAGAAAACTCCTACAGCTCTTCCTCTCTGATATCAATTAAGACTTTTTATTAAAAAAAAAAAAAAAAGGTTCAAGAAGCTGGGATCCACATGACCCCAGGCAGCCTCGTTAATCTCGACCTTCACTGAAGAGCCGTCCTCCCCCCGCCCGGTCCCCCCGGCGCCCCGGGCCGCAGCGGGCCGGCACTCACGGCGCTGCAGGCGGCGGGCCAGTGGATCTCGTTGTAGGGGCTGATGAGCGTGTGCTGCGTCTGCAGCGCGTACGGGAAGGACGTCACATGCAGGGTCACGATGTTGGGCGCCTCTTTCACCTCCCGGCAGTTGAGCAGTCGGTCCACCAGCCCCACCGACGGGTCCCCCGGGGAGTAGAGATTGTGGACGGCGCTGCTGAGGGCGGAGAGGAGACGGAGCGGTGAGGGGATGGCTGAGGCCGACCCGTCGTGTGCCAGGGCCCGGCAGTGGGTGCACTTACACCAGCCCCCCGACGCTGAGCGGGGCCTCCCCTCTCCCCTCCCTCTAGCCTCAGTCTCCACAATGGCCCCTGCGGAGGCACACGGGTGCCCGGGGGTCACCCCCTGCCTGCGGTGCCGAGCCCGACAGCGCTCCTCTCCGGGAGGCCGTGCCCCCCCCCCCGGGTGCCAGCCACGTGTATCCTCAGAGGGGCGCCGTCAGCCCAGAGCCCCCCGACCTCACGAGGTCCCAGTGCGCGTGGTCATGGATGAGCACGAAGAGCGTGTGCGGGTTCCGGAAGGAGTTCTGCAGGAAGGCCTGGAACCGCGCCTGCGCCTCCGCGTCCAGCTTCAGGACGCACTGCTCCGCCCTCTGCCTGGTCACCTGCTCCTTGTCCAAGCCCAGCTCCAGCAGCACCCCTGCACACGGGAGCACACGCCAGTGAGCACACGGGGAGCACACGCCCATGAGCACACGGGGAGCACACACCCATGAGCACACGCCCGTGAGCACACGCCAGTGAGCACACGGGGAGCACACGCCCATGAGCACACGCCAGTGAGCACACGGGGAGCACACGCCCGTGAGCACACGCCAGTGAGCACACGGGGAGCACACGCCCATGAGCACATACCAGTGAGCACACGCCTGTGAGCACACGCCCATGAGCACACGGGGAGCACATGCCCATGAGCACACAGCGAGCACACGCCTGTGAGCACACGGTGAGCACACGCCCGGGAGCACACAGTGAGCACATGCCTATGAGCACACGGGGAGCACACGCCCGGAAGCATACGGCAAGCACACGCCTGGGAGCACACACCCAGGAGCACACGGGGAGCACACGCCCGTGAGCACACAGTGAGCACACGTCTGTGAGCACACGGGGAGCACACGCCAGTGAGCACATGGGGAGCACATGCTCGTGAGCACACGCCCATGAGCACATGCCAGTGAGCACATGGGGAGCACATGCTCGTGAGCACACGCCCGTGAGCACACAGTGAGCACACGTCTGTGAGCACACGGGGAGCACACGCCAGTGAGCACATGGGGAGCACATGCTCGTGAGCACACGCCCGTGAGCACACGCCAGTGAGCACATGGGGAGCACATGCTCGTGAGCACGTGCCCGTGAGCACATGCTCATGAGCACATGCCAGTGAGCACATGCCAGGAAGCGAGTCACCACGCCATCCCAGGCTCCACTCCGTCAGCAGCCAGCCGTGAGCACCGCCCGCCCGGCCAGCCCTGTGCTCGGCCCCGAGTCCACAGGGGTGCCCACACACGGGGGGCTGGCTCCTCCACCAGTGACGGTGGTGAAACTGCCTGCTGACAGCCCGGGGCCCCACAGAGCTGCTTGCTGAGCAGTGGCTCCCGGCCCCATCTCGGCTGCAGGAGGGAGGGAAGGAAAAGGCCCACCCCCAGCAAAAGCAGCCCCCCCCCACCCCCCGCCTGGCTGGCTCAGGCCCCAGGGCCACCAGCGCCTCTCCGTGTATCTCAGGCTCTGCTCTCTCGAAAGCACAGGGGAGGCACGTTCAGGCCGGACACGGACATGCAGGTCACGGGCCCGCGTGGGGCGGGGTGAGAACCCCTCGTGCTTCCCCCTCTCCCCGAGTACGAACTCCCGGGCGAGTTGTTCTCTCTCAGCCTCGGTTTCAAGGCCTACAAAATGGGGTGCTGCTTCCTGCCCTGTCCGCTCTAGATGTCAAAGCCGGGGTTCCCTCGCCACCCTGAACTTAGCAGGTGGAAGCCTCCCCACGCAGACGCCCACTCCCCTCCGAGCCCCCCCCCCCCCCCCCCCGAGAGGCCCATACCCGAGTGCCAGACGCGGGCCAGAGTCTGCTGGTAGGCCACCTCGGAGGGCGGGATGCAGATCAGGAAGTCCACCTTCTCGAAGGAGCCCAGGTCCAGGTTCTGGGTGCCGGCGTCCGCGATGGAGCACACATGCGACAGCAGCTTCTGCGCCACGGCCAGCTGGAAGGGCCGGATGCTCTGCGGCTCCCGCCTGGAACCTGGGACCGAGCCCGGGAAGGTGAGGGGCCCGGGGGCCGACGGGGAGCGGACGGGGAGCCCGTCCAGAGCGCACACGGGCAGCACCCACACGGAGCGCGCCCCGCCGGGCGCACCACACACACCTGCCCCGGCTTCACCGTCCGAGGACGGGCAGCCCCGAGCACGGAGGCCGTGACCCTTGACCTGGAGGGCAGGGAGCACCGAGGGAAGCGGCATCAAATCGGGGCTTTGGAAGAGGCCGCAAGTTTGCAAGAAGAGAAGGTGGCGGCTACTCGGGAGGGAAGGAGAATAAATATTTCAGCGATCGGGGGCGAGGTGAGGCTCAACAGAGAAAGGGGCCATCTCAGGAAGCGCGGGCTGCACCCCTCAGGGTAAGCAGCCTCCCTGAAGACCAAAGACGGACATTCAAGCTGGGTATTAGGTCGACTTGAGTGCTAAGGGGAAGCCCAGCCCCCTGGTGTGCTTCCAACATCGCTTCCTTGTCGCCTGGGGGATTGGAGGGGAGGAGGGGAGAGAGAAGGGGGCCCTGGCCGCCAGCTCCCCGCCACCCCGACACCCCCACACTCACTCGTGCACGCCGGGGCCCTGCTGACATCCGGGGACATGGCTCTGGCGACAGAGGCGGCGGAGGGTGAGGGAGAAACTCGGCCTTGATGCTCCTGATGAAACTTGTCCAGCAGAATGTCAATGTCGCCCTCTGCCCAAAACAGAAGGAACAGCAAGCGTGGGTTTTCCATCCTGGGCCCCTGCCCGCACCCAGAGCCGCCTGTGATGGCCCAGGGGCGCCCCAGGCCTGGGGGAGCAGGGAGGAGGCAGGCAGGACGGTCCCGTGTCCAAGCCTAGAAAGGAAATGATGCGGGAACACGTAGGTGCTGGGACAGAGGGACGATGAGGACAGAAGGACAGAGGGAAGGGGCCAAGCCCATCCTGAAGGAGGGGCCCGTGAGAGATTCCGGGACTCTAGGGGGCCCTCAGGGGGAGCTGCCAGGCAAAGGACAGGGAAGGGCATGCATGGCACAAAACCCGCGGCGTGTGCCCAGGGGACAGCCAGCTGCTGGGACAGGCTGCAAGCAGTGGGGGGATGGAGGGGAGAGAAGGTAGGAGCGAAGCGGAGACAGGCGGAGAGCTACAGGCTCAAGGCCCCCCTGGGCCCTCCAAAAGACAGAAACCCCAATGCCAAGGAGAACCCCCAGCCGGTGAGGAAGATGCCGGCGGGACCACGCCAGGAACCTGCCCGCCAAGGCCAGCGTGCCCGCGCCCACGCCAGCGCCCCGCTCCCTCGTCTGGATCAGGGGACACCCACCCCGGCAGGTCAGGAGGGCGGCTCCCCGCTGACCCCCACCCCCCCCGTGTCTTTGTGTCGTCTGTGCCCCGCACCTGCGCCCCCCACAGGCCCACCTGGACAGAGGGTGCTGAAGAAGGCCCCCAGGGAGTCCACCTTGCCCGTGACCAGCTCGTAGCTGACCTCCCTCTGGTACTCGGCCGGGGACAGGAGGCTCTCGGACAGCACCCGGGCCTGGTACTTCCCTGGAAGACAGCGGCTCTCGTGGCCCCTCCGCTCCGCATGGGCACGGGGGTACCGGGGGCAGTTCCCGGGGTGGGGGTCCCGGAGCGGGCCTGGGCCTGTGTCCCTCTCCCCCAAGCCCGCCCGGCTAGGAGCGCGCATCCCGGCCCAGCGTGGCGGCAGGCACGGCGGGGCCTCACCGGTGACGGCGATGCAGGAGTCGATGGCCGCGTTCCGGCAGGCGCAGATGATGACCACATAGTTGGCCTTGGCCAGCCTGCCGGCCACCAGCAGCCGGAACATCTCGGCCAGGCCCTCGGCCAGCGAGGAGGCGCACTCGATGATGTGCACGCTGTCGTTGCAGGAGCTGGCGGCCAGGCCGGCCAGCCAGGGCAGCTGCGCCGATGTGACGGGCGCGGCGGGGCCGGGCGCGGGCGGGCAGGGCTGCGGCGGCGCCGGCTGGTACTGCCGGGTCTCCGGCAGCTGCGACTCGCGCCACGAGCGCAGGAAGATCTGCTCCAGGTCCTCCATCAGGGGCACCTGGTCCGCGGCTGGCACCGGGGGGGGGGGGGGGGGGGGGACAGGCTTCAGTGTTCCTCCCACGTGGAGGCTCTGTTCATTCCTGCCCCACTCGCCCACCCCAAGTGGAGTTTCATACAAACACAGGGCAGTTCCAGGGAAACGTGCCTGAGCTCGTTGACAAACAGCCCCGCCCGAACTATTTCTGTTGCATCGCGTCGCGGACAGCTGGGAACAGGGAGGAGAGCAGAGCAGCCACAACCTCGCCATCCGAACATACAGCTAGGTCTGTGTGTTTCTCAGGGGTTCCCTCCTCGGCAGGTGTAACTGTGTGAGGCTGTGGGCGTGCCACCTCAGAGCCGGTCCCCTTTCCTCCCATCCCATCATCACCACGTCCACGCTGCTGACCATCCTCATAGAGAGCACTGACAGCGGGCAGGTGACGGTGGGCAGGTGACGGTGGGCAGGTGACTGGGCAGGTGACGGTGGACAGGTGACAATGGTCAGGTGACGGTGGGCAGGTGACTGTGGGCAGGTGACAATGGTCAGGTGACGGTGGGCAGGTGACTGGGCAGGTGACAATGGTCAGGTGACGGCAGGCAGGTGACTGGGCAGGTGACAATGGTCAGGTGACAATGGTCAGGTGACAATGGTCAGGTGACTGCGGGCAGGTGATGGCGGGCAGGTGACGGTGGGCAGGTGACAATGGGCAGGTGACAATGGGCAGGTGACAATGGTCAGGTGACGGTGGACAGGTGACGGTGGTCAGGTGACAGCGGGCAGGTGCTGTTCCATGAGAGGGAGGCTCCTGCACCTACTTAGCAACGCCTCTACTGTCCGTCCAGTCATTGCCCCCAGAGGATCAACCGCCTCCACAAACAAGTCCGCAGTGCACACCGGTCCGCAGAGAGCAGCGGCCCAGCCTTTTCCTGGCCCCGCCCAGGGGTCATCTCCACCGTCCGGCCGCCCCTCCGTGACACCTCATTCCTCTTAGTCAGAAAGTGACTCCTATTCACGCGAGGAAGCCTAACAGGCCATGAACTTGGTCTAAACAGAGTGCATGGCATCCATGAAAGAGAAAGAGAAAAGAACGAAAGGACAGCGGGAGTATGAGGAAGAAATCACTAGAAATCGTTTTAAAAAATAATATGAAGTGATATGAAAAAATAGCAAGTAAAATTTCAGAACAGAGAGAGAACTGAAATGCATTAAAAAGTCACAATATATTTATTTAGATACTGTATATGAGGCTCTTGAGCCCTAAGAAATGCAAAAAAAAAAAAATCATGCCTAGTAACTCATTCTCAAAGTGCCCCCCTTTAAAAAGCAAACTGCCGCCCTAGATGGTGTTGCTCAGTGGATAGAGCATCAGCCTGCAGCCCGAAGGCTCCCGGGTTGGATTCCAGTCAAGGGCACATGCCTGGGTTCCAGGCTCCATCCCCAATAGGGGGCGTGCGGGAGGCAGCCAAGCCATGATTCTCTCTCATCATTGGTGTCTCTCTCTCTCCTTCCCTCTCCTTTCCTCTCTGAAATCTATCTAAATATTTTTTAGATCACGCTGCCCCGCTGTGGGAGGTGGTGTGCCCCGCGGTGGGGACCACAGCTGTGGAGCTGACGGCCTCAGCCGGAATTCTCAGACGTGAGCGGACAGAATTACTGCCGCCACCAGGCTGTGGACGGTCTCACTGCGCCAGCTCACTGCCAGCCTCGGCGCAGGGCGACCCGTCCCTCCGCCCCCCGGGCTCAGGGGTGCCGGCACTCGCGTTGTTGTCAATCATTGACCAGAGAAACATTTTACTGGTCTGATGCGTTCGCTTGCCTCTCTTGGCTGGCCAGTGAGACTGACTACGCTCCACACTGGTCTCCTGGCGGAGTTTTCCGGTTTACATGTCCTAGTTTCACGACGGGGTGAGCGGAGGGAAGACCACCACGTTTCTCCTGAGAACACCTGTCCCCCACCCAGCGGCGGCTGCAGGGCCCCAGGCTCCCCTACAACCGAGGTTCCGGGTCTGAAACAACGGGGGTCCCTCCCGCCACCCACTCGCTGGGCTGCGGCAACATTTCATTGGCACAGCTGTTGGATCTCCCCAGCCCCCCTCCCTTCCAGAACCACTCCCCCCACTCCCCTCCGCCAGCAAGGTTAGGGTGAAGCCTCGGTGCCAAGCTTGTCTTCTCTCACCCCCCCCCCAATATGGGGTTGGTCCCCACAGCCAGACCCCGTCCCTCAAGGGTGCCCACACCCAACCCTCATCATCAGTCTTCGCTCAGCTCCGCTGGGCTGGAAGACCTTTTCTAATCGTCGCCCTGCATTTTGACCTATTTTAAGCCCTTCCCAGCCCCCAGGGCAGTGACAGGTGCAATTCCAGGTGGCACCCGCCAGCACCTTCCCTGGATCCCACCTCCACCGGCCAGCGAGGGCGCCAGTGAGGTCAGCGGTGCCCCCGTCCCCTCCACTGTAGCGATTGCTCCTCAGAGACCCCGCGACCGGGCGGGGAGGGACTCACCCAGCTGGACCAGGTAGTAGACGGTGAGCAGCAGCTGCATCTCCTCCGAGATGGGCTGCAGGGCGGGGGCCCCGAACTGCTCGTAGGCTCTGGAGACGGACTGGGAGTTCTGGTAGCACGTGTACAGGAGCGGGCTCACCACCACGTCGCTGAGGTTCCCGCAGAGGTAGGGGAAGTTCCCGTGGCCTGGGGAGGGCGAGCAGCCCTGCCGGTCAGCAGGCCTCAGGGACGGCCTGGGCCACCAGCCCCCCCCCAGGCCCCCAGCCCTGCCCACACCACCACACCCCGCGCATGCCCTGCTCCGTGTCCCTGTGAGGGTGTCCTCAGGGCCACCACAGACACACGTGGCCACGCAGAGAACACGGCCACACACAGAACACGGCCACACACAGAACACAGCCACACACAGAACACGGCCACACACAGAACACGGCCAGGCACAGAACACAGCCATGCACAGAACACGGCCACACACAGAACACGGCCACACACAGAACACAGCCACACACAGAACACAGCCACACACAGAACACGGCCAGGCACAGAACACAGCCACACACAGAACACGGCCAGGCACAGAACACAGCCATGCACAGAACACGGCCACACACAGAACACGGCCACACACAGAACACGGCCAGGCACAGAACACAGCCACACACAGAACACGGCCATGCACAGAACACGGCCAGGCACAGAACACGGCCATGCACAGAACACGGCCAGGCACAGAACACGGCCAGGCACAGAACACAGCCACACACAGAACACGGCCATGCACAGAACACGGCCAGGCACAGAACACAGCCACACACAGAACACGGCCACACACAGAACACAGCCACACACAGAACACAGCCACACACAGAACACGGCCAGGCACAGAACACAGCCATGCACAGAACACGGCCACGCACAGAACACGGCCACACACAGAACACAGCCACACACAGAACACAGCCACACACAGAACACGGCCAGGCACAGAACACAGCCATGCACAGAACACGGCCACACACAGAACACGGCCACACACAGAACACAGCCACACACAGAACACAGCCACACACAGAACACGGCCAGGCACAGAACACAGCCACACACAGAACACGGCCACACACAGAACACGGCCACACACAGAACACGGCCAGGCACAGAACACAGCCACACACAGAACACGGCCACACACAGACCACAGACACACACAGAACACGGCCACACACAGAACACGGCCACACACAGAACACGGCCACACACAGAACACGGCCACACACAGAACACGGCCAGGCACAGAACACAGCCACACACAGAACACGGCCATGCACAGAACACGGCCAGGCACAGAACACGGCCATGCACAGAACACGGCCAGGCACAGAACACGGCCAGGCACAGAACACAGCCACACACAGAACACGGCCATGCACAGAACACGGCCACACACAGAACACAGCCACACACAGAACACAGACACACACAGAACACGGCCAGGCAGAGAACACGGCCACACACAGAACACGGACACGCACAGAACACAGCCACACACAGAACACAGACACACACAGAACACGGCCAGGCAGAGAACACGGCCACACACAGAACACGGCCACACACAGAACACGGCCATGCACAGAACACGGCCAGGCACAGAACACGGCCACACACAGAACACGGCCATGCACAGAACACGGCCACACACAGAACACAGCCACACACAGAACACAGACACACACAGAACACGGCCAGGCAGAGAACACGGCCACACACAGAACACGGACACGCACAGAACACAGCCACACACAGAACACAGACACACACAGAACACGGCCAGGCAGAGAACACGGCCACACACAGAACACGGCCACGCACAGAACACAGCCACACACAGAACACGGCCATGCACAGAACACAGCCACACACAGAACACAGACACACACAGAACACGGCCAGGCAGAGAACACGGCCACACACAGAACACGGACACGCACAGAACACAGCCACACACAGAACACAGACACACACAGAACACGGCCAGGCAGAGAACACAGCCATGGACAGCACACGGCCACACACAGAACACAGACAGGCACAGAACACAGCCACGCACAGAACACAGACAGGCACAGAACACAGCCACACACAGAACACAGCCACACACAGAACACGGCCACACACAGAACACAGACAGGCACAGAACACAGCCACACACAGAACACAGACAGGCACAGAACACAGCCACACACAGAACACAGCCACACACAGAACACAGCCACACACAGAACACAGACAGGCACAGAACACAGCCACACACAGAACACAGCCACACACAGAACACAGCCACACACAGAACACAGCCAGGCACAGAACACGGCCACACACAGAACACAGACAGGCACAGAACACAGCCACACACAGAACACAGACAGGCACAGAACACAGACAGGCACAGAACATGGTCACGCACAGAACACAGACAGGCACAGAACACAGACAGGCACAGAACATGGTCACGCACAGAACACAGACAGGCACAGAACACGGCCAGGCACAGAACACGGCCATGCACAGAACACGGCCAGGCACAGAACACGGCCATGCACAGAACACGGCCAGGCACAGAACACGGCCAGGCACAGAACACAGCCACACACAGAACACAGACACACACAGAACACGGCCAGGCAGAGAACACGGCCACACACAGAACACGGACACGCACAGAACACAGCCACACACAGAACACAGACACACACAGAACACGGCCAGGCAGAGAACACGGCCACACACAGAACACGGCCACACACAGAACACGGCCATGCACAGAACACGGCCAGGCACAGAACACGGCCACACACAGAACACGGCCATGCACAGAACACGGCCACACACAGAACACAGCCACACACAGAACACAGACACACACAGAACACAGCCAGGCAGAGAACACGGCCACACACAGAACACGGACACGCACAGAACACAGCCACACACAGAACACAGACACACACAGAACACGGCCAGGCAGAGAACACGGCCACACACAGAACACGGCCACGCACAGAACACAGCCACACACAGAACACGGCCATGCACAGAACACAGCCACACACAGAACACAGACACACACAGAACACGGCCAGGCAGAGAACACGGCCACACACAGAACACGGACACGCACAGAACACAGCCACACACAGAACACAGACACACACAGAACACGGCCACACACAGAACACAGACAGGCACAGAACACAGCCACACACAGAACACAGACAGGCACAGAACACAGCCACACACAGAACACAGCCACACACAGAACACAGACAGGCACAGAACACAGCCACACACAGAACACAGACAGGCACAGAACACAGCCACACACAGAACACAGCCACACACAGAACACAGACAGGCACAGAACACAGCCACACACAGAACACAGACAGGCACAGAACACAGCCACACACAGAACACAGACAGGCACAGAACACAGCCACACACAGAACACAGACACACACAGAACACGGCCAGGCAGAGAACACGGCCACACACAGAACACGGACACGCACAGAACACAGCCACACACAGAACACAGACACACACAGAACACGGCCACACACAGAACACAGACAGGCACAGAACACAGCCACACACAGAACACAGACAGGCACAGAACACAGCCACACACAGAACACAGCCACACACAGAACACAGACAGGCACAGAACACAGCCACACACAGAACACAGACAGGCACAGAACACAGCCACACACAGAACACAGCCACACACAGAACACAGACAGGCACAGAACACAGCCACACACAGAACACAGACAGGCACAGAACACAGCCACACACAGAACACAGACAGGCACAGAACACAGCCACACACAGAACACAGCCACACACAGAACACAGACAGGCACAGAACACAGCCACACACAGAACACAGCCACACACAGAACACAGACAGGCACAGAACACAGCCACACACAGAACACAGACAGGCACAGAACACAGCCACACACAGAACACAGCCACACACAGAACACAGACAGGCACAGAACACAGCCACACACAGAACACAGCCACACACAGAACACAGACAGGCACAGAACACAGCCACACACAGAACACAGACAGGCACAGAACACAGCCACACACAGAACACAGCCACACACAGAACACAGCCACACACAGAACACGGCCACACACAGAACACAGACAGGCACAGAACACAGCCACACACAGAACACAGACAGGCACAGAACACAGCCACACACAGAACACAGCCACACACAGAACACAGCCACACACAGAACACAGACAGGCACAGAACACAGCCACACACAGAACACAGACAGGCACAGAACACAGCCACACACAGAACACAGCCACACACAGAACACAGACAGGCACAGAACACAGCCACACACAGAACACAGCCACACACAGAACACAGACAGGCACAGAACACAGCCACACACAGAACACAGACAGGCACAGAACACAGCCACACACAGAACACAGCCACACACAGAACACAGCCACACACAGAACACGGCCACACACAGAACACAGACAGGCACAGAACACAGCCACACACAGAACACAGACAGGCACAGAACACGGCCACACACAGAACACAGACAGGCACAGAACACAGCCACACACAGAACACAGACAGGCACAGAACACAGCCATGCACAGAACACAGCCACACACAGAACACAGACAGGCACAGAACACAGCCACACACAGAACACAGACAGGCACAGAACACAGCCATGCACAGAACACGGCCACGCACAGAACACAGCCACACACAGAACACAGCCACACACAGAACACGGCCACACACAGAACACAGCCATGCACAGAACACGGCCACACACAGAACACGGCCAGGCAGAGAACACAGCCATGGACAGCACACGGCCAGGCACAGAACACAGCCATGCACAGAACACGGCCATGCACAGAACACAGACAGGCAGAGAACACGGCCAGGCAGAGAACACAGCCATGGACAGCACACAGCCACGCACAGAACACAGACAGGCAGAGAACACAGCCATGCACAGAACACAGCCACGCACAGAACACGGCCAGGCACAGAACACAGCCACGCACAGACCACGGCCAGATGATGAAATGCTGGCCTGCATTTGCTTGGCCAACGGGGTCCCCTTCAAAACCCACACGTGCCCTCTTCTCCTGCACCCCCTGGCCACTTCCAGTTTCCAGGAGGAAGAACGGAATGCTCGCTCTTATTTCTCAGCAGTAAGATGCCCTCCCACTTTCCTACCACCACCACCCCCGCTCTATCCCTGCAAGCGTGACACCAGACACAGCACTGACGCACTGAAGGACCTGCCTGTGCACATGTGCATGCGTGTGTGGGGAATGTGTGCACATGTGTGGATGTGCACGCGTGTGTTCAGAGATGCCAGCAGCGGGTGCCACCATCCAACAAGTCCTCACACTCCGCGGCCTCCCACTGGATTAGAAAAAGGGGTTTCTTCCGGTGCGCCCCAAATCGACCTCCACGCAGCAGCCGTCCCTTAGCCCAGGGACACAAAGCAAAGGAAACCAGTGTGGTGCCACGCTTCCCCGTGGGGACCGAGGCCGTCCCCGCCCGGCCGGAGTCAGACCTCGCGGTCAGAAACTCCCGCGGCCTCGGCACCCACGGACCATCCCAGGCCGGGTGCCTGGTCCCTCACCTCCGACCGGACGCTCAGCACTGCCCGTCACGCGGCAGGAGCTCAGGGACGTCGCGGGAGGGAAGGGAGGAAAGGGCAAGGGGACAAGCAAGTGGACCCCCCCGGAAGGGAGCAGGGTGCTGGCCTGTGATGGAAACCGAGGCCCTCCTTCCCGGTGGCGCCTGGCGGGAGTGTCCGAGTGCTCTCGGGGGGGACACCCCGGGAGGCGGGCCGCTCCCCGGGCCTCCCTCCAGCCGCCCCGCCCCCGCCACCTGCCGCACGCTGCACTTGCCTTTGAATATCACCGGCCGGGCCTGGCATATTTTCAGCAAGTTGTCGGGGACGGACACCGGCTCCCCGGAGACCACGACGGGAAAGGGCACGGAGGCGGGTCCCACCGAGCCGACCGGGGGCACGCAGGCCACGCCCGCGCTCTCTGGAAGCACACCGAGAAATCAGGAAGACGCAGACAAGGCGTCCATCCCCCTCCTCCCCATCGAGACCACGGTCAGACCGGCCACCGCATCTGCTACAACCTGACCTGTCCTCCCCCGCCCCCCGCCTCCCACCCACGGGAGCACCCAAGTCTTGGAATCCCACATTTCTGGGCCAAAAGCACCTTCAGGGTCACTTGGTGCAACCTTTCCCACCCAATGACCCCAACTCCTCCTCGATACCCCTGACGGGTGACAGGCGAGCTCCTCGGTAAGTCCCTTTGGGGTCGGAGAACTCACTGCTGTGCAGGGATCCTAGGCTATGTATGAGAGGGACTCAGAGGAGAGCCTCTGGCTGTGCCAGAGTCGGCCTCACCAACACACGAAAACACAGGCCCACACGCACGCACACGCCGCCTGCTGGTACCCGAGCCTTGATTTGGGGGCCAGACTCCTGTCACTCACCACACTTAGCTCTGTTCCCCCCACCCTGGGGGTAGGCGCCGTCCGCAGCTGAGGGAGACTCCGGAGACCACCCTTTGTGGCGCTTTTTGGGGGGCCCGGAGTTTGAGAAGATACCTAGACAACATTCAGAAGGAGGGTTAGGCTGTTGTGGGGCGGGGGGGGGGGGGGTGAGCTTCAATAAAACAGCCCCCTGACTCGCAGAACACTCACTTATATTTCTTTTTTATTGATTTTTTATAGAGGGGAAGGGAGACAAAGAGAGTCAGAAACATCGATGAGAGAGAAACATCGATCAGCTGCCTCCTGCACACTCCCTACTTGGTATGTGCCCGCAACCAAGGTCCATGCCCTTGACCGGAATCGAAACCCGGGACCCTTCAATCCGCAGGCCGACGCTCTAGCCACTGAGCCACACCGGTTAGAGCTATATTTCTTAGAGTCACAGTTGGCAATGGGTTTGGCATCACTTAGCATCAGGACACTTTCTGTGAATATCTCACTCCAAAGCTATGGGGGGGCGTGAACTTGAACCCGGAGCCGGAGCTCCTTCGCCTTAAAAGGGGGATAAAACCTACCCTGCAAGGTGCTCTGATCGGGACTCGCGAGGACCTATGGGGCCCAGCCGGGTGGCTCAGTGACTGAGCGTGACCTGTGAACCAGGAGGCCCCAGTTCGATGTCCAGTCAGGACACAGGCCGCGTTGGGGGCTCGATCCCCAATCGAGCAGGAGGCAACCAGTTAATGATCCTCTCCTATCACTGATGCTTCTATCTCCCTCTCCTTCTCCCTTCCTCTCAAAGCAATAAAAATACACTTTTTTAAGAAAGAGAATATATGTAGCCGAAACCGGTGTGGCTCAGTGGATGGAGCGTCGGCCTGCAGACTGAAAGGTCCCGGGTTCGATTCCGGTCAAGGGCATGGACCTTGGTTGTGGGCACATCCCCAGTGGGGAGTGTGCAGGAGGCAGCTGATCCGTGTTTCTAACTCTTTGTCCCTCTTCCTTCCTGTCTGTGAAAAAATCAATAAAATATATTTAATTTTTTAAAATGTGAGTGGAGAACCCAGCTGCTGTGGTCGGCACCTGAGGTCGGCCCAGGAACCAGGAGGTCATGGTTCCATTCCCGGTCGGGGCCCGGGCTCCATCCCCACTAGGAGGGGTGCAGGAGGCAGCCAATCAGTGATTCCCTCTTTCTCCAGGCCCCTCTCTCTCTAAAAACCAAGAAAACGTTTCTTAAACAGTGAATAAAGAGTGAAAAACCAAGTCCTCTCAGACAGGGGCTCCTTCCACCCTGCATCTCCGAGGCCGCTCCGGGTCTCGCTATGCTGAGGCCACAGGCCGGCTCCCGACCTCTGTCCCTGTGTCGAGCACAGAGCGCCCACAAAGGCCCAAGAGCCGGCGCCTCTAGAATGGTACTGAGCCCTGGCCGGTTCGGCTCAGTGGTTGGAGCGTCGGCCCATGGACCGACTGATGGGTCCTGGGTTCGATTCCGGTCAAGGTCATGGACCTCAGTTGCAGGCTCGATCCCCGGCCCCGGGCAGGTTGCATGTGGGAGGCAACCTGTAGAGGGCCCCCAGGGAAGACGCCTGAGCATTCTTTAAATCACCGTCGGCTGCATCCGAGGTGCCAGGCAGAGCCGCGTCTTGGAAACACATCACCAAGAAGGCTGGATTCATGATCAGTACTGACTCTTAACTTTGCTCCGGGTGTGTGTGTGGGGGGGAGGGGCCAGGGAGGGGCCTTTGAAATGTAGAATCAGCCGAGCCCCTGGAATGAAGGAATGAGTAGAGCCTGGGCCTACTCAAGCTGCTTTGATCCTAACTTCTTTTCAGGTAAAACCTCATTTTATTTTGGTATAAATAAACACGCTGCTGTTGGGTTTGGATTCCTGTCTCTCCATCAGAGAGAACAGAGATTCCACCCAGCCCCAGCTTTTTATTTCTACTTCTGTGTCCTCTATTCTTCCTTTTATTTCGCAATCCCCAGCTCCTCGACTGAGAAGCTGGACCCACTCTCTCTCCACGCTGGACTCGGAAAAGAGCGGAAACCCCTACAGCAGTCCATCCATGTTTCTCTCTGTCTCCCTCTCCCTTCCACTCTCTCTGAAAATCCATGGGGAATTCCCTCGGGGGAGGGTTAACCAACCGCAGGAGCTGCACCCACGGCGAAGGCTGCAGACACCTCCCCCCCCCCCCGGGGGCCTCACACCCATCAGGCTCCGGCCCCTGAAGTCTCCCCAGGGATGTCCCCAGCAGCTGTCCCCTGGTACCCAGTGTCTCTGGGCCCAAGGGGGGAAAGGGGGAGGGGACTTGGCATTCTGGGGGACACAGTACTTCATCCCCCAAAGCCTGACCCGGAGAAGGCAGCCCCCGGGGCGGCACCGCTACCTAGTGCCGAGGGCCGGGGCCCGGCCGCCAGCGTGCCCTTCGCCTGCTGCTGCTGCTGCCGCCGCGGGGAGTCCTTGCCGTTGGACACCATGGAGCCCGCCACTGCGGGCAGGGAGACGGGGTCAGAGCCTGGGCCAGAGAGAGAAAGAGAGAGAGAGAGAGAGAGAGAGAGAGAGAGGAGCACAGGTCAGCCCTCCCACCCTCGGCACGCCCAGTGAGCCAGAAACCACTGTCCTTCCATTTTCTCCAACTGGCTTTTCGCTGCGAGCCCCATCGAGAGGTCTGACTCCTCCAGTGATTCTGTCCCTCTGAGAAAACACACACGTACATGTGCACACACAGGCACACACAGGCACACGCTCCTGCAGTCAGTGCTCCCTGCTGGAAGGACTGGAGGGACAGGGTGGCCCGTGGGGCTCCATGAATCCAGGCATGGGCCTAAGACTGTCCAGCTTCCTGCACCCTCTCCTCCACCCTCCCCTCCACCCTCCCCTCCACCCTCTCCTCCACCCTCCCCTCCACCCTCCAGCTTCCTGCACCCTCCCCTCCACCCTCCAGCTTCCTGCACCCTCCCCTCCAACCTCCCCTCCACCCTCTCCTCCACCCTCCCCTCCACCCTCTCCTCCACCCTCCCCTCCACCCTCTCCTCCACCCTCCTCCACCCTCCCCTCCACCCTCCAGCTTCCTGCACCCTCCCCTCCACTCTCCCCTCCACCCTCCAGCTTCCTGCACCCTCCCCTCCACCCTCCAGCTTCCTGCACCCTCTCCTCCACCCTCCAGCTTCCTGCACCCTCTCCTCCACCCTCCAGCTTCCTGCACCCTCTCCTCCACCCTCCAGCTTCCTGCACCCTCTCCTCCACCCTCCAGCTTCCTGCACCCTCCCCTCCACCCTCCAGCTTCCTGCACCCTCTCCTCCACCCTCCCCTCCACCCTCCAGCTTCCTGCACCCTCTCCTCCACCCTCCAGCTTCCTGCACCCTCCCCTCCACCCTCCAGCTTCCTGCACCCTCTCCTCCACCCTCCCCTCCACCCTCCAGCTTCCTGCACCCTCTCCTCCACCCTCCAGCTTCCTGCACCCTCCCCTCCACCCTCCAGCTTCCTGCACCCTCTCCTCCACCCTCCAGCTTCCTGCACCCTCTCCTCCACCCTCCAGCTTCCTGCACCCTCTCCTCCACCCTCCAGCTTCCTGCACCCTCTCCTCCACCCTCCCCTCCACCCTCCAGCTTCCTGCACCCTCTCCTCCACCCTCCAGCTTCCTGCACCCTCCCCTCCAACCTCCCCTCCACCCTCCAGCTTCCTGCACCCTCTCCTCCACCCTCCCCTCCACCCTCCAGCTTCCTGCACCCTCTCCTCCACCCTCCAGCTTCCTGCACCCTCCCCTCCACCCTCCAGCTTCCTGCACCCTCTCCTCCACCCTCCAGCTTCAACACCCTCTCCTCCACCCTCCCCTCCACCCTCTCCTCCACCCTCCAGCTTCCTGTACCCTCCCCTCCACCCTCCCCTCCACCCTCCAGCTTCCTGCACCCTCTCCTCCACCCTCCAGCTTCTACACCCTCCCCTCCACCCTCCCCTCCACCCTCCAGCTTCCTGCACCCTCCCCTCCACCTTCCCTTCCACCCTCTCCTCCACCCCCTCCTTCACCCTCTCCCCCACCCTCTAGTGTCAGGTGTGGAGCACATGGGCTCAGGAGAGCGTCAGGCGTGCGGGCGCCGAGGTCCAGGGCTCGGGGACTGGGGCTCCCAGTGGGAGGACAATTCCGGGGCCATCGTGGGTGCTGCTCCCCGAGGCTCATAGCACTGCCCAGGAGCCCTCCTCACAGGTGTCACCTTCCCCATGCGTAAGACGGGGGGACAGCAGAGCCGCGTGAGGGCGACGTGAGTTTACAGACACCGCGTCCTCGAGGAATGCCCGGCGGGCAGTGAGCACTAATCCGAATCCGCTGGCCCTGCAATCTGCGAATTCTCACAGCCACTGCCCCCCCACAAATGAGATGGCCAAGACTCCTCCCTACCCCCTCCCCCGCCTTCTAACCTCACAGATGAGGAAACAGATGCAGAAAGTGGAAACAATTGCCTTGGCTCTGGCACCGGGTGTTCCGGTGCCCAACCCAACCAGATACACCTGCTGTCAGCCCACACTCTGCCCCCTGCTGCCCGGGAGGCCCTAGGCCAGCACCAGGAGCCACAACTTCCCAGTCAGCACAGTGGGGAATGGAAGCCTGCACCCAGGGGCTGGCTGGGGTTCGAGGAACTACGCACGGAGCGGGGGCACACCGGGCACACGCCAAAGGGCGCTGTCTGGTCTCGCCTGCCCCTTCCAGGCCCAGCTCCGACTCAGTGCCGGACACAGCATGTCTATGCTGCAAAGAGGGTGCAGCGGGTCCCTCCACCCACAAGGGGTCAGGCGACACGGCGGACAGGCACGCAGACCGCCTTTCCCGGCGACATGCAGGGCAGTCTGTGCCGAAAGGGATTCCAAGTTCAAGGTGAGCGGGAAAGGTGTTGCAGAGAAAGGGAACACAGCAGCCCGGATGCACCCGGAAGGGCTGGCTGCATGACCAGGCAGCCACGGGGGGCTCCTCTGGGGCTGCTCCGTCGCCTCACCTGCCGGCTGTGCCCCCACAGGGGCGCTGGGGTTCGTCCCAGGGCTGGGCTCGCTGGCGAGGGCAGCCGGGGGCCCGGAGCTGTCCAGCGGCGGGAAGAGGGAGCTGGAGCCAGGGCCGGCGGGAGTCTGCCGGCCTCGGAACTCTGCGGGACAAGACAGGGCCGTGACCCCCGGGTGAGGGACACTGGCTGTCGGGGGGGCGGAGGGGGGGCACAAGGATGGTTGGAAAAGAGAGACACATAACACAAGTCCTCACGAGTCAACATAAACCTGTTCTTTAAATTTACTGTAAATGGCCCTGCCTGGGGCGGCTCAGTGGATAGACCGTCGGCCTGCGGACTGAAGGGTCCCGGGTTTGATTCCGGTCAAGGGCATGTACCTTGGCTGCGGGCACATCCCCAATGGGGGGTGTGCAGGAGGCAGCTGATCAATGTTTCTAGCTCTCTATCCCTCTACTTTCCTCTGTATAAAAAAATGAATAAAATAGCCAAAACCGGTTTGGCTCAGTGGATAGAGGGTCGGCCTGCAGACTGAAGGGTCCCGGGTTTGATTCCGGTCCAGGGCATGTACCTTGGTTGCGGGCACATCCCCAGTGGGGGGTGTGCAGGAGGCAGCTGATCGATGTTTCTCTCTCATCGATGTTTCTGGCTTTCTATCCCTCCCCCTTCCTCTCTGTAAAAAATCAATAAAACATGTATTTTTAAAAATCAACAAAATACATTTAAAAAGTGTTACTGTAAACAGCCCACACCGTGAGGCCGACACTGTGCGCTGACACCCCGTGGTGCCAAGCAGCGTTTCAATTCCACAAACCGACCTCCCGCCCGCAACCGTGCCCGCTCTCGAGCGCCTCTCTGCCAAGCCCTGCTGACGGGCACCGAGACCCCCCGGAGGGCACCCCCGCGCCCGCACCCCGCTCACCGGAGCCTTTCCAGCAGATGAGGGGCCCCTGGGTGAGCGCCCCCTGGGCGTTGCGGACCAGGTAGCACTTGAGGTGCTTCTGCTTCTTGGGCTGCGTGGTCAGCTTCAGGTTGATGTGGTTGGAGAACTCGGTGAAGTAGCAGAAGCCCTTCTTGCCACAGCCGACACAGTTCCCGGAGAACCCTGCGGGGAGACGCACGGTGAACCAACCCCGCCCCCCCACGGCCCTGCCAAGCGCTCCCCACATCGCACAGCGTTCCCGGAAACTCTGACCAGCCACCAGAGCACCCCGCAGGGCGAAGGTCCCCGTCGTCCTGGGCTGGCCCCACGCGGACAGACTCCCCCTGGCCCCTCCCCCAGCATCTGCCTCCGGGCCCATTCTCTTCCTCCGTGAAGCCCCCGCTGCGTGCCCTCTGCCCACCCCTCAACCCTCCACTAGAACGCCCACTCCTCCAGGCACGGCCCCTGACCCACAGGGCTGCTCCCTGCCCTCCAGACCCCCAGCCTCTGTGTGTGCTCAGAGAGCCTAGCAACGCCTCCCGTAGCCGTGACATTATCGCAACCCCTGTCCTTTTCCCCGTAGCTACCCCAAGGGCCACAGTGTGACCGCGTGGGGTGTGAGTTGCGTCTGTGTCCATCAGTGTGTGTGCACAGACACGTGCTCGGCATCAGTGTGTGCGTCTGTGTACATCACTGTGTGTGCACAGACACGTGCCCGGCATCAGTGTGTGTGTCTGTGTCCATCAGTGTGTGTGCACAGACACGTGCTCGGCATCAGTGTGTGCATCTGTGTACATCACTGTGTGTGCACAGACACGTGCTCGGCATCAGTGTGTGTGTCTGTGTCCATCAGTGTGTGTGCACAGACACGTGCTCGGCATCAGTGTGTGCGTCTGTGTACATCAGTGTGTGCACAGACACATGCTCGGCATCAGTGTGTGCGTCTGTGTCCATCAGTGTGTGTGCAGACACGTGCTCGGCATCAGTGTGTGCGTCTGTGTCCATCACTGTGTGTGCACAGACATGTGCTCGGCATCAGTGTGTGCGTCTGTGTACATCACTGTGTGTGCACAGACACGTGCTCGGCATCAGTGTGTGCGTCTGTGTCCATCAGTGTGTGTGCACAGACATGTGCTCGGCATCAGTGTGTGCATCTGTGTCCATCACTGTGTGTGCACAGACACGTGCTCGGCATCAGTGTGCGTCTGTGTCCATCAGTGTGTGCACAGACACGTGCTCGGCATCAGTGTGTGCGTCTGTGTCCATCAGTGTGTGTGCACAGACATGTGCTCGGCATCAGTGTGCGTCTGTGTCCATCAGTGTGTGCACAGACACGTGCTCGGCATCCGTGTGTCTGTGTCCATCAGTGTGTGTGCACAGACACGTGCTCGGCATCCGTGTGTGCGTCTGTGTCCATCAGTGTGTGTGCACAGACACGTGCTCGGCATCAGTGTGTGCATCTGTGTACATCACTGTGTGTGCACAGACACGTGCCCGGCATCAGTGTGTGTGCACAGACACGTGCTCGGCATGTGGCAGGTCGTCCGTGAACACCGGAGGAAGGAAGGAGACTGGAAACAAGGTAACTACACGAGCAAACCCTGGACGACGCTGCACGCCCTCGAACATCATCGTCAAACACAAGTATTGAGCCTTCTGTCTCCCACGGGGGAGCCCCGAGACGCACAGCTCCGCTGCCATCGAAGACGGAGGCTCCCCGGAAGGGATCCTGACCCGAGCGTGACACCATGGCCGAACGAGACACGGAGCCGCAGGACGGAGGATGCGAGGAGCCGTCTGCCGGGGCCAGCACTGCTTTCCTGCCCAGAAACAGAGGGAGGCCATGGCCCCGGGAGAGCTGAGGGCGGCGGGCCATCCCGGAAGCAGGGGTGGAACCACAGGCCACAAGCACGCTGCTGTGGTCCCGACATGAAAGTGGAAGCCTCGTCTCCCCGGTACGGGCAGCGTCTGGGGAGGTGCGTCCACACACACACACACACACACACACACCCCGCCCCCCCGCGTGGCAGGCGCTTTCTGGTCCGGAGAATCTGCTGCTCTTCCGAGATGATCCTGGGCCGGGGGGGCCAACCACGAGAGCCACAGGCTGGCTCACCAACCGGCTCGGGAGACGGACCACGGCTTACACCACCCGGCTGGACACACGCCAGTATTCCCGTCTTTCGAGGAACTGTCTGAAAGGCAGTGAGTGTCTTCTGGGGAAGAATACAGCACGCCCTCTCTTTAGGAATTTCCCTCTGGACCCGGAAGTCTATGATAACCTTCAGAAGACAGGCCTAGAGCCAGAACCGGTGTGGCTCAGTGGATAGAGCGTCAGCCTGCAGACTGAAGGGATCCCAGGTTCAATTCCGGTCAGGGGCATGTGCCTTGGCTGTGGGCACATCCCCAGGAAGGGGCTGTGCGGGAGGTGCCTGATGGATGTTTCTCTCTCGTGGATGTTTCTGACTTTCTATCCCTCCCCCTTCCTCTCTGTGAGCTATCAATAAAATATATATTGAAAAAAATAAAATGACCAAGAGTTATATGAGAAGAAGGAGAAGGGGAAGGGGAAGGGGAAGGGGAAGGGGGAGGGGAAGGGGAAGGGGAAGGGGAAGGAGAAGGAGGCGGTCCCCAAATTCCTGCCCAACACAAATACCCAGGCGAGAAAAATCAGTCCTTCCATGCACTGCCCACAGAAAATAGCCCTGGACAGCAAACCGCCCCTGACCACACACGGCGGCACACCTCGATCTTCCCACGCGTCCATGTTGCTGGGTTGGTCAGCTGCGGGCAGCATGTTTAACAGGCAGATCCTGAGTGGGTGCCTGTGTGTGTGGCCAGGCTCTCCCTTCTGCTGGAGAGAAAGCGTCTGTCCTCTCCCCCTTCACTGCTGTGGAGCACGGACCAGGGGACAAATCCTGACCCCCTACGCCTGTGACCTTGGGCAGGTGAACGTCTCTGAGCTTTGGGTTTCTCGTCTGTGACCAAGATGAGGACAGCACACATTTGTGGCACACTGACCAGGTGCCATGCACCGAGCCAGGCGCTGGGCACGATACATGTTCTCACTTA
Source organism: Antrozous pallidus (assembly GCA_027563665.1). Classification (NCBI taxonomy): domain Eukaryota; kingdom Metazoa; phylum Chordata; class Mammalia; order Chiroptera; family Vespertilionidae; genus Antrozous; species Antrozous pallidus. The sequence continues at coordinate 70,612,041 of CM050523.1, forward strand.
AACCTCCGGTTAGAGGGCCCCCTGGGAAGGCACATGGGCATTTCTTTAATTGTTGTCGGCGGAACTCCAGGCGACAGGCGGAGCCACGCCCCGGGAACATGCTTCACCAAAAAGGCTGACGTGTTATCAGCTTGGCCTTCACCTTTGCCCAGGTGTCGGGAGCGGGACTTCTGAGACGGAAATCCAGTCAAGCACCAGAAAGGCTTGGGCCTATTCCAGAATGCAAACAATCTCCTTTGATCCCAACTTTTGGTGTAACTTCCTGGTATTTTGGGGATATAAATAAACACGGCTTCGTGGGCTCAGGGTCCCTGTCTCTCCGTGAGAGGGAAGACAGCGTCCCACCTGCTTCTATTCTCTTTGTATTTCTCAATCCCCGGCTGCCTCCATTCAGAACCAGGTCCGTCTCTCTTTCCGTGCTGGACGTGGAAAAGGGGGGATCCCCGCCATATTTGGCTCCTGTGCCACACTCCAGAAGCACTATAAAATGATGCTAGATGAGGAGATTTCCAGAAGAGAGAGAAAGTAACTCAGCCCTGGCGGGGAGGAGTAGGACAGTATGAGAGTTAGGACTGAACCATTCTGCTATGGCATGTCCCCACAAAACTCCATCCTGAAGACCATGAGGAGGGCAAAGTGCCCACTATGTGTTCAGCACATAGTAGGTGCTCAGCAAAGTGTCATTTCTTCTTCCTCTCCCTCGGACAGGCACAGCTAGTCTTAGAGAGGGGGGCCCAGAGGGGTCAGGTCAGGAGACAGGTCTGCCCTGGGCCCTCAGTGCCGAAAGATATGGGGGAAGTGGCTCCCTCCCTCCGGGTACCATAACAGGGAAGGTGAGGGCTCAGCGAACCCTGTGCTTCCTTCCAGAACCACAGTCACAGGCTGCTTCTTTGAAGCGCCCACGTGGCTTCCTCCTGAGGCGGAGGGCGGTCTCTGCGCACACGGCTGACGGCGGGAGGCCCCCCGGGGACAAGCTCAGAGGGCGTGATGGTACCACATGCGGAGGGTCCGGCCGTCGGGAATGACCCGAATCCTGCACCAGGCTCACCGCCAGGAGCCCTGCCTCCGTTTCTCTGTTAATGAGGACCAGCTCTTCGTGTGACCGCCCGGAGACCTTTCCAACATGCAAATTTGAACACGGTCAGCGCCCGATTCGAACCCTGCCGGCCTTTCTTCACGATGTAAACCGCGAGGGGAAACGAGGAAGGAGGGGTGTACGAATGAGGAGAGAAGCCAACACCGGTCTGGCTCAGTGGATAGAACGCCGGCCTGCGGATTGAAAGGTCCCGGGTTCGATTCCAGGCAAGAGCATGTGCCTTGGTTGCGGGCACATCCCCGGTGGGGGGTGTGCAGGAGGCAGCTGATCCATGTTTCTCTCTCATCGATGTTTCTAACTCTCTATCCCTCTCCCCTCCTCTCTGTTAAAAAAAAAAATCAATAAAATGTATTTATAAAAAAATAATAATAAAATAAATAAATGAGGAGAGAAAATAAAGCAGAGGGGCCTGACAGAACCATCACGTGCCTCGGGAGACTCCCATGTGGATCTTAATGCTGAAAACCAACTGGGAGAAAACTATAAAATGAAATTCCAGCACGCTGGTGACCCGAGACTATTCCGGAATCAATGTCAAGTTTGGGGGTGAGGGGGTGGGTCTGATGATGTTATTGGATTCCCAACAAAAAAAGCCCTTATCTGCCAAAGGTCCGTGTTGAACCGCGTACAGACGGAATGGCAGGGCGTCTGGGATTTGCCCCGAATAACTCGGAAAGTCGAGAGGAAGGGCGAGTGGAACGTGAAACGGGGCTGGCCATGTGTGAGCAGCTGCTGACGACAAAGGGCAGACACATCCGACTGCTCCCTGTCCCGTCTGCCTCCACCGTTTGAAACGGCCGCCTGAGTCCCTCTCTGAGCAGGACCCCCAGGCCCCATGCTGCAGCCCCTGCTGGGGCCCCGGAGTCCTCCCCATTTCTCTGCCCAATGCTCCCTCTGCCCACTAGGACCCACCTTCCGTTCGGGGTTACACATTCCAAAAACGCTTCATTACCTCCTGCTGGATGAACACAAAACACGCTGACCCCCATCTAAAAAGTGAACATTCTTGCCAAAACCGGGGTGGCTCAGGGGATAGAGCGTCGACCTGTGGACTGAAGGGTCCCGGGTTCGATTCCGGTCAAGGGCGTGGACCTTGGCTGCGGGCACATCCCCAGTAGGGGGTGTGCAGGAGGCAGCTGATCGATGTTTCTTTCCCATCGATGTTTCTGACTTTCTATCCCTCTCCCTTCCGCTCTGTAAAAAGTCAATAAAATATATTTTAAAAATAAAAAAATAAAAAATGAACATTCCTCTTACAGTTTTCTTCTCTCTACACAGTCTCGGCCATCAGCCAATTTAGATGCATTACCATAAAAAAAAGAAAACTGAAATGCACACCTGGATTGTGAGCTCTCCACAAAACCCCTGCGGATTCTGGCACTAAAACAAGACTCTATTACCCATCAGGGGCGGGGAGGGGTGCCTGGCCATTGCTTCCTCCCCCCCCCCCCCCCCCCCCAGATGACCCGCAGTTCCATTTTACAGCCACTACAAAGCCCAGGGCCGCCGGAGGGCTGGCTGCCCTGCCCTGTGCAGGCCTCGGGGCTAATTGCAGGAAACCTGCACAGTGCGGAGCGTGCACGCTGAGAGCACAAAGTTCCTTTGAAAGAAAAAGCCGGGGTTACTGCCCACCGGCCGGACCCACCTCCGAGGGCTTTTTGGCAAGCAATTAACAAAGACAGCACTTCCTCCTTCAATCTCCGCTCAGCCGCAGCCTGAGGAGCAGGAGCTGTTGGGGGGCTGGTGGGGAACAGCCTGAAACATCCTGGCCCCACCTGGCAGACCCTTCGGGGTTTACTGCCTGTCGCCGTCCTTCCTTTCCGGGCGCCGGGCGGTGGGGTCCGGCCGGCCGCCATGGCCGATCAAAGGCCGCCCCCCCCCCCCCACGCCAGCCGGCTCCCCCCACGGTCCGGCCCCAGTGGCCTCAGAAGCAATTAAATCTGACACGCCATCCACCACCCGGGACGGCTTCGGGAGAGTGAATTTCCTGGGTGTTTCTTGTTTCCGAGATCGAGTTCCCACAGTCCATGCACCTGCCCCAGCAGAGAGTTGGCTTCGTCTGCCTCTCTCCCTGGCGTCCACTGTCCAGGCCCGTCTGCCCCTCGGGCGGCATGCGCGGGCTGGCTTCGGCGCGTTCACAGGTGGCCGTGAGCCCCCCGCCCCCGCCCTCAGGGCAGGAGCCATTCCGGGTCCTTCTCTGGGTCCATCCTCGCTCTCCCCTCCCCACCCTCTGTCCCAGCACAGGCCTCAGACAGACGTGCTCAGCAGGTACCCCCTGAAGGGCGCTCCCCCGCCCAGCACCGACGGGGCGTCTGAACGCTGCGCACACGGAAGGTACATGAGAAACTGGGAAGGGAATTCACCCAGACTTTTCCCCATGAACTCCCACCATCCAGGCGCCCCCGAGGCCGCGTCTGGAATAGACAGATCGTTACCAAGCGTCTCCTCCAGGGAAACCCAGCGCCGCCGGGCGGAGGGGTCACACTGCGGAGGGGTCAGGAGAGGAGCGGGCATCCCCTCCCCCGTTGTGGGGAGGACCCTGAGGCCCGGCCGCCCACCAGCAAGCTGTGGTCACACGCAGGACTGGAACCCCGCTCCCCAGGCTCGGTCCCCGTGATGAGGGCGTGTGCTGGGCACAGAGCCCGGCACCCGTACGAGCTCGGTAAATGTGGGGACCAGGAGAGCCAGGCTCGGGAAGCTTGGCCTCAGCTCTGCCTGGGGCATCGGCTTCGAGGTCTCCGTGAGCCAGCGGTTGGTGGGAAGACAATGCCGTGTGTCTCCTCTGCTGACCTAGACCAGGAGGCAGGCCCGGAGGTGTGGTCGGTCTGAAAGGGTAGAATTTGGGGCCAGGGAGAGCGAGTTCGAATCCTGCCCCTGCTGCTTTTCTCATGTGCCCCGAGACAAGTTCATGAACGGGTCCAAACCGACCTCCGAAACCAGGACGAGAGGGACACCTGTTGAGAGGCGCGAGGTCGGCCAAAGGAGAGACGGGCAGAGGAGGGTGCCCGGGTCTGAGGTTCTGGAGGAGGAACACACACTCAGCCTTGTTCTCCTGCCTCACGCCCATCGCTTCTGGGGGGCCTAGGACAGAGTGTGGGTCCATTCCTGACACAGGTAAGCACTCAGCGGGGGGTTCCCGAATACAGGTTTAAAAAAGAAAACAAGGAAACTAAATGATGGAGGTTCTGCAGGAAGGCAGTCACACTGTAAAACAAACCTCGCCGGCCAGTGGGGCTCAGTGGCTGAGCATCACCCTATGAACCAGGAGGCCATGGTTCAACTCCCAATCAGGGCACAGGCCCGGGTTTTGGGCTCGATCCTTCGTGGGGGCCATGCAGGAGGCAGCCAATCAATGATTCTCTCTCCTCATTGGCGTTTCTATGTCTCTCTCCCCCGCTTCTACTCTCTCTGAAATCAATAAAAATAAATAATCCTATCTAATAAGAAAGTAATATGCAAATTGACCGCATCTCCTCTACACCCACAAGCCACGTCCACCAGCCAATCAGGAGCAAATATGCAAATAAGCCCCAACCAAGACAGCTGCAGCCACTGAGAGCAGGAGGGAGGCTTGGGTTTCCCCAGCAATGGAGAAAGGAAAGCTTTCCACCTGCCCTTGCCACTCAGGCCTCCACACCAGGCTACAAAGTTTCAATTACAGAATTCCAACAGAAATGGCGGCAGCCACAGAGCTGGAGAGAGCAGAGGCTAGGGTTGCCCTGGCGATGGAAGAAGCCAAGCTTCTGCAGCTCTGGCTGGCCTAGACCTCCACTCCAGGCCACAAAGTTTCAATTGTAGAAGAAAAATAAATCCCAGATCCCAGGGCCTCCTCTTGGGCTGCCGGGGAGCGTGGCCAGTCTGCAAACCACCACAGGCCCCTCGCCCAGGCTGCCCCATGCCCCAAGGGAACCCCCACCTTGATCTGGGACACCCTTCAGGGCAAACCAGCTGCCCCCACCCATGCACCAGGCCTCTATCCTATCTAATAAAAGAGTAATATGCAGATTGATCATCACTCCAACACACAAGACGGCTGCCCCCATGCGGTCAAAGATCCTGCCCCCGTGTGGACACAAAATGGCCACCACAAGATGGCCAGCAGGGGAGGGCTATTGGGAGAGACCAGGCCTGCAAGGGAGGGCAGTTGTGGGCCATCAGGCCAGCAGGGGAGGGCAGTCAGAGTTGGCAGAGGAGGGAAGTTGGGGGCAAACAGGCTGGCAGGGTAGTGGTTAGAGGGTGATCGGGTTGGCAGGCAGAAGCAGTTAGGGGCAATCAGGAAAGCAGGCAGGCAAGCAGTTGGGAGCCAGCAGTCCTGGATTGTGAGAGGGGTCCCAGATTGGAGAGGGTGCAGGCTGGGCTGAGGGACATCCCCCCTTCCCTGTGCACGAATTTCGTGTACTGGGCCTCTAGTACATAAATAAAACAAATCTCATTTCCACAGACATCGTCCACCGGAAGACGTAAGTGGTGTGTGACATGCTGACGAGTCCCCAGAGGTGGCCCGTCCACCACCCCCAAGGCCCCCCTGTGCCCGCCCGCCGTGCGGACGGCGCCGGAGCGAGGAGGAGGAGGAGGAGGGCAGAGGGGAGCTTACCGAGGAGCGCGTTGTGCCCATTGTCATCCGGCAGGAACCGGCTGTCCACGGCGCACACCAGCAGGTGGCCGGGCAGGCTGGGGGCCTTGGCGCCCACGAGGAGGAAGCCCGCAGGGACGTCGATGGGCTCGCTGCCGATGGAGACCAGGCGCAGGTCTTTCCCCGCCTGGCAGAACCCTGCGGGGGAGGGACAGGTGTGCCGAGGGCTCCAGGGCCAGGGCCGCCGGACAGAGGGAGGAGGGGGGCCTCCTGGGCCTTGTCGGGACCAACCTCCACCTCTGGGGGTGGCCGGCTTTGGGAGCAACCCCGAGAGACGGAATCACCCCCGCGGTTACAGACAACATGTAGCCCCACGCTCTTAGGACTGTGGGTGTCACCCTATAGTTACTGCACGAGGGAAGCTCCACAGGAAACACGACCGGCAAACGACGGTAAATTAAAATGTATACAAGAGCCCTGACCGGTGTGGCTCAGTGGATAGAGTGTCGGCCTGTGGACTGAAGGGTCCCAGGTCCGATTCCAGTCAAGGGCAGGTACCTTGGTTGCGGGCACCAGTAGGGGGTGTGCGAGAGGCAACTGATCGTGGTTTCTCTCTCATCGATGTTTCTAACTCTCTGTCCCTCTCCCTTCCTCTCTGTAAAAATCAATAAAAATATATTTTAAAAATTTTTTTAAATGTATACAAGAGCAGGTTCGGCCCCGTGGACAGAGTGTCGGCCTGCAGACGGAAGGGCCTCAGGTTCGATTCCGGTCAAGGACACGTTGCAGGCTCCGTCCCCGGCCCGAGTCAGGGTCGCGCACGAGGCAACCAATCGATGTGTCTCTTTCACATCAACGTTTCTGTCTGTCTCTCGCCGTCCCTTCCACTCTCTCTGAAAATTAATGGAAAAAAATGTCCTCAGGTGAGGACTAACAACAAAAATAAAGTAAAAAGGCGTCAGATGCACCCAGATGGGATATTATTATTATTTTTTAAATGTATACAAGATAAATCTGCAAGAAATGGCGAGTGATCTGATGTTTTCATACCCTGCATTTTCCGTGTGTGAGGACAGGCGAGAGGCAGGAATAAGGGGTGAGGTCCTGGGGACAGGGGTCACCTTGGGGGATAGATCCGGGGGCCGGGGACCCAGGGGACACTCAGCGTAGACTTTTACTCTACACCCTGGAACATCTTGTGCTTAAGAGCTTCTAAATACAAGGGTGGGCAGAAGTAGGTTTACAGTGGTAAGGCAAGAATTAACAAATAACACAAAAATCAACTGTTTCACATACTCTCAACTGGAAACCTACTTCTGCCCATCCCTGCATCACTCCTATCCTATCTAATAAAAGAGCAATATGCAAATTGACCATACCTCCGCTACACCCACAAGCCAATCAGGAGTGGATATGCAAATAAACCCATCCAAGATGGCTGCTGGCCACAGAGAGCAGGAGGGAGGCTTGGATTTCCCCAGCGATGAAGGAAGCCAAGCTTTCTGCCTGCCCTTGCCGGCCTAGGCCTCCACTCCAGGCTATAAGTTTCAATTATAGAATTCCAACAGAAATGACAGCAGCCACGGAGCGAGCAGAAGGCTTGGCTCCGCTCCAGGCTACAAAGTTTCAATTGTAAAAGATACATAAATCCCAGATCCCAGGGCCTCCACTTGGGTCACCGGGGAGTGTGGCCAGCCTGCAAACCACCACAGGTCTCAGATTGGCGAGGGTGCAGGTTGGGCTGAGGGACACCTCTTCTCCCTGTGCATGAATTTCGTGCACCAGGCCTCTGGTCTACCTATATAAAAGCCTAAGCGACCAACCGGGTCAACTGGTTGCTATGACATGCACTGACCACCAGGGGGCAGGCGCTCAATATAGGAGGTGGCCCCTGATGGTCAGTGTGCTCCCACAGCAGGAGTGCAGCTCAGCGGACCCAAGGGTGCCAGAAGTGGGGATGCTCATGGCTGGCAAATGCACCTGGGACAGCACGAGCCTCTTCCGCCTCGGGGGCAGCGCTCCTGAGCGGAGCAGGCGCAGCCAGGCCGGGATGAGGGGGAGCACCACAGCATGGGCTCCTCCCCGCCGCCTGCCGCTTCGAGCACCACTACATCCCTTGGGGGGTGTCAGACTGCGGGTTTCAGGTTTGCAAGAGGGAGCAGGCCAGGCTGAGGGCCCCCACGGGTGCACGAATCCGTGCACCGGGCCTCCAGTTCAACAAATAAGTGTCCAAAATGGCCGGGGGGGGGGGGGGGAGGAGGGAGAAGGAACCAGCTGAGTTTTCTGGAGAGGCCCCTTCCAGAGTCACCCTCGCTTAGCTGTTCTCCCCGATCCCAGATGCTGCTTCCATCGCTGGTTTCCGAGGGAGACGATGAGAGTATGCGAACCCCGACAACACCACGGCCTTGAAGACCCTCCCTGCGCACCTGCTCACCGTTTACAACACACGGTCTCCAGGGGCTCCCTCTGCCTCGGGCGGGAGGCGGCGTCGGGGCATCTGCGGGCCTACTGTGCGTGGCTCCCGCCGGTGAGCGGCAAAGCTGCCGTGGGCCCCCGTGGGGAAGTGCCTCTGCCCAGTGTGACGAGCCGGACATCGAGGCTCAGAGCGTACGTGGTGGGCGTGCGTGTGTGTGTGTGTGTGTGTAAATATATATATATATCCTCTGGGCGGTGGCCACGGGCCGGGTCACACCCTCAGGCTGGAGGGAGACTCCCCTTCATCCTCGTGGGGAAGCCCTGAGACTGAGGCCAAGCGCCCAGCGGGTCTTCACCCCCAGGCCTGAGCCCCTCCTGCTGTGTGTGTGTGGGGGGGGGGGTGTTCCTGGCTCCTGAAGAGCTGGGGGACGCGCTGGGGGCAGTCGGTGTGTTCATTGCATGTTTCCAGAAATGCTCTGAAAATCACTCTCGTGACCTCCAATGGAGAGTCCACCCTTTTCTTCCTTACGGAGCTGCCCCCGGGAGAGCCGATTCCTGCCCCCCGGGAGGGCCGATTCCCGCCCCCGTGGGCCATCCTGCACCCACAGGCCCACAGGCAGGCTGTGCGGGGCCTGCACACCCCACCCAATCCCTCCTCCAGCCCTGCCTGCCCACAGGCTCCTATGCAAACACTCTGCTAGCAGCTCCCCCAAGTCGGCTGTCTGCTCACCCTGTGGGGCCTTTGCACATGCTGCTCCTCTGTCTGGAAGGTCCCTGTTGACCCCACACCTGTTACAACCTCCCGGCTAACTCCCGCGAATTCTCTGGAACCCCGATGGAGGGCAGCCTCCTCCAGGAAGCCCTCCTTGCCTGCGTCAGGAACCTCGCCTCTGCTCGCACGCACCCCCCCACTGCTTGCCCAGCCCACCCTACGGCACCATCCACATTGTGCGTGAAGCGGCTGCCTCCTGGGACGCTCCATCAACAAGGGAGCTCTCGTACCTTCATTTCTGTATTTGCAGAGCAGGGCTCGGCGGTTTTAACGAATTAACGGATGAGCTCGGGGCGGGGAGAGGTCTGGCCAGCGGCAGAGCCGGGAGCCTATCCAGGTGTCTCTGAGCACCAAGCGGTCCCCCACCCGGCATCCCCAAGCTTCAGTGCCCCACAGCAGCAGGGGTCACGCCGCTGGGTTTGCACGGTCCCTCAGATGACGCATGTCTGATTTTCAGCAGTGAAATACCGACAGATGTGACAGTTCATTCCCACCAAGCAGTGCCGAGCTGAGCGGGGGACACATACACGGAGTGGCCAGATTATGATGATCTCTGAACGCATAATAACCTGGCCACTCAGTGTGTGTGTGTATGTATGTATGTATGTTTGTGTGTGTGTGCATGTGTGTGTGTATACATATATATATACATATATATATATATATATATATCCTATATAATAAAAGGCTAATATGCAAATCAACCAAACTATGGAACACACTGACCACCAGGGGGTGCAGATGCTCAATGCAGGAGTTTCCCCCAGTGGCCAGTGCGGTCAGTGCGCTCCCACACAGGAGGAGCACAGCTCAGCCAGAAGCCGGGCTCACAGCTAGTGAGCGCAACGATGGGGGCAGGAGCCTCTCCCGTCTCCATGGCAGCACTAAGGATGTCTGACGGATGGCTTAGGCCCAGGAGGAGCGGGCCTAAGCCACCATGGACATCCCCCGAGGACTCCCAGACTACAAGAGGGCACAGGCTGGGCTGAGGGACTCCCCCCCACCCCCGCAGTGTACGAATTTCATGCACTGGACCTCTAGTGTGTGTGTGTGTGTGTGTGTGTGTGTGTGTGTGTGTGTGTGTGTAAATTCGTGCATGGGTGGGGTCCAGCCAGCCTGGCCGGGGGGGGGAGCGGGGGGGGGGGGGGGGGGGGGACATGGGTGGTTGGCCGACCTGCCTTCTGGTCAAACTCCTGGTCGAGGGGACAAACTGCATATTAGCCTTTTACTCTATAGGAGGACATACACTGAGTGGCCAGATGATTATGTGTTCAGAGATCATCATACTCCGGCCACTCTGTGTACATGGTCACTTTAAAATAACTAATGTGGAAACGTGCCCTCTGGGATCTGAATCCACTCGTAACGTCCACTGAGAGGCTGAGCACGGGATACCGGGGGGGGGGGCGCCCCGCCACCGCCCGCTGGGGGCCGTGGGCACCGGGGCAGCGGGCACCGCTGGGCAGGGCTGGCGGCTCACCGTCCGTGGTGCAGCATCCTTCGGGAGCAGGGTGCATCTGGTAGGGGTTGGGGGGACCGCTCGGCTCCAGGCCCCCATCCCCCTCTTCTTCCTCTTCCTCGTTGTCAACGCGGCTCCCACCTGGAAGGGGAGAGAGGCGGGGACAGGAGAGGTGAGTGTCCAGCAGGTGTCTGGCCAGCACCCTGGCCAGTCCTCACACCGCCCCGTGCCCGGGCGCCGCTGTCTGCAGAGGGACAGCGGAGGCTCGTTCAGGCCCACGGCGGTCCCGGGTCACAGACTCAGGCCCGGGCCCGGCCTTCTGACCTCTGACTCAGGGTCACGTCTCTTCCCACCCACGAGGGCTGCCCGCGTCTGCACAGGGATCGGCCTGTGTACAGAGGGCTGAAAAGGACCGAGCGTGAAACCTGTACATGGCGGGCACCCCAAGAGTATCCGAGTGGGGGCGCAGTGGTGTGAAGACAGACCCTGTTAGCCCGGCCGGCACGGCTCTGGGGTTGAGCAGCAACCTAGGAACCAGGAGGTCAGGGTTTGAGTCCCGGTCAGGGCCCAGCCCAGCGGAGGGTGTGCAAGGCAGCCGACAGCCAATCAACGATTCTCTCTCTCTTTCTCCCTTTCTCTCTGAAATCAATAAAAATATATTTCTATAAATTTTTTAAAATATATTTTATTGCTTTTTACAGAGAGGAAGAGAGAGGGATGGAGAGTTAGAAACATCAATGAGAGAGAAACACGGATCAGCTGCCTCCTGCACGCCCCCCACTGGGGAGGTGCCCGCAACCAAGGTCCATGCCCTTGACCGGAATCGAACCCGGGACCCTTCAGTGCGCAGGCCGACGCTCTGTCCACTGAGCCAAACCCGTCAGGGCAATAAAAGTATATTTTTAAAAAGCCACACAAACAGACCATTTGACAGACAAGGCCCCTGAGGCTCAGAGACCCACTCTGCCCACAGCTGCTCAGGGACGCTAAGGAGCCAGGGGCCGTCCCCACGCGTGGACACCCCCTCGAGCTGCTCAGCAGCTGCATCCGGCGGAACGCGGGCGGCGTGACCCGCCCGCCCAGCAGGAGAGCGGTGACAGGGTGACAGGTGTCAGTGTTTACCCGGGGCGAGCGCAGGCATCGCCAGAGAAATACAAACACCGACTGGCCAGGGCCACACGGGGCCATCGGCTCAGGACGGCCGGCCGGGGGCAGGCAGCTCGGTGTGAGGAGCCGGCATGTGGGGAGGAATGTCAGGGGAGGCACTGCCCGGAGGGCCAGGAATTAGCCAGGGAAACGCCACGGCTCCCGGCTCCCTGCGCTGTCACCCCCCACGGACTCTCAGCTCCTGGAGGGCGGAGGGGGGCCTTCCCCATCCCCGTGACCCGGGCTGGGTGGGCACCCAGCCCCCCCCCCTGCTCTGAGCGGGCACAGCGGCGCCTCGTTTACCAAAGCGTCACCAAAGACAGGGGCGTGTTTGCCGAAACCGGTGTGGCTCCGTGGATAGAGCGTCAGCCTGTGGACTGAAGGGTCCCGGGTTCGATTCCGGTCAAGGGCATGGACCTTGGCTGCGGGCACATCCCCAGTGGGGGTGTGTAGGAGGCAGCTGATAGATGTTTCTCTCTCATCGATGTTTCTGACTTTCTACCCCTCTCCCTTCCTCTCTGTGAAAAATCAATAAAATATATATTTTTTTTAAATAAATAAATAAAGGTGCCTGAGGGACGAGAGGCAAACCAGCTCCGACCCACGGCGTTGGGACGGTCCCGGAGGGTAAAGCAGGACCCCAGTGTGGCTGATAGGGGGGCTGAGGTGGGGGCTGGGGGCAGCACTCACTGGTGTTTCCTTCCAGCCATTAAATGCAGGGGGGAAGCGGAGGCGGAGGAGAGTGGGGGTGTCTGAGCGGATGGTAGAGTCACACCCAGACCCCAGGGGCCCTCACACAGGCCCTCGCCCCTACGGCGCGGGGGGGGCCCAGAATGCTCGCTCCGGTGCAAAATCCAGACCGCGCTGAGCGGTGACCCAGAGGTGGGGCCGGGGGGGGGGCAAAGCTGAGGACTGGGGTGAAAGGGGGAGAACGCCCCAGAGTCTGCACATTGTGCTGCTCAGCCAGACACCCCGGAATGCCGGCCCCCAGAACGCCGGAGAGAGGAGGTCTTAGGCCGCAGAAGCAGGAAGAAAGCTCCAAATCCAGGAAGAAGCAGGATGAAGGGTCAAAGGTCAACGCCAGGCATGGGGCCTTTGATGAGATGAGTCAGCCAGGGACCCTCCTGAGGAGCCCTCCTAAGAGGGAGGGAGGCCCAGACTGTTTACCCAGGTCTCCGGGTGCAGGGGGAAGAGGGGGGAGGAGGGATAGGAGGAGGAGAGGGGAGGAGGAGGGGGAGGAAGAGGAAAGAGAAGGAGGGGGGAGGGGGGAAGAGGGGAAAGGAAGGGGGAGGGGAGGGGGGAGGAGGGAAGAAGAGGAGGAAGGAGGGGGAGGGGAGGAGGGGTCAGGAGAAGGAGGAGGGGGGAGGAGGGGAGGGGGGGAAGGAGAGGGAGAAGGGGGCAGAGGGGGAAGGAGGGGGGCTCGAATGGCGCCAGACGCAGCCAAGGGGAGGGGGCCTTCGCACGGGGAGCTGCGACAGGAGCCAGAGGTCCCCAGGCCACTCTGGGCTCCTGGGGCTGCTGCTGTTCCCGTGAGCACCCCAATACTGTTCCCTTTCCAAACCCTGCATGACATTCGGGGCGGGGGCGGGGGGACCTATAGAAATGTGCCTGCATTTTCTCTAACACATGCTTCCCTCCAAATGGGGTGGCGTGTTTTCAGTCTGGTTAGTCTTTCTTTTCTAAAAATACACAACGCACTAGCCCAGCGGTCAGCAAACCGAGGTTCGCAAGCCATACGTGGCTCGTGCGCTGCGGTTTGCCACTCTGCTGACGAATGAGTTTGCCGACCGCTGGCCTAGACTCTCGACTCCAATAACCACAGGCTGCTGCTGTTCCTTGTGGTGAGGCCCCTCTCCCCGTGATCAGAAACTCATTAGTCAACAGAGCGGCAAACCGCGGCTCTCGAGCCGCATGGGGCTCGTGAGCCGCAGCTTGCCAACCACTGCTCAGTGGATGGAACATCGCCTAAAGAGTCCCGGGTTCGATTCCGGTCAGGGGCCCAACGATTCTCATCATTGATATTTCTATCTCCCCCCCCCTTCCCCTCTGAAATTAATAATACTATTAAAAAATAAAAATAAGCCAAAACCGGTGTGGCTCCGTGGATACAGCGTCAGCCTGCAGACTGAAGGGTCCCGGGTTCGATTCCGGTCAAGGGCATGGACCTTGGTTGCGGGCACGTCCCCCGTGGGGGGTGTGCAGGAGGCGGCTGATGGATGTTTCTCTCTCATCGATGTTCCTGACTCTCTATCCCTCTCCCTGCCTCTCTGCAAAAATCAATAAAACATATTAAAATAATAATAATAAAATAAAAATAAATAAGTAGCACATCGAGGTGTTTCCCCCAGAAGAAGGGGTAAGACGCCTCCTGGAGAACAAAGCACCCCCCCCCCCGAATCGCCAGCACACACAGGAGGTGCTGCCTGAGAACGTCACAACGCTGTCCCCGAGGAAGGCGGCGACAAGATGAGAGGCCGGGCCGGGGACAGGCAGACAAAACAGGACGCGGTTGATGAGGCAGGAGCTGCACGGTTTATGGCGACAGCGAGCAGACCGGCGAGAGGCCCCTGACCACCTCTCGGCCACTCGGATCAGAGTCCCCACGGCTGTCCCTCCCGTCGGCCGGCGGATGGGAAAACCGGAGCTGCTCTGGCCTTCGTGCCAACAGGAGGGCAGAACGGGGGGACCAGCGGCTGCTGGGAGCCTTCCGCACTCAACACGGGGCACGGCGGGGCATGGCGGGGGGCTCAAACCCGTCCCTGGATGTGAGCATCCTCCAACACATCAAGCCCTGCATCCTGCCGTCTTCCCGGATCCTGGGGTCCGTTCCTTCGTTGGTGGAGGGGCAGGGCCAGGGGCAGGGGCAGGTGCCACATTATTGATCGTCACTGCTCTCCCTGGTCAGCAGCAGCAGCCAAGCCTTCCGTGGCTGCGAGCAGCTAAGGGGGACCACTTCCTGCCTGTGTCCCACGCTTTCCGCTAGCCCAGCGGTCGGCAAAGTGACTAGTCCACAGAGCCAAATATCAACAGCACAACGATTGACGTTTCTTTGGAGAGGCACATTTTTTAAACTTAAACTTCTTCTAACGCCACTTCTGCAACACAGACTCGCCCAGGCCGTGGTGTTTTGTGGAAGAGCCACGCTCAAGGGGCCAAGGAGCCGCATGTGGCTCGGGAGCCGCAGTTTGCAGACCACAGCGCTAGCCAAACGCAGTCTGTAAGACATTCTCCCGTGACGTCCCGTCTCCCACGACCCGGGAAGGCGTCCCTGCCAGACGCCGGCCGTCCCTCCGCTGTGAACACGAGGGAGCTCTCGCTCTCCTGCGTCCTCCCTCTGACCACAGTCCGGTTCTCTCGGACCCAGTCCGGTTCCCTCCGGCGCGTACCGCTCCCCACAAGGCGAGTCCAGTGAGGACGCACTAAAGGGGGACCCGGGAACCCCTCCCGCTGGGCCTCGGGGGCCTCAGGGATCACAACAGATCCGTGCCCCACTGTTCCCTGCAGCAGCCCTCCACCTGCCTTCCCCCGCCCCCTGACACACACAAGTCCACTGCACACACACACATTCACACACATGTCCACATGCACAGACAAACACACACATTCACACACATGTCCACGTGGCATACATACATTCACACACGTGTCCACGTGGCATACACACATTCACACACAAGTCCACTGCACACACACACATTCACACACATGTCCACATGCACAGACAAACACACACATTCACACACATGTCCACGTGGCATACATACATTCACACACGTGTCCACGTGGCATACACACATTCACACACATATCCATGTGCACACACACATTCACACACATGTCCACATGCACAGACAAACACACATTCACACACATGTCCACATGCACAGACAAACACACACATTCACACACATGTCCACATGGCATACACACATTCACACACATGTCCACATGGCATACACACATTCACACACATGTCCACATGCACAAACACACATGTCCACGTGGCATACACACATTCACACACATGTCCACATGCGCGCGCACATTCACACACAGGTCGACATGCATACTGACACACACATCCATGTGCGCACATACACACACATTTGCACATAGGTCCACATGCACACTGACACATACACGTACACATGCACATACATTCACACACAGATCCACATGCACACTGACACACACACACGTGCACATACCTGCACACATTCACACACACAGGTTCACGTGCACACTGACACACACCCATGTCCACATGCGCACACACACATTCACACACAGGTCTACGTGCACACTGACACACACACGTCCACGTGCACACACGCATTTACACACAGATCGACACGCACACTGACACACACATGTCCGCATACACACACACACACGCATTTACACACAGATCGACACGCACACTGACACACACACACACACACACACGTCATGACCAGCCCAACACGGGGCCTGGCCCACGGCCCGCTTTCCTATCCGAGTGGCTCCCGGGTGGCGGCTGTAAGCACAGCCCGGCCACTCCGGCCGCCCAGGGAAGTGTGCAGGCCCCTCAGGTGAAGCACACGAGTGACACAGAGAACTTCCCCGAGGGAGCCGCCTCGCGCTGCGGACTGCTGTGGGCTCCCTTTCGCCAGGACCGCACCCGGCTGCAAAAACGCAAACTCGGGACGGAAAATGCCACCCCTTTATTTTCTGGGTGACTCTCTATCCCTCTCCCTTCCTCTCTGTAAAAAATCAATAAAGTGTACTTTTTAAAAATTTCCTAAGTCACCCCAATTCGAACGCGCCCTCCGCTCAGCCCCAATGTCACTCTCCGCAACCTCAGGCCGCCACCTCCTTCAGCGGGAGCCACGTGAGAACTCACGCGCCCCGTCCCTCTCCCAAAAATTCTTTATTTTAGATATATTGTATTGATTTTTCACAGAGAGGAAGGGAGAGGGATAGAAAGCCAGAAACATCGATAAGAGAGACACATCCATCAGCCGCCTCCTGCACACCTCCCACCGGGGATGGGCCCGCAACCAAGGTACATGCCCTTGACCGGAACCGAACCCGAGACCCTTCAGTCCGCAGGCCGACGCTCTGTCCACTGAGCCACACCGGATTCGGCTCCCAACAATTCTTTTCCGCCAGACCCCACATCCCCCCTCCCCACCACCCCCATTGGGGGGAGAGGGCTCGGAGCCCGCCCAGCCCAGCCCAGCCCCGGGGACGCGACCTACCTTCCAGCGCGGAGAGCTGCTGCTCGGCCTCCAGGTAGAGCTGGGAGAAGACGGGCCGGGGCACCAGGCTGCTGGAGCGCAGCGAGGCCTCGATGGAGTCGTGCAGCACCTCCTCGAACCGCGTGCTCTTCAGCTGCCCCGCGTACGAGTTCCCCATCTTCCCGGGACACGCCGGCAGTCTGCTGTTCAGAACGGCATCGCGGTTTCCGTTAGAAACGCTGACCGGCCCCGCCGAGCTCAAAGGCAGGAGGCAACCCCCCACCTCCCCACCCTCTCCAGCCCCCTGCTCAGCCAAGAGGAGGAGGGGGTGGGTCTCCGGCCCGGGGCAATTACAGGAAGTTATATAAGTCACAGCTCCTCCTAATTCAGCGCTGGGGAGGGAGAGGGGAGGAGAGAAGGGGCGCAGGCAGCCTCCAGCACCTCTTAGAGCAGCGGTCGGCAAACTCATCACTCCACAGAGCCAAATACCAACAGGACAATGATGAAATTTCTCTGGAGAGCCACATTTTTTAAACTTAAACTTCTTCTAAAGCCACTTCGTCAAAATAGACTCGCCCGGGCCGTGGTATCTTGTGAAGAGCCACACTCAGGGGGCCAAAGAGCCGCATGTAGCTCATGAGCCGCAGTTTGCCGACCTCGGTCTTAGAGGATTTGCCTGGAAATGGGCTCCCAGTCTTCCCGGGGTTCCCAGACCCCAAGTTTTCCCCGAGTTGTGACCCTGACCCTGAGAGACCCCAGACCAATGAGGCTCTATGCTCCTGGACTCACAGAGGGAAGGCCCGTGCCGCTGTGCAGCGGCGGCTGGGCATCGGTGGCCACCAGTGACCATCGGTGACCATCGGTGAACATCAGTGACCATCAGTGACCATCGGTGAGCAGTGGTGACCATTAGTGAGCATCGGTGAGCATGGGTGACCATCGGTGGCCATCGATGGCCATCGGTGAACATCGGTGACCATCAGTGACCATCGGTGAGCAGTGGTGACCATTGGTGAGCATCGGTGAGCATGGGTGACCATCGGTGGCCATTGGTGAGCATCGGTGGCCATCATTGACCATCGGTGACCATCGGTGACCATTGGTGACCATTGGTGAGGATCAGTGAGCATCAGTGACCATCGGTGACCATTGGTGACCATTGGTGAGGATCAGTGAGCATCAGTGACCATCGGTGACCATTGGTGACCATTGGTGAGGATCAGTGAGCATCAGTGACCATCGGTGACCATTGGTGAGCACCGGTGAGCATCGGTGGCCATCATTGACCATCGGTGACCATTGGTGACCATTGGTGAGGATCAGTGAGCATCAGTGACCATTGGTGACCATTGGTGAGCACCGGTGAGCATCGGTGGCCATCATTGACCATCGGTGACCATTGGTGATCATCGGTGGCCATCAGTGACCATTGGTGAGCATCGGTGACTGCCGGTGACCATTGGTGAGCATTGGTGACCATTGGTGACCATCGTTGAGGATTGGTGAGCATCGGTGAGAATCAGTGGCAATCGGTGACCATCGGTGACCATTGGTGACCATCGGTGAGGATTGGTGAGCATCAGTGAGGATTGGTGAGCATCGGTGAGAATCAGTGACAATCGGTGACCATTGGTGACCATCGGTGAGGATTGGTGAGCATCGGTGAGAATCAGTGACAATCGGTGACCATCGGTGACCATCCATGACCACCGGCCCCGGTTACGGGATGACTCAGCCCACCCTGGCTGCCCAGGCGAGGGCCACAGACTTCCCGGCATTGTCTTGGCGGCTAACAGGCCGGTGGCTCAGGCTCCTCCTGTCAGACGGCTCTGGGTGTTTGGTGTGGGTTTGTCGCACCGGTGTCTGGATTCTGTCCGGAAGTCTGGAAGTCACAAAGGAGGGCGGGGAGCAAGGGAAGTCGCAGGCGTTTTCGTTTCCCGAGACGCGCCGGGCTCTGCGGGCGGTTTTTTTATTTCAGTTTGGGTAGCGGCTGGGCTCAGATATAATCCCCGCGTCAGGCCGTTCCCCCTGCACGGGCACAAGCCGCAGGTCCCCCGCGTGCTCTCAGTGCAGCCCTCGCATCATCCGTTTACTCCCTCGGTCATTTAGTTATTTCCCCCGGACGATAGGGAGAGGGGCAGAGAGAAGGCAGGACCGAGAGGAACATCGGCGGGAGGGAAACACACCCTTGGTCGTCTCCTGCACGAGCACCAACCAGGGCCCGGGCGGGGGAGGAGCCCGCAACCAAGACGGCGCCCTGGACCGGAATCGAACCCGGGACCCTTTGGTCCGCAGGACGACGTTCTATCCACCGAGCCACACCGGCCAGGGCCGCTTCATCTGTGTTAGACCATTTCATCGCTCCGAAAAGACACCTCGTGCTTGCCGAAACCGGTGTGGCTCGGTGGATAGAGCATCGGCCTGCGGACTGAAGGGTCCCGGGTTCGATTCCGGTCAAGGGCATGTACCTTGGCTGCAGGCACATCCCCAGTGGGGGGTGTGCAGGAGGCAACTGATGGATGTTTCTGACTTTCTATCCCTCTCCCTTCCTCTCTGTAAAAAGTCAATAAAATATATATATATATATATATATATATATATATTTTTTTTTTTTTTTTTTTTTTTTTTTTAAAGAAAGAAACCTGTGCCCTTCACTGTCACGCACTCCCGAACTCCCGCCCCTCACCCCTGCAGCCCCGGCGGCTCCTGGTTTACTTTCTGTCGCCGTAGCTGCGCCTGCTCTCAGAGTGCCAGGTCTCCCGTGGCGGCTTCTCGCGGTCAGCACCCTGTAACCGGGGGCCCCTGCCTCGTGGCAAGCGTCGGTATGTCATTCCTACCCTGCTGTGCTCTCCCCAGACGGCAGGCATCCCTCCGGAGCTGGGGGGGGGAGGGGCGGGCCATCGACGGTGCCCACAGGGCCACAGTCGTCCAACCACGACGTCTGATGCTTTCTTTCCCGGACGGCAGCCTCTGGCCCAGCCCTCTGACACCCCGCGTGGAAACAGCTCCAGGGACTGCATCCGAGCCCACCGCGTGGAGGGGCAGGCGTCTGCTCACACGTTCTCCGGGGCCGGGCAGACGGAAAAGCTCTCACCGTCGGTCCCGGCCGAGAGCCACCGCTGAGACCTAGGCCCCGCCCGGAGGTTCCCCAGGTGGGGAAATCCGCTTCGGGAAGCCCAGCCGCGTGTGTGCCGCACCCTCCCTCCAGTTCCTCTCGGGTGAGATCCTTGTACTTTTTGCAAACTTCTTACGATAATGAAATATCGTCGTCTTTAGTTCCCATCTTCCTTCGTTCGTCGTGAAGGCCTTGACAGCTGCCCATCGGCCTGGAGGGTCAGTGCGAAATGCTCTCCTTCTCCCCTCTCCTCACCGATCTCCGTGCCGACTCCCTCTCGGATCTGATCACCACTCAGAGCGTGTTTCTGATTCCTGAGCCGTCGGGACATGGGGAGGAGGCGGTCAGCCCCGTATCGCATCTCTCTCATTTGTGTTGAATTATAATCAAGACTGTAGTCTTAGAAATTCTTTTTTAATATCTATTTTATTGATTTTTTTTTTTTTTTTTTTACAGAGAGGAGGGAGAGGGATTGAGAGTCAGAAATATCGATGGGAGGGAAACATCGATCAGCTGCCTCCTGCACACCCCCCACTGGGGATGTGCCTGCAATCAAGGTCCATGCCCTTGACCGGAATCGAACCTGGGACCCTTCAGTCCGCAGGCCGACGCTCTGGCCACTGAGCCACACCGGTTAGGGAGGAATTCTTTAAGTGCATCAGGGTTTCTTGGAGGAGACGCAGGATGGATTGTTACAAACGTACCGCCAATAGGAGAAAAGAGCCCGTGGGCGGGGCTCAGGGGCTCAGCAGGGACCACGCACCAGGAGGCCCCTGTGTGATGCCCGGTCCGGGCACAGGCCGGGTGCGGGCTCCCTCCCCAGCAGACGGCATGCAGGTGGCAGCAACCCATGCCTCTCTCTCATCACGGACGCTTCTCTCTCTCTCTCTCTCCCTCTCCCTTCCACTCTGAAATCAATAAACATGTATTTCAGTGAATGAATAAACAAACATAGAAAAATAGAAAAGAGATGTATAAACCCTCTTCGAGGATGGACGCGGCTAGGTTACTCAAATCTCCTGTGGGGAATGGACAGTCCGCTTGACTGCTGGCGTTCAGAGCAGCGTTGGCTTGAACAGGGCCCAGGAGGCCAGCTCCGAGGTGAGCGCCAGAGAGAAGCTTCCGGGTCGTTGACAGCGACCCAGGTGCCGCAGCACAGGTTGCGGCGCTCTCTTGCATGTCCCTTAGGCCAGTGGTCGGCAAACTGCGGCTCGTGAGCCACATGCGGCTCTTTGGCCGCTTGAGTGCGGCTCTTCCACAAAATACCACGGCCTGGGCGAGTCTATTTGGAAGAAGTGGCGTTAGAAGAAGCTTAAATTTTAAAAATGTGGCTCTCCAAAGAAATGTCAATCGTTGTGCTGTTGATACTTGGTTCTGTTGACTGATGGGTTTGCCGACCACTGGCCTAGACTCCAGGCGCAGGGGAGAAATTCCCCGGTCCTGGTTCAGTCCTGGTTCGGTGGGGGACAGAGCAGTTTCGGGGCGGCTGGCGCCCTCCCGGAGCACTGCGTCCCTCCTGGGGGTGCAAGGGCCGGCCTCCCTCCCTGGATGCTCTGCCTCTGTTGCACCCGAGCCCCCTCTCTTCCAACGGAAGCCAGTGGGATCATGAGACGTTCCGGCCGCGCAGTGATTCCCGAGCAGGCCCCACTCCTCCCCGCACAGCCTGGGGGCGGCGCTGCGGGAGGATAGCTCCAGGAATGAGCCCCAACAGGAAGGAGGTGCTCCCTCCAGGGAGAGGCCAGCTGCCCGGCACCTCACAGCTGACAGAGGGGCTGCTGCTTTTCATCTTAAATCATAGAACAGCATAGCATACAATAACATGGAATGGAATGGAATGGAATGGAATGAACAGAACGGAGTGGAGTGGAGTGGAATGGAGTAGCATAGAACGGAATAGTATAGAATAGCATACAATAACATGGAATGAAATCGAGTGGAATGAAACGGAACGGAATGGAATGGAATGCAATAGTATAGAATAACATAGCATACAAAATAACCAGGAATGGGATAGAATAGAACAAACAGAACAGAGTGGAATGGAATGGAATGGAATGGAACAAAATGGAACGGAATAGTATAGAATACCATAGCACACACTAACATGGAATGGAATGGAATGGAATGGAATGGAATGGAATGCAGTGGAATAGATTTCAATAGCATGTCTTTTTAGACAGTGCTCATTTGCATTTATTAAGAACTGAAGGGTGTGGTTTAAAATAAATGAAACGGGTCTCGGAAACCACCAGACTACTTTGTTTTACAACCCTGGGCGAGACTTTGGGGGTGCAGACTCATTTGGGGAGAGGCAGAGTTGTCTGGCAAGGGGAAGAGACTAGCGGCTTTCTCTTGGAGGTGCCTGCAGCCATCCCCATCCAACAGAGACCTGCGCGTGCGAGCACCACGTAGGACGTAGCTGACACTGAGGCTGCCTGCGCAGCTCAGAGACTCCGCCCATCCAACCTGAACACAGTCTCCCTTCACAGCCAACAAACCCTCCTAGGGCTAACAACAACAAGCTGGGTTTAAATTAAAAAATACTGTACAACCCATAAAGGATTGCAGTAAGAGTACCCACCTCAGGTAACTGGGGAGGCTGTGCCACTGACCCTTAGAGGACATCTACCACATAAAGCAGCCACCATGCAGAGATATGGAAAGAAACCAGGTGTGAAAGAAATGGAGGAGAAAAGATGACTAGACATAGAGTTCAAAACCACGGTTATAAGGCTTTTCAAGAGGCTCCTAGAAAAGGCTGATGAACTTAATGAGGATTACGAGGAAATAAACAATACCAACCAGGAAATGAATGAGACTTACAAGGAAATGAATGAGACCCTCAAGGAAATGAACAAGACCTCTGAGGATATGAACGAGCCCCTCACAGATATGCAAAAGGACCAACTAGAAATCAAGCATACACTGACTGAAATAAAAAATATTACACAAAGTCCTAAAAGCAGTCCAGAGAGCCACAAGAACCAAGTCAAAGATTTGAAATACAAAGAAGCAAAATCCACTCGGCTGGAAAAGCAAGAAATAAAAAGAATCCAGATAATTGAAGATAGTGTAAGGGGCCTCTGGGACAACCTCAAGCATGCCAACATCCAAATTATTGGGGTGCCAGAAAAAGAGAGAGAGCAAGACAATGAAAACCTACTTGAAGAAATAGTGACTGAAAACTTCCCCCACCTGGTGAAAGAAACTGACCTAAAAGCCCAAGAAGTGCACAGAACCCCAAAATATAGGAATCTAAAGAGGACCACACCAAGATATATCATAATTAAATGCCAAGAGAAAAAGACAAAGAGAGAATATTAAAAGCAGCAAGAAAAAAACAGTTAGTTACCTATAAGGGAGCACCCATATGATTATCAGCGGATTTCTCAACAGAAACGATGCAGGCGAGACGGGAGTGGCAAGAAATATTCAAAGTGATGAACAGCAAGAATCTACAACCAAGATTACTCTATCCAGCAAAGCTATCATTCAGAATTGAAGGTCAGATAAAGTGCTTCGCAGATAAGAAAAAGCTAAAGGAGTTCATCATCACCAAACCAATATTATATGAAATGCTGAAAGATAGTCTTTAAGAAGAGGAGGAAGAAAAAGGTAAAAATATAAATTATGAACAACAAATACACATCTATCAACAAATGAACATAAAAATCAAGTGAATTGATAGGCTGATGAACAGGATAAACTGGTGAATATAACAGAATCATGGACATAGAGAGGGAATGGACTGACAATTCTTGGGGAGAAAAGGGTTGTGGGAAGTACAGCCAGAGACTGGACAAAAATCTTGCAACAATGGGAGAGGACAGTGGGGAGGGGGAGGTGAGAGTGGAGGGTGGGATAGGTACAGGGTGGAGAGGAGCTACAGGGGGATAAAAAGGGGGAAACAATGTAATTAATAAACTGAACAATAAAGATTAAAAAATAAAAAATAATTTAAAAATGGAAAAAATAAATAAAATAAATGAAACGCAGGATAAAAACGAACGATGGACAGAAAGGATCTCGGGAGCGTGGCGACGGGAGGTCGCGAAGACCCTCAGCCGAGCAGCACAGGATGGCCCCTGCGGAGCCCCCAGCCCCTCTCCCTCAGCCCCGCACAATCCCGTCCGCGCGACTTCTATCCCTGCCGTGACCCCCGTTTTCCGGATGAAGAGACTAAAGCTCAGAGAGGTTGTGGGCTCCCTGCTGACACACAGCCAGTGCCTGGTCTGGCACCGAAAGTCCGTCCCCAAAGACTCCCCTGAAAGGTGATGTTCGGAAGCTCACAGAGCAGATACGATTGCTCCGACACCTTCCGGTGAGGGTTACACATCCCCTTCTCCTGGGCGAGGCACTGCCGTCTCCCAGAATTCGGGGCGCTAACCTTCGGGGGGCAGCGCCCAGAAGCTGCCTCTGAGCCCCAGCGAGCCCGCACCCCCGCCACTCACAGCCGCCACGGGCCCTCGCAGGCAGTGTCCCCGCCGTTTCTCTGGGGACCCCTCAAACCCTGCGATCACTGTGGGGGTTCTGCCTGGACGCACAGAACCAATCACCCGGCAGACCGACTCCAGGACTCTCAAAGCCCCGCATCCACCCAAAGGGAGCCCCAAAGAGCAAGTGCCCCCCTGAGAATTGTCAGCCCACTCCCTTTCTGTGTCCCCGATTCGATTCCATTCATCCGTCCATTCTGCTCATCAGATTTTTCATTCACTTGAGGTTTAGATTCCCTTGCTGGCAGGCATGTATTTGTTGTCATTTTGTTGTTCATACCGCACCCGGCGTATAACACAGCTGGAACTATGAGGACAGGAGGACGATAACAAACAATAGAGAGAACAAGTGCTGGGCAAGTCCCTAGCGAGTTAGCAAAGCCCGTCTTAACTGCAAACTACGGTATTTTCACACCCGGCGTATAAGACGACCCCCTGATTTTTGAGAAGATTTTCCTGGGTTAAAAAGTTGTCCTATACGCCGGGAAATACGGTCGTTTTTTATCTTTACCTTTTCCTTCTTCTTCCTCTTCTTAAAGAATTCTCGGGGGAAGAGGGTATGAGGGGTGCAGGAAGAGATTGGACAAAAATCGTACACCTATGGACGAAGACAGTGGCGGGGGTAAGGGCATGGGGAGGAGGGGTAGTGGGTCGGGTGAAGGGGAGCTATGGGGGGAAAATGTGGAACACCCGTAATAAGCTGAACAATAAAGATTTATTTAAAAAAAAAAAAAAACAAAGAGCAAGTCTCAAAACCTCTGTTCCTATCTGCGTCTGCTAACCATTTTCATCATTGTTCGGTGTGTGTTTTATAGCCTGAAGACACATATTCCACACTGCGGTCCCTGCGGACGATTCATAAGTCAGTAGACATACAGAGCCCCGGCCGGCTGGCTCAGTGGATAGAGCGGCAGCCTGCGGACTGAAGAGTCACGGGTTCAAGTCCAGTCCAGGGCACACGCCCAGGCTGTGGGCTCCATCCCCAATGGGAGGCATCTCATCAGTGATGTTTCTCCCCCTCTCTCTCCCTTCCTCTCTGAAATTAGTATCTTTTTAAAGTAAATAAGTAAATATACGTAGTTAGAGGAGACCTGCGCTGGAGAAAACACGAAGCACGCCGGTCATTACTTGGCGCCTCTACGCGCCCGGTGACCGCAGGCGAAGAGTGAGTCTGGGAGGCAACAGCACCCGTTTCCCATCTTTATGACTTCCTTAGCCACGGCGCGGAGCCCGGTGAGTGACCAGTAAGTGACCATTGAGGTAACAGTTCCCCTTCGTGAGGGCCACGGTGTGCCCACGCCTCCGGACTGTGCTGATTGTCATTTTATTTCGTTTTCGTCACCGCACTCACGCCACGGCCTGCTTCTCATCGCACACGCGGGGGAACCAGAGGTCGGGGGTCTGCCATCGGGGTGCCTTTCAGAACGGCCAGTGGTGACCCCGAGGCAGGGGGCCTCTGCTCTGGGGGATGCCGCTGGCTTCGGAGAGGAAGCACGCGCTAAGGGGGGCGGCTGTCTGCGTGACGTCCGCCTGTCCGGCCACGCCAACACCTTCGCTTAGAAGGAGGGCTGCCGCCGAAACCGGGGTGGCTCAGTGGATGGAGCGTCGGCCTGCGGACTGAAGGGTCTCGGGTTCGATTCCGGTCAAGGGCATGGACCTTGGTTGCGGGCACATCCCCAGTGGGGGGTGTGCAGGAGGCAGCTGATGGATGTTTCTCTACCATCGATGTTTCTGACTCTCTATCCCTCTCCCTTCCTCTCTGTGAAAAATCAATAAAATATTCATTTTAAAAAAGAGGGCTGCCTTCGGTTCTGTCTTAACGGGCTTTAAAAAGAGGGGGAGGGGTTCGGGGTGAGCGCAGGAAGGCCAGTAAGTAAAGGAAGAGCCCTGTAAAAGGCAGTTATTTCCAGACACAAAGAAAGCCAAGCGCACTCTGAGAATGCCGCCTGGGGAGCGAGGGCCGGAGGGAGGGGAAGAGCCGGCAGATACACGGGCAGGGGCTGGGCCAGGCCGGCTGGACAGTGTCCCCCATCAGCCCCTCGGCCCGCCCCCTCCCGAGATTAAAGCAAGGCTCCGACACCAGCCCATTCCAGATATCCGACCACCCACCCCACCCCCCGCCTCCCCCGGAATGGCTCTCCCCCCTTCTCTGTCTGTCTCTCCTTAAGACCAGGATATGGAAGGGGCTGCCCGAGACCCCACTTATCTTAAAGGCTGGCCGGCACGCACAGCCGTGACACGTCCACTCACTCTAAGCGGGGACTCTTTCCCCGTCCTTTTATCTTTTTGTTTAACCCCCTGGTCATACAGGTGTTTCAGAAGGAGTCGGGAAGACTTTATTGATTTTTCAGAGAGGAAGGGAGAGGATAAAAAGTCAGAAACATCGATCCGCTGCCTCCCGCACACCCCCCACTGGGGATGTGCCCGCAACCAAGGTCCATGCCCTTGACCGGAATCGAACCCGGGACCCTTCAGTCCGCAGGCCGACGCTCTATCCACTGAGCCGCACCGGTTTCAGCCCTGTCCTTTTACCAGTCAGGCATGCGGCACCCGGTCTGAACCACAGCCCGGCCTGTCAGCAGCAGCTATGAGCTCCCCAGAGGGGCTGGAACTCGCTTCCTGAGACAGCGCCCCCCTCTGTGGCCCCCACAGGACTTTGCTCATAAAAATAAATCGGTCCCCTCTCCTTCCCCCAGCGCCCACAGGGGCCCCAGTCACCTCCCGGTCAGCCACCAGCACCCCATTTCCTCCACAGCCCCCCCCTGCTAGGGGGCGAACAGCATGGACTGTGAATGAGGCCGACTGGGCCTTCATTCGGGGCCCTGCTTCTCTCAAACTGTGTGGCCGTAGGCAAGTTACCAACCTCTCTGAGCTGTAAGAACCGCCTTGCCTTCCGGAGCTGCAGAGAGGGGTAAAGGAAGGGACGCGGGGAGGGCGGCTGGCACGCAGAGACGCCAATCAGCCCCAGCCTCCCCCCCTGCAAGTGGGACTACCGCCTCCTCGTTCCAGCTTCTACATGCCAGCCGGAGGGCCTGCGGAGTGCCAGTCTTGGCTCTCCAGGGGGAATCACTGAATTCCCAGCTGCCTGAAGGAGCGCACCCGGGCCGGAAGCCATTGTCTCACTGATAGAAAGGTGTGGACAAGGACCCCCAAAGGCTGGTCAGCCTGGAAGCTCTGAAAGGTCAGAGCCGACCACTCCCTGTCTAACAGAGACCAGGGCAGCTGAAGCAACTTCCCACCAAATAATCGTGTCAGTCCTTACTGATAAGATAATCTGCTTATTCCCTGCCTAAGGGCAATGGGTATCCCAAACGTGAATAAAAAGAATGGCACCTAAACTGGTTTAGCTCAGTGGATAGAGTGTCGGCCTGCAGACTGAAGGGTCCCAGGTTCGATTCCGGTCAAGGGCATTGTACCTTGGCTGTGGGCACATCCCCAGTGGGGGGTGTGCAAGGGGCAGCTGATTGATGTTTCTCTCTCATTGATGTTTCTAACTCTCTATCCCTCTCCCTCTCGGTAAAAATCAATAAAATATATTTTTTTAATAAAAGAATGGCAAGGCCAAAGCAAGGCATAGTCCTCGCACGGGCCCCCATTTCCCAAATTAATACTTTTCTAGTCTCTTCATTTGTGTGCGCCTTCTCCAGATCCCGAACCCGGAACCGGAACTCTGGACCACGCGGGACGTGAAGGGGATTGGCTGATGCCACCCTGACCCAGGACCCCCTGAGCTAAGGAGTCCAGTCCAAACCAGGTCTGCGGGGGAGGGGGGAGCCCTTCCCACGAGTATCGGGGCACAGAGTGGGTCCTGTGCTCTTTCCCCATGGACACCTGCTCCCCCACGGGCCACGGGTGCCTGTCCCGCTCCTGCCTGACCTTAAGGAGTATCCCGCTTTTGCAAAGCAGGTCCCTCTTCGCCCCGAACCCCAGCTCCACGCTGGCAGCTCACGGGGCCCGGCGTTGTCCATCCTGAGGCCGCAGACGGTGTCTGTGTCTCCCACCTCCTGGAGGGGGACGGGGGGTGTGTGTGTGAACTGCTGGATGCACTGAAGCATGGTAGCGACTGTCTTAGGTGGACACACAGTTTTCATCTTAACCCGCTATTGGGCTCCTGTGTCCACTGGCTTGCTGAAATGACAGAAGAGTTATTCTGATTTTCTGGAACGTATGCATGCTATCCAATACTCCACTGGTGATGGTTTGAATGTCCCATTGATTGTGACCTCGCTGGTTACCGAAGGACATTCTTCTGGGAACCAAGGCAGCTCCCTTATCCCCAATGGCCTCAAGCGGCTGCTGATGGTGCCTCCCGTTGACTCAGTGACCCCAAATTCTGGGCAGCACAGCCATTCTAAATGGCCCAGGGGGTCCCAGATGACGTGTTTCTGTTGATTTAGCGATTCTTAGATCCCAGCTTGCTCTATTTTTGTTTCTGTAAAAACGCCTTTTTGCAAAGCAGGCTCCTCATTCCAGACCCAAAGATGTCACCAGACCTTCGTGGTTGATAGTCGCCCGATGTACACCAGGCGTGTGAGCCGTTCGGGCTGCGAAGTCTGAAGCTCTTGCTCGTATGCCGCCGGTTTTTAATAACTGACTCCACACTTCGACTTTTGTGAGGCGTCCTCTGTAAGATGGGGGTACAGCACCCCCAAACCCACGCGTGTCTCCCTTCCCCACGGAGCCCGGGGCGGTTCCTCACCGACAGCGGACCCGGTGGGGACAGCCAGGGACCCACCAATCACCTCCCACCGGCCACCCCCGGGCCGCCCCAGGCTGGAAGAGAGCACGCCCCTGGGCCTTCGGGGTCTCAGGGCCGCGTCACCCAGCGGGGTCTGCCCCGAGCCGCAGAGACCCCGTCTGGCTGCACGGTGCCTCCTCCGTGAAAACAGGGACTCCCTCCCCCAGGTGCCTGGCTCCCCCTTCAACAGAGCTAAGGAGTCCGGTTTGGACACATGGCAGGGGTTCCCCGCCCGCTTGGT
Source organism: Antrozous pallidus (assembly GCA_027563665.1). Lineage (NCBI taxonomy): Eukaryota > Metazoa > Chordata > Mammalia > Chiroptera > Vespertilionidae > Antrozous > Antrozous pallidus. The sequence continues at coordinate 70,641,308 of CM050523.1, forward strand.
GCTGAGGGGGAGAGCGAGACAGACGGGTCCCTGAGCCGAAGAAACCGCAGGCGGGCAGGAAGGCAGCGGCTCTGCTCGCTGGGCCGGGCGGAGTATATGACGTGGCCATAAACACACCCGGGGGCAGGAGGGGCTCCATAAACCCTGTGATGGCCCCTGGGCAGGAAGCGGCTTTCTCCCGGAGATTCTGCCAGTTCCCCCAGCGACTCATAAACTCACGGGGAGGGAAGGAAGCAGGGGCGAGGAAGGGAGGGTCTGACGGATAGCCAGGCCTAGGGCTGGACTTCTGTCTGACGCGCTTATCTCTCCGAAGGGGAGGGTGGGCCGTGCCTGTTCACCCCCAGACAGCTGTCCCCGCCTCTGTCACCCCCAGACAGCTGTCCCCGCCTCTGTCACCCCCAGACAGCTGTCCCCGCCTCTGTCACCCCCAGACAGCTGTCCGCACCTCTGTCACCCCCAGACAGCTGTCTGCACCTCTGTCACCCTCAAACCGGGGGCCTTTCGGTCCGCAGGCCGATGCCCCGTCCACTGAGCCACCCCGTCCCACGCACGGTACCTGTCATTTCAGGCAGCCCGTGCCCCCGCCAGCCATGAGCAGGGGGCGTGGGGGGAGCGCGGGCAGAGGGTACCCTCCGTCCCGCGGGAGCCTCCTGCCCCGGAGAGAGGTGCCCAGCGCTCCGCCGGCCTGGCACCCCGGCCGCCCAGCCTGTGCCTGGGGCAGCCACGCCGCCTGGCGAAAGGCTTCGAAGCCGGTGTCTGCAACCGAGACTTCGCCAACCGGGAAAGAAAAAAGAAGAAGAAAAAAGTCAGCCGCGGGCCTTCCACGGCGAGTGGGCCGCCTCCCTGGGGCTCAGCGGGCCAGATGGCAAATGCCGCCGTTCCCACCCTGTGGGCACCGGGCGCTGGGCCGGGTCAGGGCGCTCCCCACGCAGGCACACGGCGATCTGGCCGTGACGGCGAGTCTGCCAACGCAGAGCTCCGTGCTCGGAGCGGGCCGGGCTCCTGGGCACAGAACAAAGGGCCGGGCGAGAGCAGGGCTCTGCCAGGGCCACGGGGCCACGGGGGCCACGGGGGCCACGGGGGCCACGGGGGCCACGGGGGCCACGGGGGCCACGGGGGCCACGGGGGCCACGGGGGCCACGGGCAGCCCGCTCTGCCCCCGAGGACCGCAGGCGTGCAGCTGACTGGGGCGTGGGGGGCCGCGTGCCCCCTGAAGGGATCCCCCTCCGTGAATGCCCAGGGAAACGCCTGAGAGCCACAGGTGCCCGTTCCTACACTCCTTTCTTTTTTAAAAAAAAAATACATTTTATTGATTTGTTTTACAGAGAGGAAGGGAGAGGGATAGAACGTCAGAAACATCCATCAGCTGCCTCCTGCACACCGCCTACTGAGGATGTGCCCGCAGCCAAGGTCCATGCCCCTGACCGGAATCAAACCCGGGACCTTTCCGTCTGCAGGCCGACGCTCTATCCACTGAGCCACACCGGTTAGGGCCTTCTATTTTTTCTTTTCTTTTGAGGACCAGTCAGGCTGATGTCTGCGCTGCTCACACGCCTACTCCCTCGGCTGAGTCTTGTGCTATCTGCCTACCTTGACATCCCCTCCCTCCCCCACCGCTACGTGAGTTTGGAGCCTCAACACTGCCAACGTGAGCCCTGGCTGGTGTGCTCAGTGGTTAGAGCGCCAGCCCCGTGCACCAAAGGATCACAGATCCCATTCCTGGTGAAAGGCACACACCTGGGTTGCTGGTTTGCTCGCTGCTCCCCCCCCCCCCCGCGCCCCCCCCCCCCCCCCCCCGCTCCGGGGTGCGTGCAACGTGTCTCTCTCAAGACACATCCATGTTCCTCTCTCCCCCTCCCTCCCTGCCAACTCTCTCAGAAAAAAGCAGTGGGAAAATTCCCTCAGGTGAGGACGGACAACAACAAAGATGACAAAACTGGACAACCAGGAGACACAACACCTCTTCTTTTGGGGGGGCCACGCTGGGGGCCCCTCCCGGCCAGGTTCTCTCCTGCTGTCTCCCCCGCCCCCTCTGCATTCGCCGGTGCCCTCTGCACACGGGGTGTGAGCCACGGAGCTGCCAAAGCCTCCCTCCTCCGCAGACACCAGATAATAACGCGCCCCCCCCCCCCCCCGGATTTCACCGGGTGGCTGGGAGGCTTACAGACAGACACCGGGATCAGCAAGCAGCTCTCACCGGCCGGGCCCCCCCCCACCCCCACCGCAGCCCCTCAGCCCCTCAGCCCAGGGCAGGTTTTGTGGGTATCCCCATCGTGCTGGCAATGACGGAGCCCCAGCCCCGCCCCGAGGAGGCTCGAGCCCCCACACCAGGAGGCTCCCCTCCCCACGGGGCTGGCAGGGCCGGCAGACCCCACCGCCCCCTCCCCCCAAACCAAACGCCAGAGCCAGCCTGGCGCCCGCGCCGTGAGTCCGGTTACAGACCAGCCGAGGCGGCAGGGGCCGGGTGAGTCACTGCTGGCGGCTGCAGTAATTAGAAGTATTTTGGTTGGTTTCTGGGTCAGAATGACCCAGTTCCTGCCTTTTTTCCCCCTCTCTGCGCTGCGAACGTTTGCGCTGAACCTTAAAACAAAAACAAAGGCTTCGAGGAGATAAGCACCGTGGCTGGCCCGGAGCGGGAGGAAGCCAGGCCCTTATCGGCTCTGCCCTTCAGAAGCAAGGCCGTCAGGAGGCCATCGGCGCCCCATCTCTCACTGACACACCCCCCTCCCCCCCAAGAACGAGCTCCCAGAAGCCTCTCTCCCATCTGCTGCCCCTGGACCTCGACCCCGGACAGAAATGAGTAGCAGGGGAGTGTTTTCCGACGGAGTGCCCAGCCGGTCAGGTTCCTTTTCAAGAATTAAGAAATTCCAGAGAGCCCTGACCGGTGTGGCTCAGTGGATAGAGCGTCGGCCTGCAGACTGAAGGGTCCCGGGTTCGATTCCGGTCAAGGACATGTATACTTTGGTTGCGGGCACATCCCTAGTGGGGGTGTGCAGGAGGCGGCTGATTGATGTTTCTCTCTCATCGATGTTTCTAATTCTCTCTCCCTCTCCCTTCCTCTCTGTGAAAAATCAATAAAATATATATTTAAAAAAAAAAAAAGAAATCGAAGAGAAGGAATGACCCAACACCACGGGTCCGTGCTAAGTCCTCCGGGAAGAAAGGAGCATTCCCGACTTTATTCCCGCTCAGCCTGACTCACTCTCAGGGACGGCGCCTGCAGCTCTAGCCCGACCCGCTCAAACAGCAACACGCCCCGCCATGACCCGGGGCCGCGGGGACAGAAAGCCGGTCCCTCCCCGCTCGGGGCCTAAGGAACCTCTGTAGCTGCACTGGAACCAGACCGGCGGGAAATGCACTCCAACGGTAACAGTGGGTGCTTGGGGAAATGGAATTAGAGACCTTTTTTTTTTCTCTCCAAGTTTCTGCATTTTTCTATCTATTTTCACAAGTGGCCGCCCGCAGCCCGGCTCGTGTGGCTCAGGGGTGGAGAGTCGACTTCCGAACCAAGGAGACCGGGGTTCGATTCCCGTCAGGACACATTCGGCCTCGATCCCCAGGGTGGGGCGTGCAGGAGGCAGCCGATCAACGATGCTCTCTCGTCCTTGATGTTTCTGTCTCTCCCTCTCCCTTCCTCTCTGAGATCAATACAAAAAAAAATGTTAATGGGCACATGCCATCTGTAGGAATGAAAACGGGGTGGGGGGATAATCATGACATTCCGTCAAATTCAAGTCCGTTCAGGGCAAGGCGATACAGAACAGAGGGAAGGCCCGGAGGCAGGAGTTGCTCAGACCGAGTCCCCCCGCGCCCCGGCGGGCAGGGCACCCGGCCACCCAGGTCAGGGCGAGGGGGGCTCTTCAGCAGCCCCAGCGACTGCAGGTGCGGGCACTCCCCGGGGAATGAAAACCCCCTGGGGGGCAATGAGGAGCCCGTGCGCCGCCCCCCGCCCCCCAGCTGAAGGCCCGAAGCCAGTCTCCACTGTCACTTCCCGCCTGATGAATGAGCCACAGAAAGGCTCAGGCAGCTGAAACCGGTGTTGCTCAGTGGATAGAGCGTCGGCCTGAGGACTGAAGGGTCCCGGGTTCGATTCCAGTCAAGGGCATGTGCCTTGGTTGCAGTACATCCCCAGTGGGAGGTGTGCAGGAGGCAGCTGATCGATGTTTCTCTCATCGATGTTTCTAACTCTGTCCCTTCCCTTTCCTCTCTGTAAATAATCAATAAAATATATTTTAAAAAATGAAAAGTCCAGGCAGACACAGGCCGAGCACCCACCCCCAGCTCCCCACGTTTCCCCGGGGAGAGGGTCCGCTGGAAACGGAGGAGCCGTGTCCGTGTGCGCTCACCTCGTTCACCCATAATCACCTGCGGCTGCGTGTTCCAGAAACTCAGCCCTGACTCAGCCCGACAGTGGGTCCTCCCTCCCGGGAAACAAGCCTGCATGGAGGAGCCCAGGGCCCCGGAGCCATCTTGACCTTGACATCCAGGACCCGAGCTCCTGCCTCCAAGGGGCAACGGTTGTCCCTGCTCCAGGCCGGAGGAGGCAGACGGCAGAGGCCACAGGACACGGCCCCTCTCTGCCCCTTGAGGCCCATGTGTGGCCGGGCAACTGTTTCCCCAGAAGCCCCCCACCCTAATGACTCCTGCTTCCACTGGCCAGAAGGTGGTCGGGGGGCTCCCTCCAGTCCAGAGGAGCCGGGAAACGGGGGGCCCGCCTGGCACATCGCTCTTCTGAACCAGAGCCGGGTTCTGTCCGTCCGGGGTCGGAGGGCGGCCCCCAGCGCGGGGTGGGCTCGGCCAGGGCCGAGCCGGGGGCCGAGCCGGGGGACGTGCCCTGGAGCGCACGGCACGGAAAGTGATGATGAGAACAAACTCTCCGAGGCCAGATCCGCCCCAGACGGCGAGGTCAGGCTGACCTCCTGGGGAAGAGGGCGTGCGGGCCGGACACGGCGCGCCGCGAGGCCGATGCAGAGATGCCAGAGCGCCGCTCCCCAGCCCCCCGGGGCGCCCTCCCCCGAGAGGGTGGCACAGGCCCGCCCCGAGGCCCCCTCCGCTGGGCACCGCACACGCCGCTCCGTTTCGCCCTCACGCGGCGCCCGGAGCCCCCCCGGGGACGGGAAAGGGGCAGGCCGGAGACACGGGGTCTGGACACGGGTGCGAGGTGGAGACGGGGCCTGAGCACAGAGCTATCAGGGGCCCACGCCTGGGACTGCTCCACCTGCCTTCCCGTCCCTCTAGTCTTCTGGACGCTGGACAATGGCCTGAGGGGATGGACAAGGTGGCCTCTGTCCTGCCGGACGCAGACCCCTGGCTCCTGAGCCAGACCAGACCCACAGTCATGGCCACCACCCTCTGCGGCACAGGCCGGCCCGCCCCCCCCCCCGGCTGCCCCGGCTCTGTCCTCGCCAGTCACGGCCTCCGTCTGCCTGTGCTGCCGGCCGGCCTCCCGCGATCTGTTGCCGACGCCGCTCAGGCTGCTGGGGCACCTGCCTCTGACCCTGACCCTGACCTTGGGCAGCCCACCCCCTGCAGACCCGGCCACAAGCCCTTTCCTTCTGTGAGTCTCCACCAAGCCTGTCAGTTAACGCCCAAACTGCCTTCCGCAGCTAATAGCACCTTCTACCGAGAAGGTGGAGAAGAGGGTGAATTTCATATTTGGGTGTCTACTTACTAGGAGTACAAACTTCTATTGGTAATTTTTTCAACCCTCCCCCGGGGATATTTTGATATGGATTTTGAGAGACAGCGGGAGAGAGAGGGAAAGGCAGAGGAAGAAACATGGATGTGAGAGAGAAACACATCCATAGGTTGCCTCTTGCACAAGCCCCGACGGGGGGGGAGGGGAGGGGAGGGGGCAAGCCGGGGAGAAGCCCGCAACCGAGTACCTGTCCTTCAGGGGAATCGAACCCAGGACCCTTCAGTCCACAGGCCAACGCTCTATCCACTGAGCACACTGGCCAGGCGCCGTTGGCAAATTTATAAATGCAATGTTACCCATGGGCGGGGGGGTGTGGTAGGGTTCCTCAGATGCACTAAATTGCTATCTTTTTCTGTGAATCAAGAGTGCCTGGGCTGAGCCTGCAGGAACCCCCCGCCAAAAGAAGACTTGCCCGAGTACCTTAGTCAGAGAGCCTCCAATCTGTGCCAGACACTTTGAACCAACCAGATGAGGTGAGACCGGGGCGAGTGACAGAGACCCCAAAACACGGTGAGGTCGTGCACAGCCCGCCAGGGGCGAAGCGGCAGCCGGGCCTCCTGGGGGCGCCTGGAGGGGGCGCCCCGTGAGCCCTCCGGGACCAGCAGCAGGAGGAGAGTGACCGCGGCCGCTCCAGGGCTATTCCCGGGCCTCGGTCCTTCTGGCTCGAGTGTGAAGCAGCACCTTGGGGTCCCGGCCTGGACACTCCTGCCAAACCCTTATGCAGAGGAACGCCCCCGGGGCCCCACCGAGGGGCGGCATCTCCGAGTCACGGGAAAGGTGCCGCCGGCCGGGCCGGAGGAAAACACACTCTCCGGAAGCCCACGTGCGTGACGGCTCCGGGCGACCCACGTCTGCTTCCCCGCAGTGCTCGCGGGGGCACCCCAAGGCCAAACAGCGCTTTGTTTTCGAGGTGACGTGACACGGAACGCTTAAAACAGGCGGCACAGAGCATCGAAGGAGACGCAGGCCGCGCTGTTTGCATTTTATAGATTTAACAAATAAACTCGCCAGGAACCTTGCTTACAGGTTTGCGGGAACTTTTCATATCCCGCGTGATTCAGGGTCCCTGGTTCAGGGTTCGGGTTCTGGAGAAGGCCGCACACAAATGAATAAAGAGACTCAGAAAAACATTCATTTGGAAATGGGGGCCAGGCGGCAGTCCAACTCTAGTGGGAGAACTGCTCGCTGTGGCTTTACCGTCCCTTTTATTAAGATTAAGATCATAAGATACACCCGTCTCCCCCAGCCAGCAAACCCCAGTAAAAGCCAATCAGTGAATCTTCTCAGGACTAACAGGCGGGGCTGTTTCAACCATCGACATCCCAGTAACCAGCTCCGACCCTTCAGAGCGATCAAGGTGGACCAGCCCCCCAAACTCCCCGTCCACCGCTCTCCGTCGTTAAAACAGCGATCGGCTTCCGTCACAGGTTAACATTTATTTTGAATAAAATAAAGTTCCGTCTTATGAAGACCATGAAAGCAGGGCTTGCTGTGGCCCTCGCTATTTTAAGGAGAAACCTGAACAGACGTCAAATATTTGAGTCTCTCTGGAGGGAGCGTTTCCAGTCAAGGTAAACGCGCAAAGACAGACGGCTGATGAGGACACCCCGGCTTCATCTTTCCACACCGCAGGGACTCAGACAGTCCAGACTCGTCTTCCCCTTGAATAGCGTCAGCTCTCGTCTAAGAAGAGTCGCACGAACCCGCCCCTCGCTGGGTAAGTGTGGGGGCCCTCGGTGCACCCCGCACTCCGCTCAGCGGCTCACAGAGGAGGGGGCAGGCCGAACGCTTAAGAACGCAAGCACCGCCAAAACCGGTGTGGCTCAGTGGATAGAGCGTCGGCCTGCGGACTGAAGGGTCCCAGGTTCGATTCCGGTCAAGGGCGTGTACCTTGGCTGCGAGCACATCTCCAGTGGAGGGTGTGCAAGAGGCAGCTGGTCGATGTTTTTCTCTCATCGATGTTTCTGACTTTCCCTCTCCCCTCCGCTCTGTAAAAAAATCAATAAAATATATATTTTTTTTAAATGGGGGGGGGGGCAAGCACCAGCCGCGCCCTGTGGCTCCGAGATTGAGTGTAGACCTAGGACGCAGGAGGTCAGGGTTCGATTCCCGGTCGGGGCACAGGCCGGGTGGCAGGCTCAATCCCCGGTGGGGGGCGTGCAGGAGGCAGCCAGTCCATGATTCTCTCTGGTCATGGATATCCTCTCTCTCTCTCTCCCCCTCCCTTCCTCTCTGAAATCAATGAAAATGTATTGGGTCCACGCATAGGGTTTTTTTTTTTTTTAATATATTTTGTTGATTTTTTTACAGCGAGGAAAGTCAGAAACATCGATCCCCTGCCTCCCGCACACCCTCTCCCGGGGATGCGCCCACAACCAAGGTTTGATCAGAATCGAACCCGGGACCTTTCAGTACGCAGGCCGACGCTCTTCTCCCCTCCCTCCCTCCCTCCCTCCAACAGTTTTCTTTTCCCCGACGGGTTATTTTAAAGCAAATCCCTGAGAAGAGGGGGAAAAGTAAGAGATAAAACTGTCCCCGTGTTGCTGTCCTTAAAATACCCAACACACCCAGGGAGGCTCAGAATCGTCCCTTTCCTCCCGCTGTGCAGTTTACAGCTTTTCGTCATTAACGTCTGAAAAGGAGACTCTGTCCAAACTGTCCCTGTCAAGAGGGACCCCCCCCCAGAAGCTCGGCGGGTCCCTGCCACTCACGGGGTTCCTCAGCACCCCTGCAGTGACGGTGTGGGGATCCCTTCCAGAGCCACGCACACTGCCAGCCCAAGCCCTGTCCCTGTCCCCTCCCCAGCACACATCACATCGAAGCTTACACACTTTTCCCGACCGAGAGAAAGAGAGGGGGCAGGCGATCGCCTTCGGGAAGAGCCGCCTCCAGTTCCTCCCCAGCTGCAGAGGCACCTGGTCTAATGGGAAGTCCTGACTGCAGGAGCCAACCTCTCCTGTTCTCCGCCTGCCACAGCAAAGGAAGAAGGAAAGGAAGGAAGAAGGAAAGGAAGGAAGAAGGAAAGGAAGGAAGAAGGAAAGGAAGGAAGAAGGAAAGGAAGGAAGAAGGAAAGGAAGGAAGAAGGAAAGGAAGGAAGAAAGAAAGGAAGGAAGAAGGAAAGGAAGGAAGAAGGAAAGGAAGGAAGAAGGAAAGGAAGGAAGAAGGAAAGGAAGGAAGAAGGAAAGGAAGGAAGAAGGAAAGGAAGAATGGGTGGGGATGAGTGGGGTGGGTGGCACGGGTGGGGACCCCCATCTCCTATTCTGGCCACTCTCCATGGACACGCATCATGAAATTAATCTGTTTTTCAGGGTTGCAGTTATAGAGTAGGCAGTAAGACGGACGTGAGCAGGAAGGAATGATAGGCCAGGTATGGAATGTCAGCAAAGCAGAAAGCAAGACTGGGGAAACAAGGACCTCGTCCCCAGGGTGCACTTTCCTCCCTTGGCATATGGCTGCTCCAGCGGTTTGGCGTCTCTCTCGACGTTGATTGGTTGCCTCCTGTATGTGTCCCAACTGGGGTCGCACCCACAACCTAGTTAAGTGCCCTGGCCGTGCGGCTCAGCTGCTTAGAGTGTGGTCGAGGACACCCGAAGGCTGTGGGTTCGATTTCTGGCCAGGGCGCAGCACTAGGTGGTGGGTGCGACCCCAGTTGGGGCACATACCGAAAGGGAACGGATCAACGTTGCTCTCGCTTCGCTGTGTCTCTCTCTCCAGCAGTCAATGACAGCGTGTCCTCCAGTGAGAATTTTTTTTAAAGGTTAACCAGGCTATATTGTAAAGAAGTTGCGTAGGGGATATAAGGTAGAATACTCTGCAGATATCAAACTATCTGAAAAGGAGACTCTGCCCAAACTGTCCCTGTCAAGAGGGACCCCCCCCCAGAAGCTCGGTGGGTCCCTGCCACTCACAGGGGTTCCTCAGCCCCCCTGCAGTGATGTGGGGTGGATCAGTGATCGGCAAACTCATTAGTCAACAGAGCCAAGTATCAACAGGACAGCGATTGAAATTTCCTTGGACAGCCAAATTTTTCAACTTTAACTTCTTCTAACGCCACTTCTTCAACATAGTCTTGCCCAGACCATGGTATCTCATAGAAGAGCCACACCCCAGGGGCCGAAGAGCTGCACATGGCTCGTGAGCCGCAGTTTGCCTACCACTGGATAAAGGTTCCTAGCACACCTACAGGGAAACAGTGTGCCAGGATGACAGCATTTTTTTATAAGTCAAGAAGAACTTCCCCCAAAGGCTTCAACGGTTATTTCTAGGTAAAGAATTACAATTTTGTTTGGAATTTTTCTGTATGGTATGTTTCCTGCAGTTAACACTGATAATGTTTTAACTCCGGGGGGGGGGGGGGGGGGGGGGGGGGGGGGAGCGCGGGAATAAAAAAGGCTTTCTAATCTTTTTTGTCAGGTAAGTAAATAAATTTCCCCCCAAAGAAAACAGGGGCCTGGTGCAAATGGTTAATGCAAATGTTATTGATTGGCTCTGGCCCGCGTGAAAAGCATGATGGGAGTTGTGCTCTCCGGGGTTCCCCGCGGGGAGACCCTGACGCCGTCCGTCGGGGCAAAGGCCAGGGCCAGATAACAGTGTTTGGACACGGGGTCTTTGAAGTCCTCAGCCATCAACCTGGACAGCGGGAGCGGAGGAAAAAGCTTGTCCGCCCGGGCAGGCCTGGCCCAGCCGCCTCCTCTCCCCCACCTCCCCAATCTCCCAGTTTGGCCCTGCGGGGTTTCCCAGGCTGACCCCTGCGCCCACAGGGCCTCAGAACCTTTTTTCTTTTTTTTTTTCCAACCAGCTTTGGGTCTTCCCGGCCCAGCTCCGGTGAGAATGAAGTGTTCACAGGGATTATCCCAGGTCAGTGGGATAATCTGTGCCGTCTACTTCTCCTCCAGGAAACATGTTTGTGCAAAATAAAAACCCGGCGATTTTTAAAAACGCAAGCCCCACACTTCCAAAACGGCGCTGCAGGGCCGTGTGCCCGGTGCGCGGATTTTAACGCGGCCAGCCGGGCGCTGCCGGCCGCGGGGTGGGGGTGACGGGGGGGGGGGGGGGGGGGGGGGCCCTCGCAGAAGCCGACAGCTGCCATGAGCCAGAGGTCAGCAGGGCCGCAGCTGTCCGGAGACAAAGCGGGAGCCTGACCAGGTCATGCCTGTGCCCACCACAAGGTCAACGCCACCCAAGGTCAGGGTGCCCCAGCTTGACCCGGGCGGCCACTGCCATCACCCCTGCCCGAAGAGGAAGGCAGCCCAGCTGCAGAGCAACAGGAAGAGGCCACAGGAACTCGGCCTGCCACCCCCCAGGTCCCCGGAGCCCGGCCTGCACCCCCACCCGGCTGCCACCAGGTCCTGACCTTCAGCATGGGCAGCTGGACAGTGCGGGCCTCCTGACGCCTAGAACTGGCTACACGGCAACGCCAGCTCCCTGTGCCAACTCGAGGCACTTTTTCTTTTTAAATCCTCACTGAGGATATTTCCCATTGATTTTTAGAGAGTGGAAAAGAGAGGGAAAGACAGAGAAATGTTGATGTGAGAGAAATACATCGACGGGTTGTCTCTGCACGCACCCTAATCAGGGAGGGTCCAGGCCAGGCAGGAGCCTGAAACTGAAGTGCGTGCCCTTAACCGGAATCGAACCCGGGACCCTTCGGTCTGGAGGCCAAGGCTCTGTCCACTGCGCCAAACCGCCTAGGGCTTAGGCATGTTTATGCCCCGATACAGTTGACTCAACACGCATGAGCTCCTTGTTTAATCCTTGTTAATAAAAAAAAAAAGCACCAATTCTGAAAGCGATTCGATGGAGGGAGGGTGGGCTTGTTGGTGCTGGAACAATTGAACACCCACAGGCAAAGAAACGGACCGCGCCTTAAACTTTACACTTGACACACAAGTCACCTCCGAAGGATCCCGGACTCAACCGCCAAACAGAACCCCATAAAACTTTCCAGGAAGAACACACACAGTGGAAAATGTTCGCAATCCGGGTGCTCCCTGCTCTGTTCCCCAGGCATCCGAGGGGGGACGGGCTGGGGTGGGCTCGCTGCTGCCCTTGTCCTCGTCTCCCCGGAGAAACCCCCGGGACCTGGCCAGCTTCATACAACACCCACGGGGTGGGGGGATGAGCAGGGAGCCCCCCTGGGCCTCGTCAGACCTCAGAGAAACACAAAAACCCCAGCGGGGTGCTGGCCGGTTCCCCGCAGTGGTTAGAGCATCGGCCTGCAGACCAGAGGGTCTCGGGTTCGATTCCGGTCAAGAACAGGTACCTTGATGGCAGGCTCCTCCCGGGCCCGGAGCCTGGTGAAGGCTCATGCAGGAGGCAACCAATCGATATGTTCCTCTCTGTCTGTCCCTCTCTCTTCCGCTCTCCCTAAACATCACTGGGAAAGCCCTAACCGGGCTGGCTCAGTGGATAGAGCATCAGTCTGCAGACTGAAGTGTCCCAGGTTCGATTCCGGTCAAGGGCATGTACCTTAGTTGCAGGCACATCCCCAGTGGGGGGTGTGCAGGAGGCAGCTGATCAATGTTTCTCTCATCGTTGTTTCTAACTTTCTATCCCCCTCCCTTCCTCTCTGTAAAAAATCAATAAAATATATTTTTTAAAAATCAATGGGAAAATATCCTAAAGATTAACAAAAATAAAAATCCCAATGAGGCTTTTTTTAGTTTATTTTTTAAGTTCATCTTTTTAAAAATATATATATTTTTTTTATTATTAATTACAGAGAGGAGAGTGAGAGTGAGATAGAAACATCAATGATGAGAGATGATCATTGATTGGCTGCCTCCAGTATGCCCCACACTGGGGATTGAGCCCACAACCCATGTGTGTGCCCTTGACCAGAATCGAACCAGGGACCTTTCAGTCTGCAGGCCAACGCTCTATCCACGGAGCCAAGCCGGCTAGGGCCCAACAAGGCATTTCTGGTCCCTTCCATGGTGACCAAATCGTTGACAGAGGGCCCCATTAGGAACACTAGCCCCAACTGAAGACCGGTGTTGCTCATCTGGAAAACGGGGCCACCGTTCCGTGCGTCACAGGCCACCGTGAGGAGCAGGGGACAGGCCGCACCCGGCACAGGCCACCGTGAGGAGCAGGGGACAGGCCGCACCCAGCACGGGCCACCGTGAGGAGCAGGGGACAGGCCGCACCCGGCACAGGCCACCGTGAGGAGCAGGGTCAGGCCGCACCCGGCACAGGCCACCGTGAGGAGCAGGGGACAGGCCGCACCCGGCACAGGCCACCGTGAGGAGCAGGGGACAGGCCGCACCCGGCACGGGTGCACAGGAAAGACCTTCATCGGCAAAGGCCCAAGCCGGGATGGCTGTCATCATTCCTACTCAGCGGTCGCTTGGACCAGAAAACAGTGGAATGAAAGGTGGGCGTGAATCCTGGGAGACGCAGTGGGGTGCCCACCTTGCTTCATCCTCCCCTTGTATCTCCTCCCGTACTCTCCCCGGAGGCTGAGGCCTGGCTCAGTGCGGACAGAGGCTTCCACTGGGCAGGGGTAAGACTAGCTGACCTCCGGCCTCAGAGTCGCCGACATTCGGAGTCAAGACCTCACCACGGAACCCTTCGTTGTCCTCTGACGGTTTCCGCCAGCAGGAGGCACGGCTCTCTCCCCGGAGTGCTGTCCATTCTCGAAAGAACAAACGTTCATTCGTCCCTCGGGTGTTTACTGAGCACACGCTACGGCCCAGCCATCGTGCCGGGCGGTGGGAGGGGAGGCTCCGTGGGGAGCAAGGGCCCTGGATCCTTCCGGGGGCAGATCAGACCTCCAGCAAATAAACGTGTCGTTGCCACTGCGGTGTGTCTCAACCCACCTCTCCAAGGGAAACTCCCTCTCCACACCCCTCCCTAGTCAGAAATAGCTTCTCTCTCTATTTCTTTCCAAAATCTTTTCTCGGCCACCCTCACCCCACCCCCGACAGCTGTCAGTCTGTTTTCTGTGTCTACCACCTGTTCCTGTTTTGTTTATTTTGTTCTTTAACGTCCATGTATAAGCGAGATCACATGGCATTTGCCTTTCTCTGTCTCACACTGAGTGGCCAGATTAGGATGATCTCTGAACGCATAATCATCTGGCCGCTCTGTGTACTTGTTACTCAAATGGGTATCAAAAGTATTCTAGACTCTCGCTGGAGATCAACCGACTATTTGCCCTGAGCTTGCTTGCTTTCTTTTTTTTAATATATTTTATTGATTTTTCACAGAGAGGAAGGGAGAGGGATAGAGAGTTAGAAACATCGATGCGAGAGAAACATCAATCAGCTGCCTCTTGCACACCCCCGACTGGGGATGTGCCCGCAACCAAGGTACATGCCCTTGACCGGAATCGAACCCGGGACCCTTCAGTGTGCAGACCGACGCTCTATCCACTGAGCCACACCAGTGACAGCTGCCCTGAGCTTTCTATCAGCCAGTGCAAAGGGGAAAACGGATCAGGTGCACGAGGTACTCAGAGATCATCATAATCTGGCCGCTCCGTGTATTTCACTTAGCTTAATCCCCTCTAGTCCATCCACGCTATGACAAATTATAAGGACTGTTTGAGTCAAGAACATGTAACTCGTCATCAGGGTTCCTGATCAGCCAAAGAGCCCAGTGACTCCACAGTCGACACCAGCCTGCACGCAGGGAGGACGTCTGTCACTGGTCACGATGTACAGACGGAGGGGAGGAGGGCGGGGGGTGGTAAACGAACATCTCCAGTAGGCTGTGTCTCTGTTTGTTTTAAGACTTTACAGACCTCCTGGCTACCCTCACGGGTTAGCGGTTGTCTAGCACGGCTGCTCATCAGAGTCACCTGGAGGACGGGTTCCCCCGCAGAATCCCGGTCACCCTGCCCCGCAAGCTGCTGAGCCGGGCTGCAGGGAGCCTGAGCATCTGCCCTGTGAACAGGTTCCTGGTGATGCCGAAGGTGGGGGTCTGAGACCCACCGCCCTGGACGGACAGGTAGACCTGACGCCTTAACAAGGTTAAAGCAAGAAGGAAGCTAAAGGCTCACCTAGGCCGCCCTCTAGGGAGGACAGATAACCTGCGCACGGAGGTGAGAACCGAGCCGCTCAAGGTCAAAACCGAGGAGGAGGCGGCGTCAGGCAGGTTCCCTAACTCACTCTGAGGTCACACAGCCTCCAGGCAAGCCCACCTCCTGCTGAGCCCCCCAAGACGCGCCCTTCTCATCGATGACGGGCAGGTAAACTCCCGGTCAGAAACTGAGGGGTGTGGGAGACTATGTGTTGAATTTACGAAGAAACCCAGTAGAGCTGCAGGACGCTGGAAGAAACAAAACGTTGACAATTTCTGAAGCTGAGGGATGATGGCAAAGAAGTTCGTTCTAACATTTTTCTACTTGGATAGATGTCCCCACAGTTTTCCATATGAGATTAGTAGGTAACTGTTGGATCCGGTTTGGCATGCATGCCTCTGGAAGACTCGGCTTTCCCCCTCTGCCCCCCAAAAAAGATTTGAAACATCTGTGACCTGCCAAGCCTCAGCTAAGCGCTAGAGAAATTCAGACAAAAGGCACACGTGTCTGTCCTCAGAAGCCCCCTTTGACGGGGTAGAGAACACCCCGGATTCCCTAATTCAAATATCGAACCCACGAGCCGGACACAGTTTGTGGCGTCAATAGGGGTTTGTGGCGTCAAGTGGTAATCCGAGAGCGGACATCCTCGACGCCAGAGGCTGGTCAATCGCTTACGAAATCAAAGAGTGATCAGCTGCATACTAAGCACACATTTTTTGGGCAGATTACAAACTCTCCTATTAAAAAAAAAAAAAAGACAAAAATTCCGGTATTTAAAGTGCCGCTGCAGAGTACCCACCCAGTGGACGATTTCAGGCATTGGCCCAACTGGCTATTTTCATCAACTAAAACCGTTTTAGGCCACAGATGTGTCCTCTAACCCATCTGCATTGCCAACAACGGCCAGGACGGAGTTTCGGCTGAACCGGAGCTTGCTTCTTTCTCCAGAAAGAGCGCGGGTTCTGGCACACCCAGCGCAAGACCTCGTGGGGCTGTGCGGGTCGGAAAACACCCCGCTTCGCGCTGTCAGCCTGGGTGACCCCGATTTCGGCATCAGAGGACCTGCAGGCGCTCCTCGCCCGGGTGCTCAATTTTGTTGTTTCACGTTTGAAATTTGGTTTTTGTTCCCTGGAAACGAACTTTTCTGGAACACGGTCCTCGGGAAGCAATCGCTGCGCCAGCGAGAACCCTTCAAGCCTGCCCAGAGACTGAAGATGTCCTGAGAGACTGGTTGGCGCCGACTACACTTTATTTTTTTTTAAAGATATATTTTATTGATCTTTCACAGAGAGGAAGGGAGAGGGATAGAAAGTCAGAAACATCGATGGGAAAGAATCATCGATCAGCTGCCTCCTGCACACGCCCCACTGAAGATGTGCCCGCAGCCAAGGTACATGCCCTTGACCGGAATCGAACCTGGGACCTTTCAGTCCCCAGGCCGACGCTCTATCCACTGAGCCAAACCGGTTTGGCCGTCAACTACACTTTAAACAGAGCTTTGCATCCGGAGTGAAATTTAAAATAAAATAAAAGAATAGCGGGGGAATGGGAATTGGCCTTTAAGACTTCCAAAACCTCTTTCCTACAAAGTGTTGCTCGCCGGGCGACATTAGACATTATGGCAACATCTGACCTCCCCCCTGAACGTATCCACCCTTCACAGCGGACAGCTGGATGGATGGTTCTTGCTTCTC
Organism: Antrozous pallidus; assembly: GCA_027563665.1. Taxonomy (NCBI): domain Eukaryota; kingdom Metazoa; phylum Chordata; class Mammalia; order Chiroptera; family Vespertilionidae; genus Antrozous; species Antrozous pallidus. The sequence goes on from CM050523.1 coordinate 70,657,725, forward strand.
AGAGCTGACCCCTTGGAATTAATAATTATTCAAAGCGTGTATCCATTTGGGGGGCCCCCCTGGATCAGATGGACCTGGGGGCCCTCCTCTCCCAGACTAACCAGTCAGAACGATCGCACTGGAGCACAAGCTTTCACTCCAGTTCCACGTGCACACATCGCTTCACAGAGGCGCCGGGACACCTCACCCACTCTCCTAATCCAGTTTGGGAAAGCAAAGTGTCAGCGTGCAACCCAGTCGTCCCTCCCCGCTGCGGGTCCTCCGAACCGGGCTGACACCAGCCCAGCCTCCGCCAGGAACCCAGAGCCAGGTCCCCGAACCGGGCCGACAGCACCGGCCCGAACTCGGTCCTCGGAACCGGGGCTGACAGCACCGGCCCGGCCTCGGCCAGCAACCGGCGCCCGGCCGCGCTCTGCCTCCGGACCCGGGAAGAGCCTTTGTTCCCAGGACCGGCTCCGGGGCGCAGTCTCCGAGTTCCCGCCGCCCCGCAGCCGCCGGCCCGATGCAGGCGCCCCTCCAGGACGGTCCCGGGCGCCCTGGGAAGAAGCCCGCGCCCCCCACCACCCCCAACCCCGGACCCCAAATGCTGGGCGGTGCATGGAGCGGCCACCTCTGGCTCCGGGGCGCACAGAGGCGCACGTGCGCGCGCACCCCCCAAAGAGCGGCCCGCGCTGTCATTGTCATTGTTGGCCATCTCCAACGGAGGGCTGCCCTCTCTCTCTCTCGCTCGCTCTCTCTCTCGCTCTCTCTCTCGCTCTCCTTTCTCACGCGCGCACACACACACTCACATGCGCACGAGGCAGCAGCACCAGGTCCGCACGTATCCACGGGGCTGAGCCCCGAAACTTGCGCGCCTCCGTCTCGGGTCCGGCCCAGGATGAGCTCCCGTCCCGCGCGCCCCGCGTCCGGGCTCCGCATTCCCGCGGGCCATGCAGGGCGAGTCCCCCCCGGACCCCGAATTCGGGCTCCGCAGTCCGGCGGGCCGGGCAGGGCGAGTCCCCCCCCGCACCCCGCTCCGGAGCCGGCGGCCACCCCCGCCCCCAGCGCCCCCCGAGCGGCCGCGCGCCCCCGCCCGCCTGGGCCCCGCGCCTACCTGGCCCTTTGTCCAGCGCGCTGACCGCCGCTGCGCCCGCGCCGTCGGAGCGCGAGGCCCGCCCAGCCGCGCCGCCCGCACCCCCGGCTCCGGGCTCGGCCGAGGGGGGCGCCCGGCAAACCCGGATCTGCGGAGCGCGCCCGCGCCGGGCGCCGACCCCTGACACCGCCGCCCCGGAGTCCGCCGCTCCGGGTCTTCGGGGCGGCCGCGGCCCAGGGCAGGGGGCTCTGCGGCCGGGACCAGCGCTGGGGACCGATCTGGAGGTGGCGGCGGCGCGGCCGGACCCGGCGCGGGGAGGGGCTGGGGCGGGCGGAGGGGAGGGGGGTGGACGCGGGCGGAGCCGAGCCCCCACGCCTTCTCCCTGGGGTGGCTCCCCCGGGTGACCCTGGCCGCGCCGGCCCCACCCCGTCCCCGGGTCTCCGCGCCCCCGGGTCTCCGTGCCCCAGCCAAGGCTTGTCTGCGGTCAGCAGGCGCCCACCTCGAGGAAACGCCCAGCGCCGTCCCCGAGGTGCCAGGTGTCCTCTCCTTCCTGGGTCTGCACCAAGGTCCCCTCTCCCGCCCTGACCGGGACCCCGTGTCTCCCCGTCCTGAAGCCCCGGCCGCCCCCGTGCACACCCCCAGACGTGTCCGTGCACACCCCCAGACGCCCCGTGCACACCCCCAGAAGCCCCGTGCACACCCCCAGAGGTCCCCCTGCACACCCCCAGACGTGTCCGTGCACACCCCCAGACGCCCCCGTGCACACCCCCAGAAGCCCCGTGCACACCCCCAGAGGTCCCCCTGCACACCCCCAGACGTCCCGTCGGGGCGCAGCTGGGAGTCCCTCCAGAGGGAGGGAGTGTGGGCACAAGTTGGAAGAAACTCTGGGAACAGAGCTTATGTTGCCACTGGGACCCAGACGCCCAGAGGGGATACCCGGGTCTGGAAGGCCCCGGGGAGTAGCCCAAACCCCCCACCCACCCCAAGCAGGGGTCTCCTTCCCGCCTGCCACACCCCCGGCAGGACCTGGGCAGCCCGCGTCCACTCCCTCCAGCCCAGCACCGGCTCCAAGGGCTCGCGCTGGGGAACCGGGTTCCCACCTGCCCAGGTCTGGAGGCGGCGAAGGGGCCTGCGGTGGGGCTAGCAAAGGAGGAGGAAGATTCTGGAAACACGGGCACCAGGGGAGGGGGCCCAGGCAGACATCCTTGGGCCTCATGTTGATCAGAAGAAGGAAGGAGGGAAGGAACAACCCCAATGAAGTATTTGCAGACCTGGCTGTCGAGGTGCGGAGCAGGAGGTGCAGAACTGTCAGTCGGCCAACCTCTGGCCGGCAGCCGCTCCCTCCCACGACCCCCGTGTGGCCCCGGACCTAACAGTGTCCTTGCAGACAGGAAGACCTCGAGGTTGCATGAGGGTGTAGCTCCCGGGCAAGTGCCAACACACAAGTCCCCGGGGCAAATAGCGCCGAAGGAACCTCCGCACGTCTCCCTTGCTGAGATGGGCAACACCAGCCTTTTCCTTTTCTTCTAACGAAACGCTCCAAGCACCCCTGAGCAAGCACCCCAGCATGCGCCCCTGTGTGCCCTGAACCAGCCAGTGCTGGCACGCACCACGCTTGCCCGAGACGTTGGTGTCAGAAATAAATTGAGCCGAAACCGGTGTGGCTCAGTGGATGGAGCGTCGCCTGCGGACTGGAGGGTCCCAGGTTCGATTCCGGTCAAGGGCATGTATGGTTGCAGGTACATCCCCAGTGGGGGGGGGGGGGGTGCAGGAGGCAGCTGATCGATGTTTCTCTCTCATCGATGTTTCTAGCTTTCTGTCCCTCTCCCTTCCTTCCTCTCTGTAAAAAAAGGCAATAAAATATATATATTTTAAATGTTGACAAGAATGGGAGCAAACGGAGCCTCTGTGGCCAGCCTGGCGCAGCAGGCACTGCGGCTCCCGCCCACTCCTTCCGGCTGCCAGGGCTCCGGAAGGGGCCACGGGGCAGGCAGGCAGTCAGACTTGGTTCCTGGGCACGTTTGTGTCTTTGACCGGCATGATTCTAAAGACGCACACATGTCTTCATACATGTTTCCCCTTCCGTGTCTATGTGTGTGCTTCACACATGTATTCCTTACACACGTATCTGCTTCCTTAAATTCAGACAGCATACACGCTTAAACATCCATGTGGCTCTTTTTCACATACATGTGCCTCTCACGTGCTTTCCGCAGACACCAATTCTCTCTCTCTCTCTGTCTCTCTCTCTCTCACACACACACACACACACACACACACAGTCACACCAACATTTCTCCCCTTCACACATACATGCCCCCCTGCACCCATGTTTCCGTTTCTGGCAGGCACAACTCTCCTCCTACTCTTTTCTTCGTAACACGCACGCATTTTTCACACGACTGCACCCAGATGCAAACTCCTCTCCCACGTCTGCTTTACCCACTCACACATGACCTGACATGTGCACAGTCTCCTTTCTTTCCTTCCGGGGTACAGGCCGTGTCCTCTGGCAGCCTCATGCACCAGAACCACCCACTTCACCTGCCCCAGGGGGGCCTGGGATGAAGGCTTGAGGTGCCTTGTTTGTGTCCATCAAATAGTTTAGAGTCGTTTGTGATCAGATGCCCCAAGTTTTTATAAAAGGGGGGCTTCTGAATGGCTTAAGCGTAAAGTTTAGCCGAAACCGGTTTGGCTCAGTGGATAGAGCGTCGGCCTGTGGACGGAAAGATCCCAGGTTCGATTCCGGTCGAGGCCTGGTGCTACGCTGGTGTAGACTAGATGCTAAACCCCACCTTGATCAATAGCAACTCGGTGGCTAAAGATGCAGGGATTCCTCACCTGGAACCTCACACTGAAATCTGCCTGCACCCCCTTGGCACCCATCCGCCTCCACTCTCCCAGAAATACCAGGCACCCCAAACCCAGCGGCTCTGTTTGATCAAGGCCTCCCTGAAGTGACACTGCTCCCCCTGGTGGGCAGTCCAGGCACTTACTTCAGCCAATAGAGACCAGCTTGTACCTGCCCGGACAGTGCCATCTTGGCGGGTATCCAATACTGGAGTAAACAGGGGGAAGAGCCGGAAGGCAAGACAAATTTAGTGCAACAGGTAAATCTCATGGGGTTAGGTCATGGGAGGTGAACATATAAGGCGAACATTCAACAGTCAACAGGACAGGAGCGAGCAGACTAGATTGTGCTTGTATAGAATGCAAGTGGACTGAATGTGAGAATTCAACTTGGATGGAACTGTTTAAAAATATAGCTGAGCCCTAACTGGTGTGGCTCAGTGGATAGAGCGTCGGCCTGCAGACTGAAGGGTCCCGGGTTCGATTCTGGTCAAGGGCATGTACCTTGGTTGTGGGCACATCCCCAGTAGGCAGTGTGCAAGAGGCAGCTGAATCGGTGTTTCTAACTCTCTATCCCTCTCCCTTCCTCTCTGTAAAAAAAAAAAAAAAAAAAAAAATCAATAAAATATATTTAAAAAAATAAAAATATAGCTGATAAGATGAATGGTGTTGGGAAAGAAAATAAACATTATATATATTCTAAGTATGTTTATATAGTTGCAACACAGTCACACCCTGACTGTTTAGCACTGCCCCCGCCCCAGCGAGGAAAGATGACAGTTATATAAGAGTTTGACTGGGGAGATGCTCTGTTCGTATTTATTATGTGCACAGAAATAAACCCCCAGTATTTTTCCAAAACATCCCGTCCATGTTTCTGTGCTGAAAGATGGGGACAGGATGGGGGACTTTTCAATGTTTGTGTAAATGTCTCTATTCAAAAGATGAGTTAAAACGCTTTGGGTTGTATCCTTTTCTTTGACCAAAATTCCTCAAAGGTCTAAAAGCATTACATTTTCTAAAAGTCTAAGTCTGAAACCAATGTGATTCTTGTCCAATACTTGGCCACTTTCTTTTCTTTTAGGAGAGGGTCTGACAGTTTAACTTCACACTTAAGTAAATGATAGGTTTAACTAGCTAACAAAACAGAAGATTTAAGGTTTGCTGACTATTTCTTTTTTTTTTCCTCAACACAATTCAAATGAATTTTATTTTTTAAATATGTTTTATTGATTTTTTTTATTTTTATTTTTTTACAGAGAGGAAGAGAGAGGGATAGAGGGTTAGAAACATCTACGAGAGAGAAACATCCATCAGCTGCCTCCTACACACCTCCTACTGGGGACGTGCCCGCAACCAAGGTCCATGCCCTTGACCAGAATCAAACCTGGGACCTCTCAGTCCGCAGGCCGACGCTCCATCCACTGAGCCACACCGGTTAGGGCTCAAATGAATTTTAATCCTACAGAAAATACAAAAGAACATATTCGAACGGCTCGTCTGAATTACTACCAATGGAGCATTGCTGTGATAAAATCTTGAACAAATCAAACTCGAACCCTGCAGATCTGTGTGCGATGGATGGCCGGCTCACCTCTGACGCTGAGCGCAAGTTTTCCAAACCGTGTCCCGTACGGGCTGAACTCTCGGAGCTCCCAGCGCTGGCTCTATGCACCCTTCCTCCCAGATCAAACGATTTTAAACCTGCTCTATCTAAAACAGACCAACAGACACACAAAAACCAACTAGGAACCATGAGTACCGCCCAGCCTAGAATTCAAGCAGCGGGAAAAACAGAAGTGGCTAAACTTGGCGGCCATTGGAGGAGGCTGAATCCAAACAGGATCCCTCGCCGGGGACGCTCAGAGGCCTTCATACAAAATGCTGCCTCTCCATCTTGTGTTCTCCGCTTCTGCCCGGGACGTCACACCGCAAGGTCAGCCGCAGTGGAGATGTCCTTTCTCCCGAATGCTGTTGTGTCACTTATAACGTAACGTAGCTATGGACGATGAGATGTTGTTAAGGACATCCATCCAGGGGCTCAGCAGACCCCCGGGGAGGAGGCTGGGGGCCGAAGCGGGGAGTTCGCTGGAGGAAACGTCGAAGGAAGAATGTTCGGGGCAAAGGAAGCAACGCGGAGAAGACGGCAGTGAGGCAGAGGTTGGGAGGGATTGGAGGAGGAGCCGTGGGACCGGCCCAGGGAGGATGACTGACCCGTGTCCCTGGAAAAGGTGGTCAGGGCTCCTGATGGCTGGGGACTCCGCCCCTGACCTCCAGCCGTGTGACTGGGGGGCAGCCAGGCAGGCAAGGGGCCTGTGTCCCCCGGGGGGGGGGGGGGCTGCCAAGCACCCAGACAGTTTCACTCGTGAGCAGAGGCGCAATGAGGCCACACCTTGCTTCAGAGTGACCCAAGCCCTCACCGGTGCTGCTCAGTGGTCAGAGCGTCGGCCCACAGATCAAAGCATCTCGGGTTCGATTCCTGGTCAAAGGCATGTACTTCGGTTATAGATTCGATCCCCTCTTCCCCTCCCCCTCTCCCTCTCCTCCTCCCCCTCCCCTTCTCCCTCTCTCTCTCTCTGTTACTTCTCTCTCCCTCTCCCTCCCCCTCTCCTCCTCCTCTGGCCTCGGCTGGTGTGGTTCAGTGGTCAGAGCATCGGCCTGTGGACTGAAGGGTCCCAGGTTCCATTCCAGTCAGGGCACATGTCCCAGGGTGCGGGCTCCATCCTCAGTGGGGGGCGTGCAGGAGGCAGCCGATCCATGATTCTCTCTCATCATGGATGTTTCTCTCTCTTTCTCTCCCTTCCTCTCTGACATCAATAGAGATATGCGTGTGTGTTTTTAAAGTGTACAGATCCGGCCAGAAAAAGACCATCTTTTCTATCTCAGGCGAGTCCCCGCCCTCCCTTCTGGGTCTGACGAACTGGCCTCCCAGATCTCTTCCTGCCCCAACGTTCCATGACCCATCAGCTCCCCCAGAAGACTAATGGGGAACAGTCCGAGGCCACGCTTTCTCCTCGGCCATCTTCCGCTTACCCTCCTCTTCCTGCAGCTCCGGGAGGACGTGTGTGCTGCAGCCACTGGGACAGCCACGGGCCAGACAGGTGAGGAACGGCCAGGGTGACCCCTCCAGCTCACGTTTCCCACCTCGGTCTCCTCTCCTGTCCCCCATCCACACCGCCCTCCCTGTCTACACGTTTGCTGAGCGCCCGCTGGGCTCCCAGATCTCGGGCTCTCCCAGGGCCCTCACGCTCAGCAGGTGGCCGTGGCTTTACAGGGTGTGGACTCACTCCTCTTCCTGCCACGTCACAGGTACGGTAAGTGCCCTGACTCCCACCACCACCCCCACCCTGACCCGCACCCCACTTTCGCTCCCCCGCCCCCGTTTCTGGCCGCACAAAATCCAGTCACCTCTCGGGAGCCTTCTCCGGGATCGGCCCAACAGAGCCACCGTTTCGGTGTCAGACCCTGCCTCTGCCACTTCCCGGCCGGGACTGGGGACAGTTGTGCTCTTCCTGATCGGCGACTTGGTCAGAAAACACACACCCCTCTTTCCGTTCGGATGGAAGAGCTGAATGAGAAAAACGCACGCAGAACATTTAGCAGAATCGGACGCGGGATTCACACCTCTTATCCCAAGTGGCCAGTCCTGGTCTGCAGGCCTGCCTCCCCCCAAACTCTAGCTGGTGAAAGCATCTTCTTCTTTTTTCCCTTAAGTATATATATGTGTGTGTGTATATACATACACATATATATGTATATATGTATACATACATATATATATGTATATATGTATACTTACACATACATATATTTACTTTTCAGAGAGATAAGAAGAAAGAGAGAGAGATAGAAAATCAATGATGACCCGAAACTGGTGTGGCTCAGTGGATAGAGCGTCGGCCTGTGGACTCAAAGGTCCCAGGTTCGATTCCGGTCAAGGGCGTGTACCTTGGCTGCAGGCACATCCCCAGTAGAAGGTGTGCAGGAGGCAGCGGATCGATGTTTCTGACTTTCTGTCCCTCTACCTTCCTCTCTGCAAAAATCAATAAAATATTTTTTTTAAAGAAAAATCAATGATGAGAGAGAATCGTGGACCGGCTGCCTCCTGCACACCCGTCGCTGGGGATCGAGCCCCAGCCCAGGATGTGCCCTGACCAGGCCGACGCTCAGCCGCCGAGGCATGCCGGCCGGGCGGTAAAAGCATCTTTTAACTGCTCTGGGGGAGTCTGCCTTCTGCAAAACCCAACCTTCTAGAGTCTTCCCCTGGGGCCATGGTCTACAAACTTCAGCTCGAGAGCCACATGCGGCTCTTTGGCCCCTTGAGTGTGGCTCTTCCACAAAATACCACGGCCTGGGCCAGTCTATGTTGAAGAAGTGGTGTTAGAAGAAGTTTGAAAAATGTGGCTCTCAAGAAAAATTTCAATCGTTGTACTGTTGCTATGTGGCTCTGTTGACTCATGAGTTTGCGGACCACTGTCCTAACCAGTTTAGCTCAGTGGATAGAGCGTTGGCCTGCAGATTGAAAGGTCCCGGGTTCGATTCAGGTGAAGGGCATGTACCTTGGTTGCAGGCACATCCCCGGTAGGGGATGTGCAGGAGGCAGCTGATCAATGTTTCTCTCACTGATGTTTCTAGCTCTCTATCCCTCTCCCTTCCTCTCTGTAAAGAAGCAATAAAATATATTTAAAAAATAATAAAAGAGTAATATGCTAATTAGACTGGGAGACATTCTGGACATCCTTCCGGACAGAGCTGGGGGCGTGGCCGGCCTGCAAACCACCTCCAAAGGGCCCTCAGCCCCTTGCCCAGGACTGCCACAAGCTCCCCAGTGGGGACCCCCCACCCGAAGGGAGCTTTTCCAGCCTGCAAATGGCCCTTGGCCCCTCACTCAGGCTGTCCTCACCCCCAGCAGAGATCCCCCACCCTGATGGGGGCGTGGCTGGCTGCAAACTGCCCCAGGCCCCTTGCCCAGGCTGGCCTCGTCCCCCAAAGGGACCCCTACCCTGACCCGGCACCCCCTTCAGGGCAAACCAGCCACCCCCAGCTGTGCACCAGCCCTCTATAAATACTAATAAAAGGGTAATATGCTAATTAGACCAGACACCTTTCCAGACGAAGCCATGGTGGCAGAACCAAGGCAGAGGCCAGTAGGGGAGAGCAGTTAGGGGGATCAGACTGGCAGGGGAGGGCAGTTTGGGGGATCAGGCCAGCAGGGGAGGGCAGTTAGGGGGATCAGGCCAGCAAGCAGGCAAACACTTAGGAGCCAGTGATCCCAGATTGAGGGACCCCTGTGGAATCAGACCTAAACTGGCAGTCGTATACCCCCGAGGGGTCGCCTATTAGAGAGGATGTAGGCCTGGCTGAGGGACACCCCTCTCTCGTGCACAAATTTTGTGCTCTGAGCTTCTAGTAAATAAATAAAAATCAATGTAAAAATTATCCTCAGGTGAGGATTAACAACAACAACAACAAAAATAATTCTGAGGAACAACTGCAGTTTCCCGGCCCCTGTTTTCTGTGTGCTCCCCTCACCCCTACCCCTTTCACCCTCCACTCTCCACCACCACCCCCTGCCCAGCTCCCTTCCCCTGGATCCAGCTCCACCTCTTCCTTCACCCTCGCCGTCCCCTCCGGGATTCCGCGCCGGGTTTTCGCGGGCTCCGGCCTCGGCAGCGGATTGGCCCGCGGGGCGTTCCGGCGGCGGCGCGCCTGCGCACTGGAGGCGGCGCACTGCGCACGCGGGAGGTGGCGGCCGGGCGCCCGGGGAGTCGCGGCTGTTCCGGCTCTCCTCCAACCCGCGTGGTAACCCCGCGGCGGCCGTGGGCAGTGCGGCTCCGTCCGGCCCGGTCCGGCCCGCCTCCTGACAGCCCGGGGCGCCGCTCCCGCTCGGCTCCGAGGCCGGCGCGTGGGGGCGCGGGGCGGCGCGGGGCAGCATGAATCACCAGCGGCCGGCGCGCAAGCTGCCCAGCGAGCTGGTGGACCCGGCCGAGGAGACGGTGCGCCGCCGGTGCCGGGACCCCATCAACGTGGAGGGCCTGCTGGTGAGTCCGCGGGACGGCCGGGTCCCGAGCGCCTGGGGCTCCGCGCGGGGACGAGGGGTGGGGAGGGTGGGACTTCGTGGGGTCCCGGGCTCGGCCGCCTCCGTCCCTCCGATCGGGAGCCCCCCCCCCATCCTGGGCCGGGCCCGCGGCTGCACCCCGGCACCCCGGTCCCCTCTGCCTCCCGCCCAGGACAGACCGCACCCCAAACCGGTCCCTCGCCAAACCCTCCCGCCTCCTGGGAGCGCGAACTCTCCACAAAGTGCCCTCTGCCCTCTTGGCGTTCACGTGGGGGCCGCAGAGCAGAGGCGGAGACAGCTGCCCAACTTTGCGTTAGAAAGCCTTGTTTCTCGCCGACATCGGTTTGGCCCTTGAGCGGAATCGAACCCGGGACCCTTTGCGGACTGAAGGGTCCCGGGTTCGATTCCGGTCAAGGGCATGTACCTTGGTTGCAGGCACATCCCCAGTGGGGGGTGTGCAGGAGGCAGCTGATCGATGTTTCTCTCTCATCGATGTTTCTGACTATCCCTCGCCCTTTCTCTCTGTGAAAATCAATAAAATACACTTTAAAAAGAAAGAAAGAAAGAAAACCTGTTTCTCTGCTTGCACAGCACCCTCGGTGTCCCTCTGGAAGCTCGTGTTTCTCTCCCGCCGCCTCCCCTTCTCCAGCTTGACGACTTCTTTCTTTCTTTTTTTTAAATATTTGTATTGATTTCAGAGAGGACGGGAGGGAGAAAGGGACATCAATGATGAAAGAGGATCGTGGATCGGCTGCCTCCTGCGCGCCCCACATTGGGGATCGAGCCTGCAACCAGGGCATTGTGCCCTTGGCCGGAATCGAACCCGAGACCCTTGAATCTGAAGGTGGACGCTCTGTCCATTGAGCCACACCAGCTAGGGCATTGAGGACTTGTTTCTCTGTTGGAAAATCTCGCCTTGCCCGCCGCACTTTCAGCGAATTCCCTGGCGTCCTGTGAGGCTGAGAAAAAGGGGCTCCTTTCCTGCAAAAGGTTAATTAATTCCCTTTCTTCTCGCTATAGACTGGATTCGACGTGCTTTTTTCTCAGTGGTTCTCGGGACTGGGGTGACCCCTTCATTTTCCATTTCTCTCCATGTTTTCTGTTTTTCGGCTGATTTCTTCCCAGAGCTGGTCGGTATGCCCAGGCCCCAGGGGGACTCCGAGCAGAAAGCAGTTGAATGACACGGTGTTAATTTTAATTCACTTCTCACAGCAGCCCTAAGGGCTGGCTATTCTGGTCTTACAGCTGCCAGGGGAGGTAAGGTTGTTGGTAGGAAGGCGGTCTGGGTTTGACCTCGCTGTGACTGCTTCTTTAGAGGTTCTTCCCATAATTCCATCCGTCCTCCCATCTTCTGCATCTCTTCCCCTTCGTAGCCACACTTTCTGGGGAAAAATTACTTGCATTCAATGCCCACCTGCTGGTCTCTCATTTCCACCTGCACCCGCTGCCCGCTGCCCGGGGCCTCCGCCCTCCTCCCTCCTCCCGGCTCCCGGCTCCCGGCTCCCGGCTGTTGTAACCAAGGTTGCAGACAACATTGTCAGTTCCAGAGGACGTTTCCCTCCTTATCTCTGCAGTTAGGTGTTTTTTTTTTTTTTTTAAATATATCATTGATTTTCAGAGGGGAAGGGAGAAGGAGAGAGAGAGACAGAAACATCAATGATGAGAATCATCGATTGGCTGCCTCCTGCACGTCCCCCACTGGGGATCAAGCCCGCAACCCAGGCACGTGCCCCTGGCCGGAACCGAACGCGGGGCCTCTCAGTCCGCAGGCCGGGGCTGCAGTTTTGATCTGATGGACGACTCGTTTCCGTTGGAAACTCTCGCTGGGGAACGGCTTCTTGAACCCCACGTACCTGGTGCCCCAAAGACCCCCCTGGCCGCTCCGGTGCTGCACACGGCCCTGCCCGTTCCTCTGTGTCCGTGTCACTCCGGCCGTCTGTGCCCTCTGCGCGGGGCAGCCCTTCGCCACCGCGCTCTGCCGTGACGGCTGGGACCCTCTGTAGCCGCGGTCTCCGCCTTCGGGCTCTGACCAGAGCTCTGTGCTCGCTGTGGAAAACCACTGGAGCGGCGTTTACTGTCCGCAGGTACGCACACCCCCGAGGTCTTAGGTGCTCTTACCCGCTGCTCATTTCCGTTACCGGGTCATAGTAACCCGGATCCGCAAAGCCACTCACAGCTTCTCAGCTGTCTCCAAGAGCCGCTCCTTAGATTTGAAACTCATATGGCTAACATTTTTTAAAAATATATTTTTTTATTGATTTTTTACCGAGAGGAAGGGACAGGGATAGAAAGTCAGAAACATCGATGAGAGAGAGACGTCGATCCGCTGCCTCCTGCACACACACCCCCCACTGGGTACCAGTGTACATGCCTTTGACCGGGATCGAACCTGAGACCCTTTAGTCTGCAGGCCGATGCTCTATCCACTGAGCCAAACCGGTTTGGCCTCATATACCTAACATTTAACTCACTGTCTTCTTGCTGAGCAACAAGTTTGGTGTGTCCTATCCCATCCTAGCCAGTACGTTAATGGTAACACACTCCTAACCCGAGCGTCGTCCTTGCCTTTTCTAAACGCAGGCCCTGCCTCTTCCAGCCTGGTTCCAATTAATCTTGCCACTCTGGCCACCATCTGTTTCTCAGATTGCCGCAACGCCTTTCTAGCCAGTGTCTCTGCTCGTGTTGCCCGTTTCTCTACCCATCTCATTCTTTTGGACCCTCACATGGCCGCCTCCCCCTTCCAGAAAGCTGGGTTTTTCTTCCAAACACACTTTCCCCTGTCATGTCCCACGGCTCCTCGGTTCTTCGGGTCCCTGTCTGAAGGCTGCCGGGCCGCCCAGCATGGGGGGAGCGCACTCCCGTGCTCACCGTGCTTCTTCCCCCTTGGAGGGGTGCGCTGAGGGCCTGGGCGCAGCGACTGGGTCCATGTCACTGTCCGTGTCCAGCACACCCGGTGCCTCACAGGCGGTGTGGAAAACGAGTGAAGGCAGCGGGTGCTCTGGAAATGGCGAAGGCTGGGTGTGTGGCGTGCTTTCCCGCCGCGAGCTGCCGCTCCGCGCCTGCCCGGGGCTCCCCGCTGGCTGCGGGCCGGGCGCCTCCGCATCAGACACACAGGCGTGTTGCTGAGCAAAGGTTAGCCGTGTCTGGCTGTTCGGCGTGCTCCGGGCAGACGGCTCGGACACTGGGGTTTGAGAAGGAGAAAACAGTGTTGTTGGAGGGGGGACTTAGTCCGCACGTTGAAAAATAAGGGAAATTTAAATGGGTGAGGACAACGGAGAAAGGCATTTTCCAAAGGGCTCTTAAAGGGGTGTTATTCTGTAGAAGGTGGGGGGTAATGGAGGAATAAGGACACACGTGTAATACCTTAATAAAGAAATTTACAAAGGGGGGATTTTATTCCCCAAGCAGGCAACCGGTATAAAGGAAAATCTTTATAAAGAAACTTTTAACCAATTTAGAGGCGATGCTTAAGATTTTAGCCCCTAAAATGCACCTTTTATTTATTTTTTTCTTTGAAGTCTCGAGTTTACAAGTGTAGGTCTTTCGATGTGGACGTGGGCCGTTGTAACACAGCTTGGAACGGGCGGGCTGCCCCCCGACCCCTCCTGGAGGTGCGGGTCCCGGAGTGGAACGGGCGGCCTGGCCCCCTCCCTCCCCCCGGAGGTGCGGGTCCCGGAGTGGAACGGGCGGGCTGCCCCCTCCCTCCCCCCGGAGGTGCGGGTCCCGGAGTGGAACGGGCAGGCTGCCCCCTTCCCCCCGGAGGTGCGGGTCCCGGAGCTGTGTGCACCGTCATCCTCAGTGGTTTTCAGATCAGAGGCTCTGCCTCCTCCGTTCATGTCCCACCCGGGACCCACAGGCTGGTGACAGGCCCGGCAATGCGAGAGGGACCGGAGGCTGGGAGGGACGGTTCTCAGGTGGTCCGGTCATGTGGTTTGACCACCACTGGCTCTGCCTGGGCATCCCCTGGGCGGGGGGGGGGGGGGGGGGGGGGTGTTACATTGAGTAACCGCTCAGTGGGACTTTATAAAAAGAGTAGAAAAGGGGTGCTGCCCCCCGTAGTGGGTTGCCAGGACTAGAAGAAGCAGCATCTGTGGGGTCCCTGAGCAGCGTCCATGGAGATGTGAGGGAGCTTTCCTCGGAGGGCTCCCTGCTAAAGGCCCGGGAAGGGGAAATGGCGGGTTTAGGTCCTGTAAGCAGAAGAAGAATCCGCTCCGCAGGTGAGTTCTTCCAGTGCAGGGCCTCGGTGTCGTCCCCCCAGATCCTCCATCCCGGGAAATGGGGTTCCAGAGCCCGAACCAGTCTGAGCGACTCCTGGTCCCAGCCGTCCGTGGGGAGGTCGGATTGGGCCTCGGGCCGGGAGTTCTGGACGAGGCTTCCGCCTCTGGCGCTGGTGCCGGCCTCTGAGGCTCGCCGCCTCCTGCCGCCCTTGTGGGGTCCGGTTTTAACCTGAGCCGTCTGTCCTCTGGAGTCCCCGCTGGCGGCTTGGCTGACATAATTCCGTCACAGACGGAACCTGTGGTGCACTCGGTAGACCGGCGTCCCACCCACAGATTTCTTCAAGACCGGTCCTCCACTTTGGGGGGGGGGGGGGGGGGGGTCTGTGAGGCCCCGGGACTCCTGCTGTGACAGGTGCGCCCCGGGGCGCTAACCAGAGGCGGCAGGCGTGCCCGCGCCTTCCTCCGGCTCTTCCGGCAGCGCCTTGGATTCGCCTTTCTCGGAAGTCGTGAGTTTTTAGCTTCTGGAGATGCTCAACATTTCAACAGGCCTTTCCTCGGTGCCTCTTACGGCGAACCGCGAGGGCACACCGGGTGCCACGTCCACCCACTGCACGCGGTCTCCCCTGGAGATGACCGCGACCGTCTGCTGTGCACACGGCTGCGGGGGCGGGCGGAGGCTCAGCCCAGCCCAGCCCGCCGCCCGCTGCCCGCTGCCCGCCGCCCGCCACCCACCCCCACAGTGTGCCCGCTGCCCGCCGCCCACCCCCACAGCATGCCCGCCACCCGCCGCCCACCCCCACAGCGTGCCCCCACAGTCAGCCCGTGTCCCAGTCCGGCTCCTCACTTTCCCGGGCGGCTCGGTCCCGAGCAGACGGTCAGTAATCAGGCTGCGGGTGCGTCAGGGGACGCCCCTGAGCTGCACACGGGACTCCTTAGGCATCTGCTGTTGACTCTCGGATGATTCCGAGCAGGAAAGCGTGTGTGTGTGTGTGTGTGTGTGTGTGTGTGTGTGTGTGTGTGTGTGACAAAACGTGATAAAGTCAGTGTAAAAAATGAATATTTGGGTGAAAGGGATGTGGCTTTTTATTTATTTAACTTTTGGGGGTCAATTTTCACCTGATGATACTTTTTCAGTTGACTTTTAGGGATGAGGAGAGAGAGGGAGGGAAAGAGAAGGAAGAGAGGAGGGAGGGAGATGGGAGAGAGACATTGATGCGAGAGAAACATGAAGGGGTTGCCTCCCTGTCGGACCTGGACCGGAGCCCGGGATCGAACCCGCAGCCCAGTCCGCGCCCTTGCCTGGGCATTGAGCCTCGACCGTCAGTGCTCGGGCGGAGGCGCTGCCCCCTGAGCGCACCGGCCAGGGCGGGCGGGGCAGTGCTTCGCGCCATGCTGTGCCTGTTCTGCAGGCTGAGGTTGCTTCACAATAAAAAGGAACGGGTGGCCCAGGGGCTGTTACTGCTCCGCTCCACGCGGCCCCTCCCCATCCGGATGCCTGTCACCGTTTTGCCTCCTTACAGGGCCTTTCGGGGTGTAGCGCGCCATCTCTCCGGGCCAGGTGCAGGCTGCGATCTGGGGGCTCAGTGGCTTGTGATGGGGTGGATTTTGCACACCCCAGCAGGTCTCCCTTTTTCTGTAACCCAGCCTCAATTTCACAGCGTGATTCTCACCAGTGGATTACTCCGTTTCTGGTGACCTGTCACTGCAGGCTGTCGTCGTGTCGGACAGTGTGGGAGCCCTGGTGCCCAGTTTGTCATGGCCACTAAGAGCTTGTGGCCGAGACCGGCGTGGCTCAGTGGACAGAGCGTCGGACTGCGGACTGAGGGGTCCCGGGTTCGATTCCGGCAAGGGCACATCCCCAGTAAGGGGTGTGCAGGAGGCAGCTGATTGATGTCTCTCTCTCATCGATGTTTCTGACTCTCTATCCCTCTCCCTTCCTCTCTGTAAATAAATCAATAAAATAAAAAGAGCTTGTAGCTGCTCGCCTCAGGCTCCCCGGCCCCAGCTCTGTGCTTTCCTCCCATACCTAACGTTTCCAAGCTGTGAGCCTGGATATGTCCACTTACTGTTCAGGAACCCGGGAGGAGCCCCCACGGTTATCACGGGGACTCTGACCTCCTTAGCTGCTCTCCCGGCCTTCCCTGGTGAGGCTGGTGCTGCATGCCCTTCGGGGCTCAGCCAGGGGCCCTTCCCTCAGAGCCCTGTCCCTCGGGGCGCATCCATCCCAGCCTGCTGCCTCCCCGGAGAACTGCCTCCGCGCGCTGTGCCTGTTGGGGGCCAGCTTCTCCCGAGACAAGCGCGCCTGGAGACCACAGCGTCTGGGGCCCCTGGTCCTTGGTTCCAAGCCTGCGGCTGCGCGGGCTCCTGTGTGCGCTGGTCTGCAGGTTTATGTCGACTCCGTCTCTAAACAGCGGTGAGAGCGTGACCTCTCCGTCTCTGAACAGCGGTGACCTCTCTGTCTCTGAACAGCGGTGACCTCTCTGTCTCTAAACAGCGGTGAACTCTCCGTCTCTATAAACAGCGGTAAAAGCGTGACCTCTCCGTCTCTAAACAGCGGTGAGAGCGTGACCTCTCCGTCTCTAAACAGCGGTGAGAGCGTGACCTCTCCGTCTCTAAACAGCGGTGAAAGCGTGACCTCTCCGTCTCTAAACAGCGGTGAGAGCGTGACCTCTCCGTCTCTAAACAGCGGTGAAAGCGTGACCTCTCCGTCTCTAAACAGCGGTGAAAGCGTGAACTCTCCGTCTCTAAATAGCGGTAAAAGCGTGACCTCTCCGTCTCTAAACAGCGGTAAAAGCGTGACCTCTCCGTCTCTAAACAGCGGTAAAAGCGTGACCTCTCCGTCTCTAAACAGCGGTGAGAGCGTGAACTCTCCGTCTCTAAACAGCGGTGAACTCTCCGTCTCTAAACAGCGGTGAACTCTCCGTCTCTAAACAGCGGTGAGAGCGTGACCTCTCCGTCTCTAAACAGCGGTGAGAGCGTGACCTCTCCGTCTCTAAACAGCGGTGAAAGCGTCAACTCTCGGTCTGTAGCGGTAAAACCGCAACACCGGTGTGGAGCCACCGCTCCTGTTGTCAGGGACTCGCAGGGAGCCTTTGTCCCTCTGGGCACCCGCGTTGCTGCCAGGCGCGGAGTACTGCCCTGCGGGGACCACTGCTCCGTGTGCGCTGCCTGAGAGGCGCCCGGCTGCCTGGGCAAGGCCTGGGCCACCTTGGGGAGCTGCTACAGGGAGCACTCACTGACTGAGACAACCTTGACCTTGACCAGCCCTCCAGAGTCCGGGCAGCGTCCTGCTTGCTCTGCTGTTTCTTTCTTCCTGGGAATCCGATGAGTCCACTCGTTGACGTGCATTCAGTGACATGGTCTCCTGTCCTCTCCCTCCTCATCTCCCTCCCTCTCTCTCTGGACCTCTAGAAATTTCGGTCTGTGACTGGCAGGTGTGTTACAGTTAACTATGATTTGGAAGAAGGACTGGTTTCTCACACCCGAATTATTATCCCAGAGTGAAAACAGTGTTATCATCCAGTAAAATGCGGGCCGTGTGCATTGTTGTCTTTAAGTCACTGAGTTACCTTTCTCTGTTTCTCTTTTCCAGCCGTCAAAAATAATGATTAATTTAGAAGATAACGTGCAGTATGTGTCCATGAGAAGTAAGTTGATTCTTTTTTTCTTTTTTTAGTAAGTCGGTTATTAAATAGGCTTTAGGTTTTGAAGTTTGAACTGTGATTTAAGTGATGTGTTTTGAAATGTGTCTGAGTTGAGAGACTGAAATAAGATGTGTTATTTGTGCCCTGAGCTGTGGCCCTGGGCGTTCGCTGAGGCTGCGGGCCGGGCGCGGTGCGCGGCGCCACCTGTAGGCCCTGCCGCGCTTCCCCAGCGGCTGGGGGACAGGCCACGCCGAACCCGCGATGGCCAGGAAGCAGGAGCGGCTCTTCCTCTGGCTCCTGGGATGCCGTCTCTCCTGGCTCCTGGCTCCTGGCTCCTGGTTCCTGCCCCCTGCCCCGGGCAGTCAGGCAGTGACCGGGGAGGGGCTGCCGGTTGCCCCCGCTCCCATCCGGGAGCCGTTTATGTGAGTGCCCACTCCTCACCGCCCCTTCCCGCATGCTGTTCCCCTTGGCTGCTCAGTGCACAGTGACGCCAGCCCGGCCGTCTTCCTCAGCCCCCTCATCTTGCCATCTTGGTGTTCGGGTTTTACCTTGGGGGTGCTCTTCCTCCTGCCCACACCGCCAGCTTCGTGAGCTGCCTGGCGTTCATTACCTCTCCCAGACCTGGCCCCGTGGGAGCGCTCTGCATGCACGGTCCCCGCACCCCTTCAGAATCCTCGAGGTGTGGGTGTCGCTCATGGCACAGACAGTAAGTACACCGAGGCCCAGAGAGGTTAAGCAACTTGCTCAGTCGGGCTCGGCCCCACGTGGGCCTGTGACTTAAGCCACAGCCAGCCACCGGCCGCACTGCTGCCTGCAGGTCCGATTCTCCAAACTACGTGGGGTGCAGGCCCCGCTCCCAGCCCCAGCCTCTGCTGCCGTGGGGTTTTCTCAGACAGAAGTGGGACTGCGAGGCCACTCGCCTGGCCCCTCAGTGACGCTGTGTTACCTGCAGAGAAGGCCCGCCTCCCCATCTACTGGTTTTACTTGTTTGTGTGAGTTTATGGCCGCCTCGTCGCCCTAGAAGGAACAGGGCAGTAAGGATGGACGGAACGGCAAGGCCTGCGCCAGCACCTGGGCTCCCCCATCGCTGACCCACCGCCTGTGGCCTCTGGCACGCTGTGTCCCCAAACGCCGCTCTGTCCTCTGAGCGTGTCCCCGGCAGAGTGGGAGGGCGCCTTCCCGTCTTTCTGTTCTGCTCCCAGCACCCCCCTGTTCGGAGGCTTCCCGCTCCCCTCCAGCTACGGCTTTATTTCACCTGAAGTAACCAGGTACCTGCTAGCACTTTCTCAGCATCACCATCGAGTGCTTTACTAGCCAACGGTCTTTTCAGTCACCTCCCTTCAGCCACGATCAAGCGATATGTCTGCCCTTTATAAAATGGCTAACATGATAGGAAACTTGTCCTGAGCTTATAATACTAGAGGCCCAGTGCACGAAATTCGTGCATGGGGGTGGTGAGGGATGTCCCTTAGCCCAGCCTGCACCCTCTCCAATCTGGGACACCTTGAGGGCAGTCGGACATCTTTCTCACAATCCAGAACTGCTGGCTCCAAACTGCTCACCTGCCTGCCCCTGATTGCCCCTACCTGCTTCTGCCTGCCAGCCTGATCACCTCCTAACCACTACCCTGCCAGCCTAATTGATGTCTAACTGCTCCCCTGCCAGCCTGTTTGCCCACAACTTCCCTCCTCTGCCAGCCTGGTCACCCCTAACTGCCCTCCCCTGCAGGCTTGATCACCCCCACCTGCCTTCCTTGCAGGCCTGGTCCCTCCCAACTGCCCTCCCCTGCTGGCCTGATCGCCCACAACTGCCCTCCCTTGCAGGGCCTGGAACCTCCAACAGCCCTCCCCTGCTAGCCATCTTGTGGTGGCCAACTTATGTCCACATGGGGGCAGGATCTTTGACCACATGGGGGCAGCCCTCTTGTGTGTTGGAGTGATGGTCAATCTGCAAATTACTCTTTTATAAGATAGGATATCTTGTTAATAATCTAGTTTAATTAAATGCATGGTTTTGATTTTATTTCTTTTAGTTTGTTTTTTATTGACTTTAGAGAAAGAGGAAGGGAGAAGGGAAGATAGAGAAACATCAATGTGAGAGAGAAATGTTGATCAGTTGCCTCTTATATTCACTCTGAGGATTGAACCCACAACCTTTTAGTGATTGTACCCACAACCAGCCCGGGCTAAATGTATGCTTTTTACAGTTAGAATTTCTCATTTGTAATCTTCCAAGGTTTGTTGTAGAATTGTGACTTGCTTCTAGTTATACATTTAAAAATTTTTAATTTCTTTTTAAGCCTGTTTAATCTCAAGTATATTCTTCGAATAACTGCGTGATCTTTAAGCTGCATGGGGTGCTTCTGATTGAAGTGGTAGGAATATTTCTTTCTTTTTAAAAAAAATATTTTATTGATTTTCTACAGAGAGGAAGAGAGAGGGATAGAAAGTCAGAAACATCGATGAGGGAGAAACTTCCATCAGCTGCCTCCTGCACACCTCCTAGTGGGGATGTGCCGCAACCAAGGTACATGCCCTTGACCGGAATCGAACTTGGGACCTGCAGGCTGCCATTCTATCCACTGAGCCAAACCGGTTTCGGCAGGAATATTTCTTTGGAGGCACGCTGACTGGTGCGCTATGGAAGGAGAGAAACAGAGAATTCATACACTCCGCACTGGAACTGCGTGGTTTGTAAATTTATTTCCTCTGCACACCAGACCATAAGAGCTTTCTTTCAGGACCAGATTGGGAGAGATGGCGAGAGTTACAACACTCGGGGTGGAGGCCTCACACTCTGCCTCCAGCGGGCGAAACCCACAGCCTGCCTGGCAGGCTTATCGGCCCCTGCCGATTCCTGTAAAAACGCCCTTTGATGCAGCACTTTCACAGCTTGTAATGTATCTGAAAGAAAGACGCATCTAAAAGTTTAGCCACCGGGAGATATTGTGCAAAATCATCAAGTTGTAGACCATCTGAATTGCCAGTGTTGGGATTAGCACACGAGTGTCCCATGCAGTTAAATAGGATGCAGCCATAAAGAATTAACTGTCATGCAGTCATTAATAGAAAATACTTTTCAAGTTTTATTGGAAATAATTGGCATCGGCACTGCGTGAGTTTAAAGTGTGGAGCGTGATGGTTTGACTTACCTGCATGGAAATGATTGGGCAGTAGGGTTATTTCACATTCACCATTGCACATAGATGTAATTAAAAGAAATAAAGAAATGTCTCCCTGCGATGGGAACTCTCAGGTTCACTTTCTGACGGCGACTGATGTGAGTCCCACAGCAGGGGAGCCGGGTCCTCACGCTGCGCGTGGCCTCCGGGCAGAAGCACGTCCGTCCCCAGTCAGGAGGGCACGGGTTGAGTTGAAAGAGCATGCTGGCCCTGACCGGTGTGGCTCAGTGGACAGAGCGTCGGCCTGCAGCCTGAAGGGTCCCAGGTTTCATTCCAGTCAAGGGTACGAACCTTTGTTGTGGGCACATCCCCAGTAGGAGGTGTGCAGGAGGCAGCTGATGGATGTTTCTCTCTCATCGATGTTTCTAATTCTCTCTCTCTCTAAACAAATCAGTAAAATACATATTTTTTTTTAAAAAGCATACGGAAAACCAGTGTGTTCCTGTATGTGTTCTTAGAAACTATATGTATATATTGGCACACTAATGTAGGTAGGTATGAGGAAGGGCAGGTGTGTATAAAAAACTAAAAACATTAGGTGAGTAAGTGAGAGAATTAAAGAGATCCCCCCCCTTATCTGTTAATATAGGGCAGTGAATATTAATTTAAAAAGATAGGCATGCCACTTTTCCTCACAGTATAGCATAATTATCCTAATAGGAGTCTAATTTTTTAGCTCTTTCAAAAACTTCATCAGACAGGGTTCCGCCGTAGCATGCCAAGTCCCTGCCTTTGCTTTATAAAGAATTCCGTAACTTGAAGGCCAAATGAGAAAATTAACTTAACGATCATTTCTAATTTCATTTCTTAGAGTGGCGTGGATACAGATGCACGCCTCTGACAATCCAGTGTCCAGTGGGAACGGGTTGCATGCTTCCAGTACTCCTTTCTGTGTAAAGCAAGCATGTCAAACTCAGGGGCTAACGGGCCAAACAAGGCTTCAGTGTATGTGGGCCACGCAAAAAAAAGCTTTAATTTTCATAGAAACTTAGGTTCATTTGACAGAGACATGCTGAATGCAAAGGGCTGAAATAAATGAGTCATCGTTAACATAAAATAATAGAACATTTGAATAAAAATATTTTTATTGATCATTAACTTACCAGATACTGTATATCTGCACAAATTAATAAGCGTCACGCAAATAAACCTGTTTTTGTTTTCTCCAAAAGCAAAATATTTCTTGTTGCGCACACCAAACAAGTCAGTCCAAGACGAATGTGGCCGTCGGCTGCTAGAATGTTCCCTGCTGGTGTTCGTGGAGAGAAACGTGCGCCTGCGCGTAAGGCGTGTACGGGAAGCATACAGCACAGTTACAGTCTAGTAGAAAACACCCTTTTCCAGTTTTATGGGAAATAATTTGCATTATTGTGAAAACGAAGATAAGAAATTTTTATTAAAACGTTTCTTACGTGCCGTCATATTGGCTGGGCCGAGAGTTTGACATGCTCGGTCCAGAGCCTTTTGTTACCGGGATAGGCTAATTTTTATCCAGTCTGAAAAATCTGTTTCATAAATCCTTCATAAAAATGAGCTCTGATATGGTCAGTGTATAGAATTTCTGCAGTTGTCTGTGCTTACTAATCAAGAGGAAGTACATTATTTTAATGAGCTGAGAAAGAAATGATACTTAAAATGTTACAAATGGGTTTGTTTTGTTTCCCAGAAACTCTAAAAGTGAAGACACCCCGGTTTGATGTATCACTGGTTTATTTAACTCGGAAATTTATGGATCTTGTCAGAAACGCCCCCGGGGGGATTCTTGACTTAAACAAGGTGGCAACCAAACTGGGCGTACGGAAGCGAAGAGTGTATGACATCACCAATGTCTTAGATGGGATCGACCTGGTTGAAAAAAAATCTAAGAACCACATTCGATGGATGTGAGTTGGCTTCACACTTCTCATGGCTTCTTTCCTCCTCGTTAGGTGGCAGTGCCATGCTTAAAACAAACTGGATCTGAACGTGTTTCATGAAAGAAAACTTGACTTCCATTAGGAAAGGCATTCTATAAAATCTTTTCACGTTGTCCCACAAAATAGGTAGCTATTTTTTCCTACTTAAGAGTCATAGACAATAGGATATTGTGGATAAGTTAAATGGAATATGATGGGTTTTAAGATACTTTTCAAAGTATTTCTTCCATTCCTATCGATGACTCATACCAGGGGGAACCAGGTGAGTTTGTTCTTGCATATAGTGTAGTAGACACCCAGAGCCCAGGGCTGTGATCGCTGCTCTGGGGAGGAGGGTCAGCCTCCCCCTCTTTCCCGCCTTCCCCCCCTTCGAGGATGGTGCGGACAGGCGATGGATGGGTCCACTTAGAAACTCCTGGCCCGCCATGGAAAAGGGTGGGCGTCATGTCGAAAAGGCAGTTGCTAAAGACCACTTGTGATGAGAAAGGAGCACATGAAAGACCTTACAATATACGTGTAGGGAGACTTGGGGTTATGTTGGGGGGTGGAGGGTACACAGGCACTAAGAAGAAAGCTGTGAGGGGGTAGTTCCAAGCATACAGCAGGAAACAGTCCCAGCATGTAACAGAGACCTTTCAGGCAGAGGAAGCTACCAACAAAGATGGTGAAATGGCTAAGGAGTCAAAGGTTATCAGAGGAAAGGGGTTATAAAGGAGGTGGGTTTTCCCCCAATAGTACGGAAATGCAGAGGGAATCCTAATTTGACCGTGTTTGCTGAAGAACATTAAACAGCACGGGGGGTAATACCGTTTGTTCTGAATCGCTGGGAATCAGGGTGAAAACTAGCCAGGAGAAGTGGTGGGGGCAGGCTCTGTCTTTGTGTCCATTAGGCATGAAGAAGAGCAGCTGTTGCTCAGGCCATATATTGGGTTAGACAATAAAGAAAATAAGTTGTTTGTTTTTTTTAATATATTGTGTGTTTTTTACAGAGAGGAAGGGAGAGGGAGAGGAATAGAGAGTTAGAAATATGGATCAGCTGCCTCCTGCACACCCCCTACTGGGGATGTGCCCACAACCAAGGTACATGCCCTTGACCGGAATCGAACCTGGGACCCTTCAGTCCGCAGGCCGACGCTCCATCCACTGAGCCAAACTGGTTAGGGCAGAAAACAAGTTTTTTAAGAACAGTGAATGTAATCGTGTTCAGGTAGAAGTAGGTATCATATGCACAGGAGGGACGCACACAGCTGGAAAAAAGCAGGGAACTGTCCTGTAGCCAGCGCTTGTCTTTCACACGTGAACTGGGACTAAAAGGTCACAGCTGGACAAAAGCCAGCTGTGTGAACTAGAGCTGAGCGGGCGCGGGGCTCTGCTGACTCCTAGTTCAGAGTCATTTCAGTAAGTTGCCCGCTTCCTCATTGAGCTTTCCGTGGGGTTGCGATGTGTGTGTAAGTCCCTGCGAAAGGGACCAGGAATGGGGACAACCCAGTTCACGTGGCGGGAGAGTAACGCTGATCCAGAACCGGGGGGGCGTAGGTGAAGTCAGAGAGAGTGTCCCATGGGGGGGCGGACGTGAGGTCAGAGAGTGTGTCCCATGGTGGGGAAGAGGCGAGGTCAGAGTGTGTGTCCCATGGCGGGGAAGAGGTGAGGTCAAAGTGTGTCCCATGGGGGACAGAGGTGAGGTCAGAGAGTGTGTCCCATGGTGGGGAAGAGGCGAGGTCAGAGAGTGTGTCCCATGGCGGGGAAAAGGTGAGGTCAGAGTGTGTCCCATGGGGGACAGAGGTGAGGTCAGAGAGTGTGTCCCATGTGGGACAGAGGTGAGGTCAGAGAGTGTGTCCCATGGGGAGTGGAGGTGAGGTCAGAGAGTGTGTCCCATGGCGGGTGGAGGTGAGGTCAGACAGTGTGTCCCATGGGGGACAGAGGTGAGGTCAGAGAGTGTGTCCCATGGGGAGTGGAGGTGAGGTCAGAGAGTGTGTCCCATGGCGGGTGGAGGTGAGGTCAGACAGTGTGTCCCATGGGGGACAGAGGTGAGGTCAGAGAGTGTGTCCCATGGGGAGTGGAGGTGAGGTCAGAGAGTGTGTCCCATGGCGGGTGGAGGTGAGGTCAGACAGTGTGTCCCATGGGGGACAGAGGTGAGGTCAGAGAGTGTGTCCCATGGGGAGTGGAGGTGAGGTCAGAGAGTGTGTCCCATGGCGGGTGGAGGTGAGGTCCGACAGTGTGTCCCATGGGGGACAGAGGTGAGGTCAGACAGTGTGTCCCATGGGGGACAGAGGTGAGGTCAGAGTGTGTGTCCCATGGCGGGTGGAGGTGAGGTCAGACAGTGTGTCCCATGGGGGACAGAGGTGAGGTCAGAGAGTGTGTCCCATGGCGGGTGGAGGTGAGGTCAGACAGTGTGTCCCATGGGGGACAGAGGTGAGGTCAGAGAGTGTGTCCCATGGGGGACAGAGGTGAGGTCAGAGAGTGTGTCCCATGGGGGACAGAGGTGAGGTCAGACAGTGTGTCCCATGGGGGACAGAGGTGAGGTGAGAGAGTGTGTCCCATGGGGGACAGAGGTGAGGTCAGACAGTGTGTCCCATGGGGGACAGAGGTGAGGTCAGAGAGTGTGTCCCATGGGGGACAGAGGTGAGGTCAGAGAGTGTGTCCCATGGGGGGGTGGAGGTGAGGTCAGAGTGTATCCCATGGGGAAGCGCTGATGGGACATTGGGGAGGGCAGTCAGCAGGCTGCGGCCTCCTGCCGTCTCCTGCGAGTGGCTGATGGTGTCTTGTCCGGCTTCTCAAGAGGAACCGACCTCAACAACTTCGGAGCGGTGCCCCAGCAGAAGAAGCTGCGGGAGGAGCTGTCGGACCTGTCGGCCATGGAGGACGCCCTGGACGAGCTGATCAAGGATTGTGCTCAGCAGCTGCTCGAGCTGACAGATGACAAGGACAACGAGCGATATCCTTTAGCTGCGTGCCTCTGGAGCCGTCAGCGTGGGGGGAGGGGGCTTCTGTAGAGTCAAGAAACAGAATTGGGTTTTTAGAAGTTAAGGGAGTGAAGGTTGAGTCGTGGAGCCTAACAACACCCAGCCTGTGGCTGCCTTGTGGCGACGGTTCGGTGAATGCCGCGTCCTGGCCCGAGCCGGGCCGTGAGATGCCAGCTGGGCATTGATTTAAATTAAACTGGTGGGCTTGGTCCTTTTCGGGGCCGGCTACGGTAATAAAGGTAAAAGACTTGTCGGCTTTTTGGTGAAAGGCCTGTTTCTGCTAATGGGACGAGCGGCCATTGGAATGGCCCGGGCCGCGCTCCCAGGCCGAGGTCTGAGTGTCTGTCGGCGTTCTCAGGCTCGCGTCTGGACCGGGGAGCCTGTCTGCGGCCGACCGGGTCTCCAGCTCTGCTGCTGGGCGCCCTGGTGGCCCCTTGGGGAGCCGTTCCCGACCGGATGTTCTGGCTTCCGGTGTATGTAAACCACCGCAGGCTAGGCCAGGGGTCGGCAAACTCATAGTCAACAGAGCCAATACCAACAGCACAACGATTGAAATTTCTTTTCAGAGCCAAGTTTTTAAACAGATTCTTCTAACGCCACTTCTTCCAAATAGACTTGCCCAGGCCGTGGTGTTTTGTGGAAGAGCCACACGTAAGCGGCCAAAGAGCCGCAGTTTGCCCACCACTGGTCTGGGCCGCTGTTCGGTAGCTAGTAGAAGGAGAGTGATTGCTGACGTGCCTACACTCGGGAGGCCTGTGGAGTGTGAGAGAACGCTGGAATGGCCCAGTGAAACGTACAGTTGTTAAAATCTTACTCGGCACAGTAACCAGGTACGAAAACTCAGGCAGTTGGACAAGAAATCCCATAAGTAGGTGCTAATCCTGAAAAACTGTATTCTCTGAGTTGATTCTACTTTTTTTAAGAAATAGGTTTTTGATTTCAGAGGAAGGGAAGGCGGGGGAGAGAGAAACAGCAGAGATGAGAGAATGCTTGCTCAGCTGCCCCTGCACGCGCCAGGCCTGTGCCCTGCCCTGAACCGTGCCCTCCCGTCCACACCGGCCACGCTGTTCCTGCCGGACAGGGTTTTCCACCCTGGTTTTAGGGGCTCCTCATCCCCTGAACTCTGAACACTTTCCCCAGAGGGTCTCAGTGAGTTCTGGCAGGGAATGGGGAATGGGTTTGGGTGGGTGGACTTGATACCTTTGAGTTGGTTTGTCTTTATTAGTGTTTTTCTCCAGAAGTCACCGTAATCACGGCAGTACAGTTTGAAGGACTCAAACTGAGCTGTGAATGTAAAACGCTGGTCGGGAAATAGGGGTGGTGTCCGAAAGTGTTTTTACCGGCGGCCCCCTTAGTTGTCGGTGACGTTCTGGCGTTGCCGTCACCAGAGCTAAGCCAGCGCCTGCCAAGCCGGCCCGCAGGCCCTTGACTGCTCTCACGCTGGCGTACGTGACGTACCAGGACATCCACAGCATCCGCGCCTTCCACGAGCAGATCGTGATCGCCGTGAAAGCGCCGGCCGAGACCAGGCTGGACGTCCCGGCCCCCAGAGAGGTGGGTGGCCTGCGTCTGTGAGGGGACCGCACACCGGGGCGGGGGGGGGGGGGGGGGGGGGGGGGCGGCGCCGGCACCTGCTGGGCCCTTCCTGGCAACCACACACACTGGCCCTGCTCCAGGCCCTGCTCACAAGTTCACTTACGGCGCACGGCGCGCCCAGCCGGGAGCCTGCGGCTGGAGAGGCGGCCGGAGGAGGACGCCAGTCTGTCTGCGGAGTCTTAGCCGCTGGGCTCGGACCCCTTAGCGAGTCACCGGGACTGGCTGAGGCTTGACGTCCCAGAGGAACTCTGGTGTCAGCCAAGGCTCTGGGGATTGGTAACGAGCCCACCTCAGAAGACGGTGAGGAACTAGACCATTACGTTACGCAGGGACATGTGTATTGAACGGTGATTGTCACCGGTAAGGACGGAGTCAGAACCAAGGGGTGTGGCCATTCCTGGGACAGACCGTCGGCTCTGACAGGCTGGGAGACCTTGCCTCTCTGTAGGGAGGAGGACTCCACACCCACCTTCCTGGTCCCCAGCGGGCACCGTCCACGTGGGTGCAGATGTCTCCAGCTACCTGTGGGCCCAGGAGCTGTGGGAAGGGCGGCACGTGATCCTGGGCTGATGCGCTGTCTCTGCCTGGGCTGTGCTCCCAGCTCCCCCGGGCCGTGCTCCCGGACCCCCCGGGCCGTGCTCCCAGACCCCCCCGGGCTGTGCTCCCGGACCCCCTGGACCGTGCTCCCGGACCCCCCCGGGCCGTGCTCCCGGACCCCCCCGGGCTGTGCTCCCGGACCCCCTGGACCGTGCTCCCGGACCCCCCCGGGCCGTGCTCCCGGACCCCCCGGACCGTGCTCCCGGACCCCCCGGGCTGTGCTCCCGGACCCCCCGGACCGTGCTCCCGGACCCCCCCGGGCCGTGCTCCCAGACCCCCCGGATCCCCCAGCCATGCTCCCGGACCCCCCGGGCTGTGCTCCCGGATCCCCTGGACCCCCCAGCCATGCTCCCGGACCCCCCGGGCCGTGCTCCCGGAGCCCTGGGCTGGCGATTCCCTAAGAAAAGCGTGACTCTCTTGTGGAAGCTCCAACTTCCTGACAGCTCCTGGGTTCCGTGGCTTAAATGGCACGAGGTGTGTTTAGTCTGGATCTCGGCTTCTCTTTCACATGGACAGCGTGTCGGCTCTCCAGCGGTCTGCAGCTCGCAACACCCTGGCCACTGAGACCCCGGGGTCCTCGGTGTGCCTGTCTCCAGGACACAGGGCGGCTCACGCGCACATGCGGGGGGGGGGGGGGGGCAGCCCTCAGAGAGAGGTGGCTCTGGAGCCGGTTCTGTGACCAGGGGGCCGCTTCGGCGGGCCTGGCCGGGGCTGTGCTGCCGGCGCCCGGTCGCGGTTCTCTCGAGCAGGAGGCGCGTCCTCGGGCTCGCCTGTCTGGAAGCGCCCGACACGGGCACGCCTTCCGGAAGGCGGAGGCGCCGAGGGCCGGGCGCCGACGCGTGTGTCTTTGCCAGGACTCCATCACGGTGCACATCCGGAGCACCCAGGGGCCCATCGACGTGTACCTGTGCGAGGTGGAGCCGCGGCCCGGCAGGCAGGGCGCCGAGGCTGCGGGGCCCTCGGCCGCCAAGAGGAGCAGGCGCTCGAAGCCCGACCGAGGTGAGCGCCGGTCCTGGGGGAGAAATGGACGGTTCTGGTGATTTTTTAATGTATTTTATTGATCTTTCACAGAGAGGAAGGGAGAGGGATAGAGAGTCAGAAACACCGATGAGAGAGAGACATCCATCAGCTGCCTCCTGCACACCCCCCACTGGGGATGTGCCCACAGCCAAGGTCCATGCCCTTGGCCGTATCGAACCCGGGACTCTTCAGTCCGCAGGCCGACGCTCTGTCCACTGAGCCAGACCAGCCAGGGCAGTTGTGGTGATTTTTAAATTGTATGATACTTTTGAAGAAATAGTTTCTGGAACAGTGTTGAGGATACAGATAAGTGGAAGCATATACCGTGTTCATGGATAAGAAGAATTAGCATCATTAAAATGCCAGTACTACCCAAAGAATCTATAGATCCAATCCAATCTGTAGATCCAGCTCCTGTCAAAGCGCCAATGGTGCACTACTCCGAACCAGAGCGAATAATCCAGAAAGTCACATGAGCCCCAAAGACCCGAAAGGTGCGGCGATCTTGAGAAAGAACAGAGCTGGAGGAACCGCACTCCTTGGCATCAGGTAGTGTGACATCAAGCCACCGTGATCGCACGGCTGGGACTGGCATAGAGGCACGTCAGTCAGCGGACAGGACGGAGCCCGAAGTAAAATCACACCTTCATGGGCATTAACACTTGACGAGGGTGCCCTAGCCAGGCTGGCTCAGTGGGTAGAGCATCGGCCTGTGGACTGAAGGGTCCCGGGTTCCATTCCTGTCAAGAGCGTATTCCTTGGTTATGGGCTCCATCCCCAGTAGGGGGTGTGCAGGAGGCAGGCAATCAGTGATTCTCTCATCGATGTTTTTATCTCTCTGTCGCTCTTCCTTCCTCTCTGAAATCAATTTTAAAAAATACATTTTTTTAAAAATTTTTCACAACGGGGCAAGAACTCTTACACAATGAGGGAAAGCTAGTCTTCAATACATGGTGTTGGGAAAAGGTTAGACTCAACCATAAAAATCTTACAAGAAAACAGTGAAATCTCGGGCATTTCACATTGCGCTATTTTTTCTGAACTGTCTTCTTGGGGAAGGATAACTAAAAAATAAACAAATGGGACTCCGTCAAACTGAAAGGTTTTGCACAGACATATGAACGCAGCCCACCGCCTGCGAGAACGTCATCGAACAGCCTGATAGTTAATTCCATGCGGGTTTGATGAGACGGAAAACTTGGGGTGGCGGCTGTCCCGAGGGGCACGGCTGGGGGCGGTCTGGCTGGAGGGGGCTGCCCGGCCTCAGGTGCTCCCAGTCCGTGTGCCTCTCCCAGCGTGTGCCTCTCCCAGCGTGTGCCTCTCCTGGGGTGTGCCTCTCCCAGTTCGTGTGCCTCTCCCGGCGTGTGCCTCTCCCGGCGTGTGCCTCTCCTGGGGTGTGCCTCTCCCAGTTCGTGTGCCTCTCCCGGCGTGTGCCTCTCCCGGCGTGTGCCTCTCCCGGCGTGTTCCTCTCCCAGTCCGTGTGCCTCTCCCGGCGTGTGCCTCTCCCGGCGTGTGCCTCTCCCGGCGTGTTCCTCTCCCAGTCCGTGTGCCTCTCCCGGCGTGTGCCTCTCCCAGCGTGTGCCTCTCCCGGTCCGTGTGCCTCTCCCAGTCCGTGTGCCTCTCCCGGCGTGTGCCTCTCCCGGCGTGTGCCTCTCCCGGCGTGTGCCTCTCCCAGTCCGTGTGCCTCTCCCAGCGTGTGCCTCTCCCAGTCCGTGTGCCTCTCCCGGCGTGTGCCTCTCCCGGCGTGTGCCTCTCCCGGCGTGTGCCTCTCCCGGCGTGTGCCTCTCCCAGTCTGTGTGCCTCTCCCGGCGTGTGCCTCTCCCAGTCCGTGTGCCTCTCCCAGTCTGTGTGCCTCTCCCGGCGTGTGCCTCTCCCGGCGTGTGCCTCTCCCGGCGTGTGCCTCTCCCGGCGTGTGCCTCTCCCGGCGTGTGCCTCTCCCAGTCCGTGTGCCTCTCCCGGCGTGTGCCTCTCCCGGCGTGTGCCTCTCCCGGCGTGTGCCTCTCCCAGTCCGTGTGCCTCTCCCAGTCTGTGTGCCTCTCCCGGCGTGTGCCTCTCCCAGCGTGTGCCTCTCCCGGCGTGTGCCTCTCCCAGTCCGTGTGCCTCTCCCAGTCTGTGTGCCTCTCCCGGCGTGTGCCTCTCCCGGCGTGTGCCTCTCCCGGCGTGTGCCTCTCCCGGCGTGTTCCTCTCCCGGCGTGTGCCTCTCCCGGCGTGTGCCTCTCCCGGCGTGTGCCTCTCCCAGTCCGTGTGCCTCTCCCAGTCCGTGTGCCTCTCCCGGCGTGTGCCTCTCCCAGTCCGTGTGCCTCTCCCGGCGTGTGCCTCTCCCGGCGTGTGCCTCTCCCAGTCCGTGTGCCTCTCCCAGTCCGTGTGCCTCTCCCGGCGTGTGCCTCTCCCAGTCCGTGTGCCTCTCCCGGCGTGTGCCTCTCCCGGCGTGTGCCTCTCCCGGCGTGTGCCTCTCCCGGCGTGTGCCTCTCCCGGCGTGTGCCTCTCCCGGCGTGTGCCTCTCCCGGCGTGTGCCTCTCCCAGTCCGTGTGCCTCTCCCAGTCCGTGTGCCTCTCCCAGTCCGTGTGCCTCTCCCGGCGTGTGCCTCTCCCGGCGTGTGCCTCTCCCGGCGTGTGCCTCTCCCGGCGTGTGCCTCTCCCAGTCCGTGTGCCTCTCCCAGCGTGTGCCTCTCCCGGCGTGTGCCTCTCCCAGTCCGTGTGCCTCTCCCAGCGTGTGCCTCTCCCGGCGTGTGCCTCTCCCGGCGTGTGCCTCTCCCAGTCCGTGTGCCTCTCCCAGTCCGTGTGCCTCTCCCGGCGTGTGCCTCTCCCGGCGTGTGCCTCTCCCGGCGTGTGCCTCTCCCAGTCCGTGTGCCTCTCCCAGCGTGTGCCTCTCCCGGCGTGTGCCTCTCCCGGCGTGTGCCTCTCCCGGCGTGTGCCTCTCCCGGCGTGTGCCTCTCCCAGTCCGTGTGCCTCTCCCAGTCCGTGTGCCTCTCCCGGCGTGTGCCTCTCCCGGCGTGTGCCTCTCCCAGTCCGTGTGCCTCTCCCAGTCCGTGTGCCTCTCCCGGCGTGTGCCTCTCCCGGCGTGTGCCTCTCCCGGCGTGTGCCTCTCCCAGTCCGTGTGCCTCTCCCAGTCCGTGTGCCTCTCCCAGTCCGTGTGCCTCTCCCGGCGTGTGCCTCTCCCAGTCCGTGTGCCTCTCCCGGCGTGTGCCTCTCCCAGTCCGTGTGCCTCTCCCGGCGTGTGCCTCTCCCGGCGTGTGCCTCTCCCAGTCCGTGTGCCTCTCCCAGTCCGTGTGCCTCTCCCGGCGTGTGCCTCTCCCGGCGTGTGCCTCTCCCAGTCCGTGTGCCTCTCCCGGCGTGTGCCTCTCCCAGTCCGTGTGCCTCTCCCGGCGTGTGCCTCTCCCGGCGTGTGCCTCTCCCAGTCCGTGTGCCTCTCCCGGCGTGTGCCTCTCCCGGCGTGTGCCTCTCCCAGCGTGTGCCTCTCCCAGTCCGTGTGCCTCTCCCAGTCCGTGTGCCTCTCCCGGCGTGTGCCTCTCCCAGTCCGTGTGCCTCTCCCGGCGTGTGCCTCTCCCGGCGTGTGCCTCTCCCAGTCCGTGTGCCTCTCCCAGTCCGTGTGCCTCTCCCGGCGTGTGCCTCTCCCGGCGTGTGCCTCTCCCAGTCCGTGTGCCTCTCCCGGCGTGTGCCTCTCCCGGCGTGTGCCTCTCCCAGCGTGTGCCTCTCCCAGTCCGTGTGCCTCTCCCAGTCCGTGTGCCTCTCCCGGCGTGTGCCTCTCCCGGCATGTGCCTCTCCCGGGGTGTGCCTCTCCCGGCGTGTGCCTCTCCCGGCGTGTGCCTCTCCCAGTCCGTGTGCCTCTCCCAGTCCGTGTGCCTCTCCCGGCGTGTTCCTCTCCCAGTTCGTGTTCCTCTCCCGGCGTGTGCCTCTCCCAGTTCGTGTGCCTCTCCCGGCGTGTTCCTCTCCCAGTCCGTGTTCCTCTCCCGGCGTGTGCCTCTCCCGGCGTGTGCCTCTCCCAGTCCGTGTTCCTCTCCCGGGGTGTGCCTCTCCCGGCGTGTTCCTCTCCCAGTCCGTGTTCCTCTCCCGGCGTGTTCCTCTCCCAGTCCGTGTTCCTCTCCCGGCGTGTTCCTCTCCCAGTCCGTGTTCCTCTCCCGGGGTGTGCCTCTCCCGGCGTGTGCCTCTCCCAGTCCGTGTTCCTCTCCCGGGGTGTGCCTCTCCCGGCGTGTGCCTCTCCCAGTCCGTGTTCCTCTCCCGGCGTGTGCCTCTCCCGGCGTGTTCCTCTCCCAGTCCGTGTTCCTCTCCCGGGGTGTGCCTCTCCCGGCGTGTGCCTCTCCCGGCGTGTGCCTCTCCCAGTCCGTGTGCCTCTCCCAGTCCGTGTGCCTCTCCCGGCGTGTTCCTCTCCCAGTCCGTGTTCCTCTCCCGGCGTGTGCCTCTCCCAGTTCATGTGCCTCTCCCGGCGTGTGCCTCTCCCAGTCCGTGTGCCTCTCCCAGTCCGTGTGCCTCTCCCGGCGTGTTCCTCTCCCAGTCCGTGTTCCTCTCCCGGCGTGTGCCTCTCCCAGTTCGTGTGCCTCTCCCGGCGTGTTCCTCTCCCAGTCCGTGTTCCTCTCCCGGCGTGTGCCTCTCCCGGCGTGTGCCCCTCCCAGCATGTTCTGGGACCGGGACCTGGGACGGCAGCCTCAGCCCCTCCACGTGGCGCCTGACCAGGGTCCGCCCGTCTCTTCTGCAGGCGGACTGTGTGCCTGTTCCCTGGTGCTTTTAAACCCTCGTGAGGAGAACTTCTGTGTTGGTTGTTTTTCAGAAGAAAATCCCCCACCGCAGAGCGAAGGGAGTGACTGACGGGAGTGGAGCGCCGTGGGGTGAGGCTCCGGAGCGCCGCTGGATGCCGACGCCCCGAGTTGGGTCCTCTGGGGCCAGTCGCCGTGACGTCCCCCTGGGGCAGCACCAGGCCAGTGTCGCTGAGGGCCCACTCCTTAGGCCCCGGAGGCCTGTGGCTTCCATGGCCAGAGACAGCTCTTCCTCCCCGACTGCCTTCGGCCAGTGACCCCGCTGTCCTGCCTCCTGAAGGCCTCCCTCCCAGAGCGTCACCCCGAGACGGTGCGTCCTGCGGGACTGCCCTCCCTCCGAGGACCGTCGCCGCCGTCGCGAGCAGTTGCCTTGCACGAGGGCGCGTCCGCGTCAGCTGCTGGGCAGTGGGTGGGCGCACACGCATCTCACGGTGCCGCCCTGTACACACCTGTGTCCTGCTTAGGTTGCTTAGTGTGTCTCGGAGCCTCTGCCAGCGCACAGCCAAAATCACGTGTGGGAACGAGCCGGCGCTCCCGTCGGTGTGTCTGTAACCTATCAGAACCCTCCGAGCGCAAAGATCCTGGGTTTCGTTAGCGTTTCAGTGCGATCCCCGCGGTGGCAGGGTTCGGGCTGCCCACGGTGCCTGTGTCTGAGCAGGCCGGCGGCGCCCCCCCACCTTCGGGGGCAGCTGCCAGCGGCCGGTAGTGGCTCACCGGGTGCGAGACGGGACTCCGATGACGCCGGCCGCTGGCAGCTGTTCGCGCTGTGGGCCAGCGGGTTGTGATGTGTCTGTGCAGCCTTGCTCCTCGCTCCGGGGGGCATTGAGGCCTTCGTTGTCCCCTACCCCCCCCCCCCGCCCCGCCCCGGGCCCTTCTCCAAGTACCTGGCTGTCTACCTCATGGTGAACCCCGCACCGCCCTGTGCCTCCGCTCACCCAGTTCCCGCGAGACCGTGAGCTCCCGGGGGCAGCGTGTCCGTTCTCCGCCAGCGCCTGGCACGGTGCCCGGCGTGGCCGTGCTCAGCAGCTGAACCAGCCGCGAGGGAGGGAGTGGTGGCGAGCCTGGACTGCACACCCGGGTCTTGTCTGCCACCCGGGATCTTGGGAGCACCGTTCAGATTCACATTTTAAACGTCTCTTGCTTCCAAAGAAACATTTGAAGCAACTTGAAATTCAGATCATGTATAAAAAGGGTTAAAGTAGGAATCAGAATATTGAGAAATGGTGCTGACTGCTTAGGATGCACGCGCCTCTGCACTCCAGTGGCTTCTCTTTGCCCCCGTGCACCTGCCCCCCCACCCCACCCCGAACTGACGGCTGTGGGTCTCGGTGTGACGGCCAGAACCCTGAGCGGGGTCAGCACCAGCTGGTGGCCGCCGAGCTAGCGGGTGGAACAGGAGAGAGGCCCCGAGCATCTGTGTTGAAGGGGGGTCGGAAGGAAGGCCTTTCCCGAGAAGGAGTGGGGGGCGGGGGGTAAGGAAGGCAGTCTCCCCAAAGCCAGCAAAGGAAGCCAAAGGTGAGGGTGTTTCTGAGCAGCGGCCCTGTACTCCTCGAAATGTGACGCGTGTTCAGCTTTACAGGTTGGTCCGAGGGTAAACGATCATGTGAACAGAGTTCTCTGCCCACAGACGTGTGACATAAAGGAATGTCCTCCCCCTTCCTCCCCGTGTCCAGTGTGTCTTCTTCAGCGGCTTCCGCAGCCCCTAGAGCGCCCAGCCCGGGCCCGCACGCTGCCCGCCTGCGGTCTCCACTGTCCCTTCCGTCCTCCACCCTGCGGAGGCCTGGGTGTTCCCGTGCCCCCTGCAGGCCCCGCTTTCCCATCTCACTGCTCCCCTGCAGGCCTCTCTCTCCCATCTCACTGCTCCCCTGCAGGCCTCTCTCCCATCTCACTGCTCCCCTGCAGGCCTCTCTCTCCCATCTCACTGCTCCCCTGCAGACCTCTCTCTCTCCCATCTCACTGCTCCCCTGCAGGCCTCTCTCCCATCTCACTACTCCCCTGCAGGCCCCGCTCTCCCATCTCACTGCTCCCCTGCAGGCCCCACTTTCCCATCTCACTGCTCCCCTGCAGGCCCCGCATTCCCATCTCACTACTCCCCTGCAGGCCTCGCTTTCCCATCTCACTGCCCTCCCTCCACTCACCCTGCCTTGGTCCGGTGGCCGAAACCCACTGCACTTCCCGTCCCTGCCTCTGCCTGGACTACCCCCTCTTCCCTTCTTTCAAAGCTACATTCGCAGCGACACCCGCCCTCCACTCCACCCCCTCGGGCCTGCAGCCCCCCTCCCCCACAGGGCGCTGGGTAGCCACCACCCTCCAGTCGGGTTTTCCCCACCGCTATTTCCTGCTCTTGGTGGGGGGGCCCAACACCCGCCCCCCCACGACACCCCCACCCCCCCCGGCTCATGTCCCCACATCTCTGTAGTGTTGGGCACGTTTTTGCTGGGGAGAAAAGTGACCTGGCTTCAACCCCTTCCCAAGGATTTTAAAACGAAGCCTGGCTTCTCACACACAGACCAGCAAACTGGGTTGGCCCGGAAAGGAAAGAGGCCTGCTCTGAGCTCCAGCGAGCGTGCCCAGCGCTGACCAGCCTGCCTGCCCGTGGGGCACCGCCACCTAGTGGAGAACGAAGCTCCTCAGCTCTTCACCTGCTTTCAGTGAAGCCGGCGCTAGGCAACAGCATTTAAAAAAATCCCAGATCCCGTTTTGTTGGCACAGCGGATCGATAGTGATGTTTGCGCATTAAGATGGAAATGGAACGGCGGGAAGACATAGGACATGCCTAGGCCGAGTTTCTGCTCTTGCCATAATCTGGTCTTCAGTCACCTTCATTGTCTGGACACCCTCACACATCACCCCGGCCCGTGGCATTGGCACCCCGGGGGCAGGAGGCGGCCAATACCATCGCTGTCCTGGTGAGGTGTGTGCCAAGGGGTAGACAAACCCGGCCTTTTTTTTTTTTTTTTTTTTACCTTCACCCAAGGATAAGCTTGTTTTTTCAATTGGTTTTAGAGGGGGAGGGAGAGAGAAACATCAGGGTGGGAGAGAAACGGTTGGTTGCCTCCTGTCTGCGCTCCAATCAGGGACCGAACCCTAAGCGGGGGACGAGCCCCGACCTGAGCACACCTGTGACCCTTCAGGGCGCGGACGATGCGCAGCCAGCTGAGCCGCCTGCCCGGGGCAACAGCCGCTCTGGGTCCCGAGTCCGCACCTGCCGGGGCCAGGAGGGAGCCCCGGGACGCTGGCTTGCGTGCACAGTGGTCAAGAGCACCGGCCTGCTGACCAAAGGGTCCTGGGTTTGATTCCCAGTGAAGGGCATGTACCTGGGTTGCAGGTTCGATCCCTCGGGCCTGAATTGGGGCACAGGCAGGAGGCAACCCATCCCTGTGTCTCCCGCATCGATGTTTCTCCCTCACCCCCTCCTTTCCACTCTCTCTAAAAACCAGTGGGAAAATGCCCCTGGGGGAGGATTAAAAAATGTGTTTGTGCTAGAAGAGAAATAACTTATTCAGACTTAAAGGGAACGTTGGAATGTCGCTCAGTTAAAACCCTTCCAGCCGGTGGTGACTTACTCAGTCGCATAATCTGGTGACACCGGCTTGCTATTTATAACGAGGCAGGCGCCCCGCTGCCGAGCCCGCTGAGCGCACGGAAGGAGCTGGACGTCCCGTCCCGTCCAGTCCTTTGTGAAATTCCCTCGGACCCTCTCCCGCAAACGGCGGCAGGAAATGGCATCACCAGCCCGCGTGGGTGTCTGTAGACAGACCCTCGTCTTGTGTTTAACTTTGAAAATACGCTTACCGTCCTTGTCAAGATCGGCCATTTCCCTCAGTGGCACTGCTGGGTTTCATTTGGTGCGAAAGGACGATCGGGGGGAGGTAGCCGTGGGTCATGCAGGGGCCGTGACTAGCTCATGCAGGGGCCTATGACTCCTCCGGCATTGATTAGTTACAGTCATTATCTGCTGCTCTCACTGAGCCCTCTCAGGCCCGTCACTGGAGTGAGGGATATAAATAGCTGAGTTTCCACATTATCTGGTCAGGTCGGTATCCTGATGCTCCCTTGGGAAACGAGAAAGCTGAGGCTTGAGAGGGCAAGTGGCTCGCCGGCCTAGGGCCACACAGCCAGTCCACAGAGCCAGGATTTGGGCCCAAGAGAGTGACTTACAGTCTCAGGTAACCTTTAAACACGGGTCACGCCCGGCCAGCACAGCTCTGTGGTTGAGCATCAACCTATGCACCAGGTCACAGTTCAGTTCACAATCAGGGCACATGCCCAGGTTGTGGACGTGATCCCCAGTTAGGGGACGTGCAGGAGGCAGCTGATCAATTATTCTCTCTCTTCATTGATGTTTCTATCCCTCTCCCTCTTCTAAAATCAATTATACACACACACACACACACACTAGAGGCCTGGTGCACAAAATTCGTGCACGGGTAGGGTCCCTAGGCCTGGCCGGCAATCCGGGCTGATCAGGGCCTCCCTTCCCTGACTGCTGACTAGGGTCTTTGTCCATTCGGTGTCACCCCCTGGTCAGTGCACATCATAGCAAGGGATCAAACTCCTGGTCTTCCAGTCAAACTCCTGAGGGGACAATTTGCGTGTGGCCCCTGGATGCAGCATCCAGCCTCATGTAGGGGCTGACAGACCCAGACATTCCAATGGCGGTGGATGCAGCCTCACCACTAGGCTCCTGCAGCCTCTAGCCAGGCTGACAGGCTCAGACACTTAAGCAGCACCATCTTTGTTGAGTTAATTTGCATACTCGCTCCTGATTGGCTGGTGGGTGTAGTGAAGTGACAGTCAATTTGCATGTTTCCTTTTTATTAGTGTAGTTTTTTAAAAAGATGACATCTATGCCAGGTTCTGTGGGTTTTTGACTTGAGAGAGAGAAAGAGAGAAAAACATCGATTTGTTTCCCTTATTTATGCTTTGATAGGTTGATTCTTGCATGTGCTCTGACCTGAGATCTAATCCGCAACCTTGACGTATGGGGATGATGCTCTAACCAACTGAGCTACCTGGCCAGGGCCAGGCTATGTGGTTCCAGCATCTAGAATTTGGGTGGCTCAATACTGTAGCCATGAGAAAGTATTTTCGTCTTTAGACAACTCTTCAGAAATGTGGCAAATATTAACTATCGAATCCTAACAACCATACTACCCAGTTCCATTTCTTTATCACCGATCAGTTCTCTCCTCCTCTGGCCCTTGCGTGTGGGTTTGAATACACCTGGTATCATGAGACCAGGCGAACGCGGCCCCTGGTCCGAGCATGAGGGTGGCTTCTGGCTTTGGTTTCGCAGTTAATACTAATCAGGTACTGAGGGCGGGCAGAGCTGCACATAGACACACGTGTGTTCCAGGGAAACTGTTCAGATTCTTAAAAAACATAATTATTGGTCTCTGAGAGGAAGGAAGAGGGGGAGAGAGAGAGAAACATCTGTGATGAGAGAGAATCATGTGTCGGCTGCCTCCTTCCTCCCTCCTCCCCCACTGGGGATGGAGCCCGCAGCCCAGGCATGTGCCCTGACTGGGAATCGAACTCGTGACCTCCTGGTTCATAGGCCGATGCTCAGCCACTGAGCCAGCTGGGCAACTATTTAGATTTTGATTTATATTCAGTGAGGGAGTTTGATCTGAGATATTTTCAGCAGACGGACCTGAAATCATGTCCCAGCCCATCTGGAATATGGTATTTGTACTTACACTTGCACCAAATGGCATTTTCAACGCCTTAGGGACACACGCAGTACAGCGCTGTTTTAAAAAGGGAGTTTCGGAAAGTGGGGCAAAGGGCAAGCGGGCCGGAGGGCGTGAAGCGGGGAGAGGGCGGCCGCAGGGCGCACGCGGTGGAGTGCGTGCGGCTCACGGCCTCCGCTTTAAAAATAACCGGCTCGGCCCGCTTTCCTGACAGCGTGGCTTCTCGGTCAGGCGTCTCCGTCTGTTTTTCCGGCAGCGGAACTTCTTGTCCTTGTGCCTACTCGGTGCTCCCTCCCCTCTTTTCCAAGTCTTCCCCTGGTTTCTGTCCACAGACTTCTGACACCAGGAAGAGTTAGTTGGGGTTTTTTATTTTTATTTATTTATTTTTAATATATTTTATGGATTTTTTTTTTTCACAGAGAGGAAGGGAGAGGGATAGAAAGCTAGAAACACCCATGAGAGAGAAACATGGATCAGCTGCCTCCTGTACACCCCCCACTGGGGATGTGCCCGCAGCCAAGGTACATGCCCTTGACCGGAATCGAACCTGGGACCTTTTAGTCTGCAGGCTGACGCTCTATCCACTGAGCCAAACCGGTTTCAGCATCTTTTCTTTTTTTTAATATATTTTATTGATTTTTTTACAGAGAGGAAGGGAGAGGGAGGGAGAGTCAGAAACATCGATGAGAGAGAAACACCGATCAGCTGCCTCCTGCACACCCCCCACTGGGGTCGTGCCCGCAGCCAAGGTCCATGCCCTTGACCGGAATCGAACCTGGGACCCTCCAGTCCGCAGGCCGACGCTCTGTTCACTGAGCCACACCGGTTTCGGCCGGTTGGGGTTTTTAAACGGGATGGGGAGCGTTTTGAGGGTTCCCTTGTGAGCTGGCCGGAACACCTGTGGCCGGCTCACGTTTCCGGTCGGGACTCGGCCGCGCTCAGGCGCCAGAACCCTCCTATCTGCTGGCCGTCGGCCCCGGAGCCGCTGGGCCCTCCGCGGCCGGCCGGTGGAGAGAGCCAGCTGGAGGAGTCGGCGTCCCTGGAGCACAGCTCACTCGGCACATGGCGACGAAGCTACAATTTGGAGTGGGAGCAAGGCCTTTGTTCTAGAAATAGCCCTCACCGCTACGCGTAGTGTGGCAGACTCAAAGGGGGAGTGACCTTTCCCCCTGATTCCCTCTGCCGTGAAGATAATGGGCTCAGCCAGTGTGGCTCGGTGGGTACGGGGTCCGCCTATGGACCCAAGGGTCCTGGGTTCGATTCTGATCTAGGGCAGGTACCTCGGTTGCAGGCTCCTTCCTACCACTGATCAGTGTGTTTCTCTCTGTCTTTCCCTCTCTCTTCCACAATCTCTAAAAATCAGTGGAAAATACCCTCAGGTGAGAATTTAAAAAAAAACACAAAAAACGTGGGGTGCCCCCTACATGAAACCATGGCTTACAAGGTACATGCCCTTGACCGGAATTGAACCTGGGAACCTTCAGTCCACAGGCCAACAACGCTCTATCCACTGAGCCACACCGGCTGGGGCTCCACTGGTCTTTTCATTGTCTCCATCGTTTTTGCCTTTTCCGGAATGTCCTAGAGCTGGAGTCATTCAGTGTGGAGCCTTTTCAGATGGGCAGGC
Organism: Antrozous pallidus; assembly: GCA_027563665.1. Lineage (NCBI taxonomy): Eukaryota > Metazoa > Chordata > Mammalia > Chiroptera > Vespertilionidae > Antrozous > Antrozous pallidus. The sequence goes on from CM050523.1 coordinate 70,698,912, forward strand.
GCAGCAATGCAAACATGAAGCTTATATTGCACTTTGGATTCTTCCACGTCACCCTAGCCGGTGGGTTCAGTTCCGGTCAAGGGCGCATCTCCAGTTTTCAGGCTTGATCCCCATTGGGGGGTGTGCAGGAGGCAGCTTATCAAGGATTCTCTCTCATCATTGATGTTTCTGGTTCTCTCTGAAATCAATAAAACTATTTTTTAATGAAAAAAAAAAGTCCCCTCTGAGCATTTTGGTTCTTTTTTTTTTCTTTTTTGAATATATTTTATTGATTTTTACAGAGAGGCAGGGAGAGGGACAGAAAATCAGAAACATCAATCAGCTGCCTCCTGCACACCCCCCACTGGGGATGCGCCTGCAATCAAGGTCCATGCCCTTGACCGGAATCGAACCTGGGACCTCTCAGTCTGCAGGCCGACGCTCTAGCCACGGAGCCACACCAGTGTCAGCGAGAGGGAAGTTTTGAAACCATAAATGAGATCGCATCGCTCCGCTTCTCAGAGGAAGGGCTCCGATGGCTGTTCATGTAACGCCCAAGCTGCTGGCCACGTCCTGTGAGGTCCTACATAGCGGACCCTGCCCGCCTCTCCCAGCCCCGTCTCAGCCCTCTGCTGTCGCCAGAGGCCTTCCCGCGGGACCTGGGACACGGCAGACTCAGTTCTGCCCCAGGCAGTGCACTCACCAGCCCCTCCGATCCTCTGTCCTGCTGTATTTTTCCTTGGAGCACTATCTCCACATGAAACTGTTATACATTTGTTTATCGTATGTCCTCCACACTGAACCTCCCAGGATAGGACCTTAGACCCGTGGTCGGCACACTGCGGCTCACGAGCCACATGCGGCTCTTTGGCCGCTTGAGGGTGGCTCTTCCACAAAATAGCATGGCCTGGGCGAGTCTATGTTGAAGAAGTGGCGTTAGAAGAAGTTTAAGTGTAAAAAATGTGGCTCTCCAGAGAAATGTCAATCGTTGTCCTGTTGCTGTTTGGCTCTGTGGACTAAAGAGTTTGCCGACCGCTGCCTTAGACTAAGGTCCTTGCTTTCTCCAAGTGCCTAAAATAAGACCTGTTACATACCAATTGCATGTCACAGTATTTTTTAATAATAGATTTTTATTGATTTCAGAGATGGAGAGGGAGAGAGAGAGAGAGAAACATTGATGAGAGAATCACTGATCGGCTGCCCCCACACACCCCGTCCTGGAGATCGAGCCCGCAGCCAGGACCTGTGCCCTTGACCAGAATCGAACCTGGGACCCTTCAGTCCGCAGTTTGATGCTCTATCCGCTGAGCAAAACCGGTTAGGACTCACAGTATTTCATGAATGAAGAAT